>JAXQQM020061831.1:0-50713 GCA_034641835.2 Pinus albicaulis
TCTGTTAGGATCCGGTAGTTTGCAAGAATGGAAAATACAAATGATGCAGGAACCCACATCAGAACCACTTTAGAATCCTAGGATCTAGCCCTCCTGGATTCAAAGAGGGATCTCTCTATATGTGTCTTGGAATAATATGCTTGAGGCTTATGATATGATGTTAGGCCAGTTATGAAGCTCAACAGTTTGTTTGTTGTTTGGTTGGGAATCATTAACTGAGAAGGTCATGTGAGGTGTGAAGGAGGAAGCAGATTGCAGGATATTTCATCATGGGAAGGTAGGTCAAGAAAAAGTGTCAATCCATTAGGCATGGAGTCACAAAAGGGTTTACTTACACAAAAACTACTCAAGGCTTTTCAAAGGGCTAGTCATCTATATTAGAAGATATTTTTAGGCTGGGTTGGTGGTATGAAACATTAAGGAATGTTGTGAAATAAGCAGAGCTAAATCCAATCAAGGAAACTGACTCTACACACAAATAAGACCTTCAAAGTGACTGCTTTAGAGCGAGAAAAAGGACAGGGAAACCCTTATACCTATTTGGTCAATACTCCTACTAAGGTCAGGTTTTTAGGCAACGATCTAGTAGTCCTCTTGACTACCTTCAGAAAGTAGAAAACATTTAAGCTAAACAAAGAGAATAGCCTAAGATCAAGTAAGGACTTAGAACCTATCCTACTTTCGGCATACACTCAAGGGATCTTTCCAAAGCAACCCTTGGAGAAAAGACTAGAGGACAAGGCTAACCATAGACTTCCCTAGCTTAACTTTACTTAGCTTACTTATCAAGAAAATGTTCGAGAACAAAATCTCAAGTTGTACTGAGCAGACATGGGCTTACCAATGTTCCTACTGGTTATACTCTATTGGTTCTTTCTCAAACACACCATTAGATGAAATCATAGAGATAAAAATAACAGCCAGAATTAGGGTACTTTAGAATTAAATCCTTTCCTATTTTTTATCAGAGAATATGAATAGCATAAAAGACATAAGAAGAAATGATAACAATGAAGAAAAACATCACCAATGATTTAGATCAGGATCTAGTGAATTTTCTTGTGCAATTGATGTCCAAAACTAGTCGCATACATTTAGTCCAATAGCTTTACAGTCTGATGATTCCCTTCCCTGCCTAATATACAACAACTACTTAGCAACTCACACTCAGTAACCGTTCAGCAATTAACAATTTTCCAACCTCTTACAATGAAACTTCAGAGAGTTCTTATAGGGTAATGAGGGGGAGTGATGAAAGAAATGGTCTTAAATGATCAATTAAGTGGAAGGGAGGGTATTCGAATGCCCATTCTGCTTAATAATCATATCAATAACTGTTTGCACCATTCGAGTTTTTTTTTTTTTTTTTTACTTTGAGGCCAACTAGGAAGGCTGGTAATAACTTCGAAGTGTGTCTTTGTGGAGAAATCCTCTGGCTGCAGTAACTCTGCTTTTGTTTCTTGGAACAAGTTAAGTGAAGGAGTGGGCTTTAAGGCCTTCCCATGCCTTTACAATAACTGCCCTGATAGTTTAAAGAGGTGTTGTCAGCATAATGACTGTCAAGGTGTCTTTTGGTGTGTACAGTAGGCTGCGGTGGCATTTATGATCTTTGGCGGGTAGATAGCCATGATGATCTGGCGGTTAAGGCTTTCCTTTGCTGATCTATCCGTCTTCACTGTTCTTCATTGGTTGTTGGCAGGTGGCTTCAGTGTACTAGAGGGCTTTGATCTGATGGTCAATGGTGATGAAACATTGATAAAGACGTGGAAATCTAGCCCCTTTGGTCTGTTAGGGTCCCGTGATTTGGCCGATTGGTGAGCCAAATGACGATGTAACATCAAACCAAGCTTTGGAGCCCAAGGACCTAGCCTTCCTGGACTCAGAGAGGGCTCTCTCTATATGTGTAAAGGATATCTGTGTGTTTGCTTGTGGTGTTCTGATATTAGGCTAGTTATGAAGTATGTTTTTGGTTTTTTTGTTTTTAAGTTTGTGAGGGATAAAACTGATCAAAGATATAAAATGGGTAACAAGAAGTTAGATCAACTGGGCTATGGGGTCAAAAAGGTCAAGGAAGCTATGAGATGATGATGTAAGGCTGCTGTAGGGCCGATTTGATTCAAGGTAGAAAGGATCTTTGGGAAAAATGGAGTAAATGGACATCAAGTTTGTGAAAGACGAGGGATTTCAAGTGTAACTAGTTGATAGTAGACATAAACATGTTATAGCAAGCCATTAATCATGCTAAATGTAACTATGAGCTAATTAATACATAGAAATCAAACATTCCAGCCATGCATAGAAGTATAAGACCTTCTAACTTCTGGAAATGGCTATCAGACTTTGGGGAGAAACATTTAAGATGGACTAACAACTCAAAATACTATGCCGGAACGCCTAAACATAGTCTCTAAGTCATTGGGAACTTTGACAAACAAGCTTTCATAGTTTTAGGCAAAGGGCTAGATCGGGACTAGGCCTCCTTGGTTCAACAAGATGATAAACTAATCAGTCAAAGAGATAGTTTCATGGACAAAACTATGGACAGCTTATAGGTAAGCAGGGCACACCATACATCCTACTCAACATGCATAGAACTTATGAATAAAACTAGCAACAATATCCTTAAGTTACTAAAGAGCAGTTAAGAATTCTTTAGTACAACTAAGGAAGAAGAAAACATAAAGCTATGAAGATTCAGGAATTTTGAGGTGCCTCCATGGGCATATCTCAAACTTAATCTCTACTGATCTATAGCAGCAAGAAGCATGTATCATGAATGAAAACTAGAAGACAACAACAAAGAAAGAAACACTATACCATTCTACCATGTCATGGAATCCATCAACAATCCTTCATCATTCATCAAGAGCATCCAAGAGGCAGTCCAAAAATCATAACACAAGTATGTTCTTCAAAGCTCATATGACCAATATATTACTTCTTCTCTCATGTTCAGCCTTGTTTTACAATGAAGCCTTGTGGAATAAATAGGCTCAAGTGAGGAAAACCTCATGGTGCAACTAGCTATCCCATTGGCCAAATCAAAATATCTAAACTTGTCCTTGAGGCTTTGCAAAGCCCAAGGCACAAAATATCCCATAAAATATCTAAAAAAATGCTAAAAATGGGAATTATATTGACTTTGCATCATTTTCCAAGTGTAAAAATAGCTAAACGCACATTTGGAAAAAGCAGATTTTTGAGGTTCAAAAATTGCAAAAATACTTCAAATTTATATCAGAAAAAGGTCCCCTGACTTGCTGGAGACAATTGGCAGCCTTCCCGGTGTCAAAACGATGCTCATGATAGCTCGTTGGAAAGCTTTCTATGTCTACTTTCCGGCGCAACTGAAATCACCTCAATCTGATGCCTGAAAGTCCTCCAAATCTGTACCTGTGTGTAAAAAACCAGGAGATAGCAGACTGCTGATATGACGGGCAAAATGTGCAAAAAGTGAGCATTTTTCGCCGTTTTGAGGGGGCGAATGATCTCCAAATGCTCTGAAAATTGCTGAGGACCTGCTCATAGAATTATGGCATCAACTGGTATCATCCTTCTCCCTTGAAAAATCCTCAAACTGAAATGGCGAAATTATGAGTTTTCGACCAAAAACCCAAAAAATGCCAAAAAACAAAAAGTTGCCGAAATGGGCCCAAAATTGGCATGCATGACCCTCAGGGATCCCTAGCAACATGCTCCAAAGCGGAGGCCAAAATTTCAAGAGCTGATGTGATTTTCTCCTCTTTCCATGCCGGGCGCTTCCCCTTTGCCTTCTTCAATTTCTCTTGGGCTGCCTTTAGTTTGCGCCGGGCAAACTGATTCAACTTTTGGAAGTGATCTGTCCTCTTCCTTTGCAGCTCTAGATCTCTGTTCGCTCTTTCAAGTTTCATCTCCAAGTTTTTTTTGGCTCTTTCAAGCCATGCCTCTTTGTTTTCTTCAATTTCCTGCTCAAGGAGTGCAGTGAGAGGAAAGGCTTGGAGATGGGCTTGTTCTTCTTCTTTCTGCTTTTCCAAGGCTCTTTTAAGCCCTATGGTCCTAGGCCTCTTCCGCCTAGGCTGGTCTCCCTCTTCTTCCTCATCAAACTCACCAATGAGCTCTTCTATCCTTGCTTGCGCCTTAGCTGCCTCATTCTTATATTTGATAGCTCGTGCTTCATGAACAGCTGTGTGAACACTCATCTGTTTGTTTTGGGTTTCCAAGAAATAGTTGAAGTTCCTTGCCCTTTGAAGATCATTCTCCAATGTCTCAATTTACCCCTCTTTATGGATTAGGAGGTTTTCAAGAAGGCGGGCCTCATTATCATTGTCATCACTTTGGATTGGGATGACAACCAATGCACCCCCATGTTTTGTACTTTCTCCAACTTTGCTTTTCCCTTTGAAGGCCAATCTTGCACTTTTCCTCCTTGGCATGCTAGTAGGTGTCCTTTTGGGCGATTTCCTTTTGCTAGGAACAACCTTTGTCACTGTTGGAGTGGCAGCCTTAGACCCTTTATTCCTTGCTGTGCTGAGCTTTGTTCTTTTGGGAGGAGGAGACACAACTGATTTACCCTTGACATCTTCTTGAAACTGCTGCTCTCCTTGAGGCTGCTGGATGTATTCTTCTTTCTATTCACTTTGCTACCCCTATTCGCCAACATCAATTTGTTGTTCTGCTTCAATGCCTTGTTCAATTTGTGTTTCAACTTACTGCCCTTTTTTACCAAAATCAAGCTGCTGCTGTGCTTGGATTTCCTGCTCATTTTGTGGCTCAAGGTGTTGCTCAATTTCCTGCCCAAGCTGTTGTTCCTGTCCTTCAGTATCAAGCTGTTGCTCTTCCTCTTGTACCTGCTGTTCATCATCTTCTGTTCGCTGCTGACCTTTACCACTGTCCTGCTGTTGTTCCTCATCTTCTGCTTGCTGCTCTTCATCCCTTTCCTCTTGCTCATGACCTTTCTCTTCTTGTTGTCTACTCCCTTCTCCTTCTTCCTGCTACCTTGACTATTCAGTGGTAATTTTGAGCTGTCTAGGAGTAGGCCTGCTGGACAAAGGTATAGGGCGATGAATAGGCTGAGTGGGAGACACATGGACAGGAGGAACAGTAGAGAAATCTGGGTGACTGATGAATACATCCCATGGAACTTCCTTCTTCTCTAGCTGATGTAGGATGATAATTTTGATCAGAGAATGATGGAAAAGGGAAGGTATTTGCAGAGGTGGGGCCTTCTTCTGGACTGTAGATGCCATATTCTCGATGCTCTTGAATAAAAAGTAAGGGAGGTTTAGTTGCCTGTTTCTAGTGAAATGCATCAATAGTCGGACATGGTAGGCATAAACTCGATCAAACCTCCCTTCACAAGTAAAATATTTCATTATGACTTTCATAAGAGGAGCATAGCTCTCAAGAAGATATGAAAAAGGGAAAATAGTAGTGAAAGCATCTCTATGCTCAGGCTTGATGAAAGGCTTGTAATCTTCTAAGTCAAGATGGGCCTGTTTGAACCATTTTTCACCATGATATGGAATCTTGGTGGCCTTGGACACATACCTTGGAGAAATCTTGAAATCAAGACCTGCCACTTGGAAATGTTTTTCTTTGAATCTCAGGGCGCACAAGTGTGTTAATGGCGAAAAACTTTTGACCTCTTCTATCTTCTGGCAGAAATCTAGGCAACCTACTTCATGGAAGTTGAAAAGGATGGATGGATGAGAATTAACCTCTTCTGTAGAGATTGGCTCATATCTTTTATGTGGACCACTTTTGCTGTCTTGCCTTGGAGGCATTTTGACCTAAATGGGCTCTTGAAGAAACAAACTGCCTCACTGTGTGTAGCTGCCTTCTTGGAGTCAAACTGTGTCAATTCACTATTTTTTATAGAGAGACAATGTATTTGGATGATTGCACACTGTCCCTTCAAAATACAAAGAACCCCTGCTCTTTCAGAAAAAAGCCTGTCCACCTTTAAAGTATCTCTGTCAGTAGATTTCTCAATAAGAGATCATACAGTGAAAAAGGGAAACAACAGTTAGGTGAATTATCTGTGCACAGTGTTAAGAAATCACCTTTTTCTTGTGAATTTTTAGAGGTCAATCAACACATCTATATCTTTGTCTCAAGGTAGAATTTCCAATCATTAAAAACCTGCTCTTCTTAGTGTGCCAATCACTCAGCAAACTTACATATGGTGCAATCAACCTTTAGTATGATCAAACAGTCAATGTCACAGTTTTATGTGCCCAGGTGACAAAGTTTTGGAAAATTCTTCAAAAAGTTCAACAAATCCTGCAAGAGTCTTCTCTTTGCAAAATAAACAAGACCTCTTAAAAATGTAGCACCTTTGGCTTTGTTAGAAAAACCTTTTCTCTGTATGGATATCAACTTATCAAATAAGCTTTGAGGAATAAAAGACAGTCAGGCAAACTACACAGTGAGAAATGTCCTTTTCTGTGAGAAATAGTAGCAACTTTTCCCTGTAGCTTTCAACCTATAAACTACTTTTTGACAAAAAACCCTTTTTCTGATTACACTTCACTGTCTTCTATAGGTATGTCACTTCATCAAACAGAATCACACACATACAAAGTTAAACCCCAGTGTGAGCATACAGCCAGACTCAGTGTTATGGAACAAGGTGACAGAATTTTGAAGAATGCTTTACAAGTTCAACCAAGCCTATAAGAGTTTATCTCTTTCCCACAAGCAAAACTCCTGTTTTAATATGGAAACCCTTCCCTTTGTAGAAAAAATTCTACCCCATCTGAATATCAACTTGTCAAAGTAAGCTTGAAGAACAAAACAGTCAAGTGGTAAATTCAGGAAAAAACTGCCCCTTCTGTGGTCTATAGGGTTAACTTTTGCCCTTTGATGCTTTGAAGGTATAGGATCCCTGGTCTTTTGATTAATGAAAGTGGAATCACACAGCTCCTACTTCAGCACAAATTCTTTCCTGTAGGTACCTTAAATGACACATCCAGCGTTTTACCACAGTTTTACACCTCGAATCCTCACACAGCAAAAACACTATTTTTTCAGATGTATTGACAAAGTTGCAAAGCTTTGTATGTTATGGTATGAAAAATTGCAGCAGTTCAACACACTGTTTTCTTTACACTAATCCGATCCTAAACAAACTCCAGTTGTTATGGACAGTTTCAACTTTGCTTCACCACAGTAGTGAGGGTGTTTTGATGATCTTGTATTAAAAATACAGCTCACAGGTGTTTTGATATTGCAACAGTCAGTCAGAAAAACACTATTTCGCCCTCACACCACAGCTTGAAGATAGAGCTTCTTAACCCTTCATATCACTTAGCACTTTGTTTTAAAAACTGAGAGGGTTCATGGAAATACCTCGATAATATGATGAAGAACCTTATTGATGCGTTTTAGGCTAGCTCCAGAGGTGTTTGAATAGCTTAAGAAGGTCATACAGATGCGCGACGTGCTGGGCTTTCAGAGTGCCGCACCAAAATAGACTATCGGGTGGCTCTGTCGGGTCGGGCGAGCACCGTGTACAGGCGCGTCACGCACATGTACAGGCGCGTCGCGCGGTGGTTGAACGCCAATGTAAAAGTCTGCCTGAGCGTGTCGCGCACAATTCCAGGTGCGTCGCGCAGCTTCGCCTGTTGAAACACAACTTCAAATTGCTCCAAAAAATTCTGTATTTGATCCTGGATGGCAGCAAGGGGCTTTGCTTGAAGTTTGAGAGATTTCAAAATGAAAAGGCAACAGCCTTGACCCCTTTTTCAAGTAAAGAAAAACAACGGTCCTTTTGATTTGATTTCGAGAGGGTTTCTCCTTTTACAAGTTTTTGAAAAACGTTTGTTTTTAAACCCATACTTGAAACCTTATTTCTTTTGCAAATGAAACAAGATTTCTTTGTTTCATACAGAACCCAAAGGTGATGATAACCTCTTTAAAAGCCTATTTTCCCTTCTCGAAATGACATAATATTTTTGGAGAAATATGTCTTTTGAAACTTTGACTGTTTCTCTCTTAAAGAAATGTTTCCTTTATGGAGATAAGAATCTGCCCTTTAACCTTCTGCACTTGTACGAGGAAAACTTCTCTGAGCTGTGTGAGGGTCATAAGTGTGCCTTTAACTGATGTTCTCTTTGATTTCGGAGGTGAAAAAACAATCATAATCACCCGGGCTTTGTTATTACCTTTGACACATTGTTCATAGGAAAAAGGCACTTCATTGGACAGTGGCATGTTCACATTGCTTTTACCGGGTTCCAAGACTTGCAACGTATATCATGATCTCCCTTGCCTATTCATAAACTTGTATACCTATTTACAATGTTTTTTGGGAACTAATCTTGAATTGCCTCCCATCATTTGTGATGTATATCTGAAAGGAGAAATTTATGAACCAGGAAGAACAGGGCCCTTTGAAACACAGTTATCATTTCTTTTGACCAGTGCAATGATCTTTCTTTTTGTAATAGAATCATCCCAAGGTTCAAATCTGTCCACTGTTTGACAGTTTTGGTGATATTTTTAACAAGGAAAAACCACTCAAGATCTGTCGAAGAGCATTGAAAGCTGTTTTGTCATTTTAAAAGGAGGTGGTCTGTCTTCTTCCAACTTGGTTGATAGTTTCTGCTTCCAGGTGATTCATAAGCTCCTCCTTTGATTGTAAGTGCCATATTTTAGTTGCATCCATTCATACTATCTTTCTCTGTTTACTTGAAAGGAACTCTTTTAGAATTCTTGGAATGGGACAGTGAGGTGTTGTTTGACCCCTTCTCCTAAGGAAACTGCCCATTTTTGTATCAATGGCATGCATATTCAAATTGTCTCCTGTCCACTATGATTTATAGTTTGAAAGACATTTCCCTATGAGTAGGAAAACCAATACCTTTTGAAACATAAACACCATCTGTTTCCCGTGTAATGACTTTTTCTTTCCTTCTTTGTCTCTTTCCACTGCATCTTTGACCAATCAGTCTTTAAAAACAGTCAATGCCTTGGCCATCTGCTCATGAATGAAGGAGGCCCTTCACTTGAAAAAGTATTTGAAGATTGTTTGATAAGCCTGCCTGACAAGGGTTTTTCTTGGATATGATGGTAAGCAAACAAACTTGAAAACATTAATACTTTTACCTCTGCCTGCAATCACTATTGTGCTTTAGAAAAACCCTAGTCAAGGTGTCACTGTCTCACTGCACTGCTCTTTGCTGAGGGGAACTGAAATGTCACCATTTGCCTTGGTCAAATTATGACAAGTTATTTGAAAGATAATCTCTGTGAGGATGGAGGTTAGCACCCTTTGAAAAACAACCACCTTTTCTTCTGCCTGTGTAATGACATGATTTGTCAACATTTCTTCAATTTGGTCTTGTTGAAACAACAGGCTGCTTATGATTAGAATTGTTTTCACTAATGATGTGTCTCTCTAAGGTTTTAACAATTCATATGATTTGAAAACTTCAAATGACTTCCTTTACAAGACCAAAACTCTGTTTTCCCTTTAACTTGCATACTTCAGACTCTAGCCCTATTATGATCATCACTTACACTCAGAAAACCTAGAGTCACTGTTTCACTGTTCAGTAAAAAGAAAACCTGGGCTTTTGCAATCCTTAAAGTCAATATTGGCGAGCGCCCTCTGCTTGTAGATGAAGGAGGCGCCCTAACCCTCTGCTTGTAAATGAAGGAGGTTCTTGGCCATGACAAATTACCAGTTTGCTGTGACAGTGGTGTCTTTCTCTTACTATGATTTTCATGCTGAAAGGAAGCTGCAAGGTCTTGATGAGTGACTCTCTGTCTTGCAGATATATCTCAGGCTCATGTTTACATTGAGAAGCAGCTGTTCTTCTGAATGTAGATTCAAGAATTTTCTCCTGAGATGAAGTTATATTTCCTGTCTTTGTAGAATCCATAAAACACTGTGAAACACCTAATAATTAGCTTGAGACTGTGGTTTATGCAGTGCTGAGACCTAGGGGTGTGTAAGTGGCGCGACTTAGAGCTGTGATCAACTTGATTTGTAGAGTGGGAGGTTTGTCATGAATGGTCTGTGTCAGATGGAGGTTTTTGGGTTTTTGATGGTTGCCAAGGGTAAAATGCCTTAAAGCGCCACTTCCTAACTTAGGGGAGGCTTTTGAAATAGACTTGGATTTGCCTTTTAGAGCTAATGGGAAGACCAGTAGGGCTGAAGCTAGAAAAGATAGTGATAATGGGTTTTAACTTTGACATGGGCGAACTGAAAAGTAGGAGGGCGAAAAAAAGAGTTTTTATGAGGGTTTTCTAGATGACAAATTGACATATGGAAATCATTCTATTCAACACTTTCTGTGAAAACAAATCCTATGGATATAGTCATCATTAACATGTGAAAAAATACCGATGACTTAACATGGTCCCTCCTTGCTTCAATACGAGCCTTCGAGGATCGTCACCCTCAACTACTATGATCGTATACTTCTTTGTGGGATGGCTTTAATATATTTTCTGCCATTGAAACCACAGCAAACCATAAAACTTTGTTAAATAAAACTTGCATGGGGATTTGAACTGATTCAGAGGCTCGAGGGACGCAGAAGAGCAGTGTAGAGGAGGAAGAATGTGGTGGAGGCAGGAAATCCATGGCGGACAGGCGCAAACAAGGTTCAAACATGGATTATGGCGCGAAGAAGCATTGGTGATTTGGCAGAAAACCGGAGGTATTTTTCGCGTAGGATATCAGCGGTAAGTGGTTTTTCTAGGGGCGAACGCGATACAAGTCGGCGGCTACCACGTGTCCCCCAAAAAACCACCTATTTTGCGTTCGTCACTCGATGGGGAGGTTTGGTGGAGATGAGTGCAAAACGGTGCGAGGACCGTAAGATTTGGGGGAGCCCGTCGAAACGGTCCAGGATCAGCGCGATGGCGGGGAGTTGAGCAGTGGAAAAATGAGGTGGGGCTGGGTGATGATGTAGGAAAACTTATCGCGTAGGAAACATTAGATCGGTGGGTGAAATGTTTAGTTTAAATGTGGGGGAACATTGGATGAGGAAAAATCGATGGTCTAGATCAAATCGGGGCTTCACATATCGGTGAATGGTGGATGGAAGGGAGGACAGGAGGAAACAACGATGAAGTGAGGACCGTTAGATCAGGGGATCGGTAAGCTGGGATACATTCAGAGCCTTTGTGTGTTGACCAATGAAGGGAAAGAAGGTGCTCGCGGGTGGAAAAGGGGAAAGGTCCCATGGGAGAAAGTTGGGAACCGTGGCTGGCAGTGGGGCCAAGACAACCTGGAAAAGCATACCGTGGTAAAAATAAATTGGGAGTGGGGACATGGACGAAGAGAGAAGTCACTGCGATGGCCAGGTGGGGCTGGCGCTTGGTCACGAGCATGGTCTCATGACGAAGAAAGGGGCTTGGGCTTAAGCCAAAGGCGCTTGAGGCCTATGGTTAAAGAGCATTTTTTAGGCCAGGGATTTTTTTTGGCTATTTTCAAGGCTTCGATAGGAAAAAAGGAGAGTTAAAACCTTAAAAGAGAGGGTTTCAAGGTTTTAAGTGGAATTTGAAAGAGATAAAGGGTAAAATGAAAAAAATGGGTGACATGAAGGGGATATTTTTTGAAGTGGAGAGATGATGAGAATTATGACTTTAAAACGATCCTTATGAACTAAGCGGGGCTATTCGAAGGCTTTTTTAGAGTGAAGATAGCGATTGAGATGGGTCCTTTGGACAAAATGCACGGCAAGGCTTCAAAACTCGAGAAATTTGCTCCAAATTTGTTTCTTGAAGGCTAATATACTTGTTTAGCCATCATAGGATATGACAAAGTTTATTGATGACTAACATTGGCTCTCCACTTGGGGAGGGAAACTCCCTGGAGGTGTCGAGGACCTCGAGAGATAAATTTACGGAAAGTAGACCATGGCCTTGCATTTTGACATTCCTCATTCTTCTTTGATCATCTTGCTTAAAAATATGATCGGTATTTATATCGGCAAATAGATTTCTTTCCCCAAACAACTACCTACCCATCCTACTCTCCTTTAACATCACAAGGTGTACTTGGACTTGGGATTTTTTCTAGTAACCTTTTTCTTTAAAAGCATGGAAAACTAGTCTAAATATACCCTTATAACTTCCATTATTTCAAATTAAACGGTTGAACTCATAAACTTCTCTACTTAATCTCATGCTGTTAAGATTAAGCTATTTGAGACTTATTTCTCTACATTCTAGAGTAGAAATTGAAACACAAACAAACTAGGTTTAAAACATGCGATTCTTTGAAACCCTATGGCATAAAAACCAACTTACCACATAATTTGTTTGCATAAATTTAAACCAAAATTTAGAAAGGCTTAAGGTCGAAATTAATAACACCTTAGTTCTTTCTTCGGCTACGATTTTGACTCTTTCGGAGAGTTTGTCTTCTTCACCCTATTCTCGTGTTTTTGATTCTAGGCATATTAGAACCAAATCCTTTTTCAACATTTGGCTCCGGTTACGGTCTGATTGAGGTCGACCCTCTTCTTGATTCCCTAGTTCATATTTTGAGCATGTTAGGCAGATTTACCTCTATCCTAATCTACTCTACTAATAAGCCGGAGTTTAAACGATCGTAAAATCGATTCACTAACCTATCGGCGGTAAATTTAAATCTATCTAGTCATGATTAGAGAACATGACTGAACAACGGTGTTTGTTTTTAGGTAGTGTCTTTTTCGGCTTGCACACTTTCGAGATTCCTCTCTCTCTCTCTCTCTCTCTCTCTATATATATATATATATTTGATATGGGGCTTATACCCTTTTTGTTTTCAATTAAACCTCTTTTCCTTTTCTATTGTTTTTGTATTCAAAACAAAACAAAGCAATAATATTTAAAATGAAGAATGAAAGCTTTAAGCGAGAGATTTCAACATAAATAATTCTTGAGCATCACGCAATGACGGGACCCCCAAACGGTATGTACCATCATCTCTTGTGAAAAAAATGATATGACCAATGGCGGATTGAATGATGTAAGGGCCTTGCCATAAATTGTCAAACTTGCCATGTTTCCCTTATCTTCTCTCTTGGAATCCCATTTGAGTACTTTGTCACATTTTGAAGTCATTTTCCTTCGTCGTCTTATCGAACATATTTTTTGATATTCTCTTTTACTTTAAATAACTCTATTATAAAAATTCTTCCCTAATTTGATGAAGATGAATGGTCGGTTATCCTTCTCATCATGCTATCTTCCTACGTTTGTATTTCTTGGACTAACTTCATCTTGACACTCCTAAAGCTGGTAGGAAAAAACTGCATCTTCTCCATAAAATATCTAATAGGGAGACATTCCAATTGATTTCTTTGTTGTCAATCTACACCCATAAGGCATGTACCAACTTGTTGTGCCATGACCTACGATTTCTTCCGACAACATACATCATTATGTTTATCGAGGCTCTTATTAGAAAACTCTGTTGTTACCTTGAGGTAATAGTACAGCCAGAATGACAACACAATCGATATAAAGTAGAAATCAACCATCTTTTTAGAACCAAATGCGGCAGCATTGTCGGTGATAATTTTCCTAGGACAACCAAATCTAGACGGGATATGGTCTTCCAAAAATTTTATGATAACTAAGTACGGCATTCCTAGAAGGGATGGCTTCTATCCATTTGGTGAAATAATCGGTGGCTATGAGTATGCATACATGTTGGGAAAGATTGGGTAAGATCGTTTCCCCAATGAAGTCTAGGCTATTTGTTGAAAATGAGCTTCAATAGTGATTGGTTGCAAGGGTAAGGGAAGCGATTTTCTCTTGCCTTCAAATATTTGTCATTTGTGGTAGGCAACTATCATTTTGTGGACATCTTGAAAGAGGGTGGGCAGGTAATAAACAACTCTAAGGATTTTATTAGCATTGGTTTTCCAATAGAGGTGACCTCCACATTCTCCTTCATGAAAGTCATGCTTGATCTTTCTCTGCATCAATCTCGGAAAGCGAACATTTAAGAAATAAACCTTGGCATTCCTCCAATATAAACATTTATCTAAAATACGGTAATTAACAGCCTTTAACTTCAAGAATCTGCCTTTGTTTTAGACCAACTAGGAGAGGCATTGAGATTAGTAAGCACATACAAAAATATCGACATACCAAGATGAATTGAGGAAATGATCCTCAATAAGTGGGGGTTTGGTAATTCTTCTTTGCCCATCTAATGCATCTATCATGTTTATATCAAGTGCTTGCAAGTTAGATTTAGCCATTAATTGTGCTAGGCCTTGACCCTTGATGAGTTTAGTGGGTTTAATTTCCAAATCATATTACGATATCACGGTAATCCACTTTCCTCTTTTGCCACATCGAGGGTCTTGTGACAAAAATGTATTTTACCCGCATGAGGCACAATGCAATAATGTGAGTGTACGATATAAACTCGGAAATCCTTCAAGGCTGACCGGAGGCATAGGCCTATTTTTCCATGCTATTATATTTCGGGAGGTGCATCTTAATGCCTTGCTGAAAAATGCAATTGGGCATTGTTGTCCTTCAGTTTTTACGTAATAGGACAAGGGCCATAGTATGCTCGATGAAAATGAAAATATGAGGAAGTCCTTAGCGAAATCGGATGGATAAGAACCGGTGCTTGGGTAAGCCACATGTTTGACCAGTTCAAAGGATTTCTTTGCTTCTAAGGTCCATTTAACTCCTATCTCTTTCTTTAGCATGTTTGTCACGTTCTTAAGGAGTTCGCCGGGTTGGGTATGAACCTTCTTGAGAAATAAATATTTCCAATGAAAGATTGAAGTTCTTTGATGTTTACGGGGTGACTTATTCGTAATATACCTTCAACCCCTTTTTGGGTCTATTTTAATCCTTTTTTCAGATGTGATATGACCGAGGAGTTTGCCTTCTTGGAGACCAAACAATGTCTTCTTGGGGTTCAAGGATAGCCCATACTTTATGCATTTCTCAAAGAATTTTCTTAGGTGTATAAGGTGTTCTTCATGCGCTTTGGAATATGTTTGTAATGTCATCTAAATAAATCACAATGAAGTAGCCTATTTCTTCGAGAAGGCAATTTCCATAGCTCTTTGGAAGGTGGCACCGACATTCATTAGTATCAAAGGCATTTTCACATACATGAAAGTGCCCCAAGGAGTAGTGAAGGCTATTTTAAGTTGATCATTGAGGAGTACCAATATACGATTATATCCTGAAAAAGCCATCTAGCAAAGAAATCCTCTTAGGGCCAACTACCCTTTGTGGAATGTGCTCATTTTAGGCAAGGGATAGTTGTCCTTTAATGAGGCTATGTTCAAGTTCCTAAAGTCAATACGAGCCTTATTTCTTCTATCTTCTTTCTTACGGCTACAAGATTAGATACCCACTACGAGTATCTCACGGGGACAATAATTCCAACATCATACATTTCCTAATTTCTTTCTCAACCGGAGAGTATTTGCTAGGTTTATTCGTTGTGTAAATTTTTCCTAAGAGGTTTATGGTTTTCTTTAAGTGGTATCTTGTCTTGAATGGTATCTGTGTCATATGCTCTTAAATTCGATAGCTCCGAGAAAATATCGGAAAAATCTTTAAAAAACTCAATATATTTCAGTTTCATGTGAGAAATTTGGCAATGTTTTAGATAATTTGATCATTTTAGGCTTGTCTTTACTACTTATATTTCATTCTTCAACATCGGATTCGGTGGGTTCTATTGTTGGTTTCTTGGAAACATCATTAAAGTCAAACAAGTCCTATAGAGGGCTAGTCATTTGGGTAAGCCTTTGTCTTTAGGCTTATAGTATCTATATGTATTTTCTTCACGAGTTTATGTACTCTTCTGTTTGATTTTCGAACTCTCTGGTTAGCATATTTATTTATGCGAAGTGGGAGAAAGGTTCTTTTTCAACATGATGTTCCTTATTAAGACGACCTTTATCATACTTTGAGTACGAATTTGGCAATTCAAACTCATTTGTGAGCTGGGGAAGTCCTCTTTCTATTTATCTCCCTCAAAGACCTACCAATACTTTTTCATTGTCTAGGACAATTGGCCTATATTTCATTTGGACTATGGTATTTGTTGTCATAGGGTCTTTGACATGAACTTCTGACTACGTCATGTGCCAAGAATGTTTTGGTTTCTAGGGACAAAAATGAGTTCATATTCCTAAATTTTTTTCAAAAGGTCCATGGCATCATTTCTATAGGCTCTTAATATTGGATGTTTGGCAGCAGTGTACTCTCCATTTATTTGTGTAATGATCGGTTCGGAATCTCCATGAACGGTTATCCTCCAGGCTCCTCAATTTTCTTGAGTAAATGTAGTCCTAAGAGGAGTGCTTCATACTTTCTGTTATGTTATTTGTGCATTGGAATTTCAACTTGTATGAATGGCTTTCAACGTAATTATTCTGTGTTGTGAAGCCACACACCTTCTCCTACACCCGGTTCTACTACGAGACCCATCAAAACTCATACTCCAAAGAGGGCTAGTTTCGTATTTTTTGTTTTCATTCTTGTCCCCTTTGTCCTATTATTATTGTTGTCATTATGTAGTTTTATGGAGTTCTGCTGACATGTTTATGTTAGTCTTGCTCCTCAGAATTTTTCATGGAGTTGAGGCCTTTATTCTTGAATCTCTTGACTTGCACTAAGTTGGTGGACAATGGGTTGTTCATACTCTCTATTTTGTTTGTTGTAATTCCCCGGTTGGCAAAATGTTTGAGAACCTCTCCCTTCCTTTTCCTCTCCTCCTATGTTTTAACATTATGTTGTGTGATTGCTCACTTTCAACTCTAGATCATCCATTTCCTCAGCAGAATGAATGATTCTAGGTCTATATGAACGAGTGAAATTTTCTGATTTTTCTTGACTACTCACCATAAATTTCATGTGTGATTCTGTAAAGTCTTCTAAGTTGGATGAAAACGGGGATGGTGGTATATTTCATGTCCATTTGCATGGTACCTTGAAGCTTAGAACCCCATGATCTTGAAAGAAGCATGCATATTTGGGGGGCACATCGGCCACTACCACATCCATCACTATGCATTTGGCTAGGATTTGGGTCAAGTTTACACAAAGATATTTGATAGACCTAAGAATTTTACTTTCTGCTAGAGTCAAAAGAATACAAATCTTTATATGGTACGGTTATCTCAAGGACTCATCTCTCCATGATTACTTTGGGCATGAGGTTATGTGAAGCCTTTGAATCATGCATAGTATTGTGTAATATCTTATCATGGATATTCAAATTGGCATAGAAAGGAGGGACCACTCCTTCTAACATAACTTTCCTTCAATTTTAGGACCAAATAGAAGGGTCGGTAGATCATCATTTAGGTTGACGAGTCACTATTTTCCTCATGTTCAAAGCTTTTAACACACCGCATTTATATAAATTTTTGAGTGGTAACTCGGTGAGCGAGAGATCTTGATTTTGGAAATTTCACTTTCCAAATTGAAGAGAGCTGATTCTTTGAAAGGCTCAAATGCATCTTGTTAGTCACTAACTTATCGGCCAAATCATCTTATTTGGTTTTTACTATGTACATCAATTAAAACTATTTTTTACAAGAGCACTAGTTGAAGTGATAGTGTTGTTAGGGTCACCACTCTTTTTATCGGTGGTTTGAGTGCTTTTCCCCTTGTTTTTACCAAAAACTTTTGTTTGTTGTTTTATTGTTTTTAGCAACCCTTCTAACCACCTTTTCGGATACGGTTTTTAACGAGTTTCGAAGGTCTTTGTTTGGGGATTTTCTTGGTTCTTTTTACTCCTAAGGTCATATTGTTTATGGACCTCCATGATGGAATTCTCAAAGCCTTGCCTATATTCTTGAGATTCTACGCCTTCATCGTCATAATATGTATATGTGGCCTGGTCATCTCTGTGAAAAAGCGGGGTCATTACTCGACATGTTTATATTAGTTCCTACGGCTCTTATCATTCCTCATCTTCATAAACTTGTAATTTTCTTGAAATGGAGGTCGATTCGTTGATCGATATCTCTTTGTCTAATGCGAGGGGGTTTCTCCTAAAGTTAGTTCGATTTTGAGGTGGTTCCTATTCGAGCATTTGTTTGGACAAACCATCCTCTCCATCATTCTTTCTAGCCTATCCATGTTCTTGGCTAGATGGTCTAGTTTCGAATCAAATGTGGAAGGTGCGGTGTCTTCCCTATATATCACTTTCTTTTCGGTCCTCATCCTAGCTCTTTTGGCAATTGAATTTGCCTCAACGCTCTTGCCCCTCTCTGCATGTCTTCTAATGTGTGGTAATCCATTTCCATTAATTGGTAAGCCATTTCGGGGTCAAATCCATTAGGGAACTTCATTAGAGCTAGTCCTTGAGGGGGTTTCATATGAGGCGGCAAGGCATTGTAAACAACATTGTACCTAGCACAATACTCTTGAGCACCTTCTCCTGCATTTCTTTTAATTTTTTCATATAAATAAATGCAGAGGGTTATTTCTAACTTCCCACTTGTTTAGGAATAGGCGATGGAAGCGGGGAAGGTCATGGATGCTCGTAGGTTAAGTTCTTAAACCATTTTCTTACTTCTACCCAGCTTTGAGAAAACAATCGAGTTTAACGGTTTTTCATCATCTATTTCATTTATGTCAAAGTAGTCATTCATCTTGTCCACATGTTGTAAATAAGTATTTGAACTACGGCATTATATTGTATAAATCATAAATTAACTCGAAACATAGATTACGAGAAAACATAGATACAAAAACCGGACAAAACAATGGCGAGAAGAACGGCCTCATGGCATTCTCGTCATTCTCTCTTATTAAAAGAATTTAGTTTACAATTTAAATAGATGAGATAAAATTTCTAAGATAGTCGAGTGCTATCTTAGAATCCTTTAGTTAAGATAATTTCTCACCAAAAACCCACCAAGATAGGAGTTACTAAACAAACTCCAATATTTGATGAACGACCCAAGAGAGTTAGGCACATATTCCTAACTTGGAATATTTAATTAATTTATTTATTATTTTGGATTTTTTATTGTTATTTGAGAGGCTAACATTCCCCCCTTCAATGATGAATCCAAAATAAGAACGAGAACCATCTTCCAAGTTCTCATGTTGATCCTCATAAAACATTGCTGAAAAACTGCCAAAGGCCCGGATGCTGAAAAACTACAATCTAAAGAGAACATGAGTCAGTTGTATGTCTGATTCGTCTGCGAATTTCCTTGACAACTCCATCAAGTGCCAAATTCCACGAGATCCATACATCCTTTGCATGAAATCAACATCCTTTGTCCACGGCAAAATTGGTTCAAAGCCCATTGAGTGATGATGTCAAAAACAACTCACTGTTGCTTTTCTTTGTGCTGAAAATTGTTCGTTGCTTCTTTGTTGTCGGTAACCTTTGGAAAATTTGTTGATGCCTTTGGTTTCTTTTGTTGGTTTTCGATACTCGGTCGACAACCACTTGTCAATCTCATTGACATTTCTTTGGAAATTGAAAGGAGAGACACTTCTCTTGGAAGGATTCTGAACTCCTCCCCTTTAGGTGTAGGAGTTTTACACTAATTAATACTCCCATTCAAGCGCATGAGAGTACCATCATCTTTTCACGCGGTGGCTACACTATGTGTGATTGCATGCAATTGTAGAAGTATTTGAGACAATCGTTTGATTGTGGATGACCGTTTCAAGGGTCGATCCATTCATAATGTATCTTGATGTTTGGCTGATTTTTGTTGGTTGCGACATTTTTCTAGAGGAATGATTTTGTTTGCCACAATGACGACAAGGATGGAGATATGATCTTCCATATATGTTGGTTCTTTGACAATGAGAACACTTCGGTTGGACTTCAACTTCAGGTTGCGTGTGCAATTGTTTAATGCCTTTGGGTTACATGCATTCTTGGTTGTCCACAACTTTCTCAGAATTTGTTGAGGTGAGTTGTGCGAAATCCTCCACTTACGAACTTAATTGGTTTGGAATAATACGGGATATGTAGGTTGGTGTCATTGTTGACATATCCTAAGCCTCGTTGATTCTTGTTATTATGAATTTCTTCCCAGGCCTTGATGATAGGCTTGGAAGAAATTAGGCAGAACAAATTCGACAACAGGCATTTGTTGGAATGAATGACTTATCATACGGATGGTTCAAAAACTTGAAAGTATCATGCTTTTCTTGCAATTCAATCCTTTGAAGTTGCGAATCTAGTTGAAGAAACTAAATGGTTTCATGTTTTTGTCGTAAATGCCGTGAAAGATCGGCAGAGTTTCTTTATTTGATGTACTTATGTCTTCATCACTTTGCATATGATCTGTTGTGAAGAATGTTTAACAAATGAATATGTTGCACCATACGAACTTGCTCACTTGAAATTAGGCTCTCTTGTCGTAGATGTCATGCTTTGAGCTGTTTCACTTGATTTTGGTACTTGAAAGATGAAGCTCGCTTGCTATGTGGCTTGAATGGCATGCTCGCTTGATTTGTTGCTAATTGCACTTGCTTGGAACACTTGCTAGAATTGTAGAATTTTCTTGCTTAAGCCTACTGGAATTCATGCTCGCTTGATGACGATCGCATACGTTTTTAGCTCCACTTGACTTACTTGATGACTTCACGCTCACTTGAATGAATAACCACGCTCGCTTGATGTCGATATCAACTTGCTTGATTGTTTTAACTTGTTTGGTTGCTGTGATGGTTGCTACAATGAACTTCACTCTGGCTCGCTTGGAGGTTTGAAATTTGTACTATCTTGATGCAAATTGCTTGAATGAATATTCATGCTCGCTCGTTAGTAGATGTAAACTTGTTGCTTGTTTGCTTTAGAAAAATTGCATGCACTCACTTGATTTTGCATAAAGAAGGGTGTCGAACACTCATTGACAATGCACCCAAACGAAAGCTTACAATGATTTTAATGATTCACTTTACAATGAATTCACTTGTCTTCTTAAAAGATTCATTAACAATGAATTTTTAATGATTCACTTAAATCAATGAATTTGATTACAAGTACTTTAAATGGATTTGCAAGAGCATACGATGAAGAATTTGTCTTTGAGATGCATTAACTTGACTAAGTGAATTTGATTGTTGACGTAGAGTGCTCGATGTAGACAATCTTTGATTATATGTTGTAATGTGCAAATGCATTCAACGATCTTGCGGCTATTTCGTTACATTGTTGTGCTTGACATTGAACTTTATGTATGCGATATTAAATGAAATTATTGATGTGTCACAACTAGACACAAATAAAAAACAACAACATGAAGCCATAAAAAAACATGCGCCATCGGAAACACACATAGTGTACCTAAGATCCCCTTTATTCAATTTCGGGGCGGATCTAGGACACATCAGTACCGAAAAAAATGATGTCTTTATTAATCACTCTGGAGTACATCATCTCAAAGCAATGATAATGCCACAGACTCGAGAACCCTTTGAAACAACTCGCCTTCAAAATCCGAATGGATAGTGACATGATCTCTCTCAAAGTAAAACAATACTTTGAATTACAACAAAGGCTTTCCCTTATCCTCCAAATTTATAAAAAATAAATCATCTTATCACTCCAAATTACAAAAAATAAATCATCTTATCTCTCCTTTATAATTCACTTTATTAAAAAAACACACCTTATTTCTCCCAACAAAAGCATCACTCTTATTACAAAATCAATAACAATCTTCACCCTTATGACTCCCTTCACAAAAATATTTTTGCCACTCCCTATCTCTCCCCAATCAATATTTAACTGACCTTTATAATCATGCTTTTACATAATTTCCATTAAAATAATGGAATTAACTATGAAGTCACTTTATAAAAAGTGATTAAAAGTTTTGTTTTTAAATGTCACTTTCAAAAGTGAATTTACATTAAAATACTCTTCAAAGCACTTTTTAATGTAATCTTCAAATACTTCAATTCTCTCATCTTTCAACTTATTTGGAAAATATTTAATTTGGGATATAAAATCATAACCCCAAATAATATTATATCTTGTCATGACTATACTTTTACTATTCAATTGAATTCATGAGTTTACCTTTGATTAAATCTGAAGTGACAAATATAATTATTTGACAAGCCATGTACCTCGATGATGATGAGACACGTCATGCCATCTTGTTGAACATTCAACACTCGTGGTTCAATAAACTTGCACCAATTATTAATAGAAGGGCCTTCGCATTCTGTTTAATCCAATGGTAATCGCACATTTGAGAAGCGATGCGACACTGCGGTTTGAACCTTTGAAACCGCTTTTTCTATTTACCATGCTTAACTTGCAATTCCGCTTTCTTTGATTACGCATCTAAACTACGCCATCACTTCTACGCTATCGATTTTAACTCTGCTTATGGCTGCACTCCTGCTTGCTACGGGAAACACCGTTTGGCTTTCTTTATGGTAACATAATTTACACCTTTCGTACATCTTGTATATGACAGCGGTAAGTCCGGTGTGCGTGCTGTGGCCTCATGTTTAGCAACCTTAAATGGGATTGTGAGATGTTGCAACGAAAGATAATTTAGCGCAATAGGAGACCCGAGCCACATTTTTATTACATCGTCTGAATTAAGAGATCCGATCCTGCTCTTTGAGTCCTTGACGGACTCCAATATCGCCGGAGTGGAACCTCCTGTTGTGTATTCAATATTCACCCATCTTCCGTCTATGACATGACACTAACTTTCAGAATTGCTTGAAAAATATCCATTAAAGCTCCACAAAGTTATTTTATTTGGAGTGGATGTTGCTTTGCAAGAATCTTGGAGTCAATTCCATTGTTAGATTAAAGGAAAAATTGAAGTCGAGTCAATCGCTTTGTTGATTTGGAGGAGGCTCTTTGGCACCAACAACGAGATAAGATGGAGTGGAAATTGAATGCTTTGATATAAAAAAAGCAGTCCCAAATTTGCTAGATATGAAAGGAAACACAACAAGCGATACACTGCAAAAAACTTCACACGTAACAAGATCTTCCAATTTTATTTTATTTTTTAAGCAACTAGAACCGACAAAATTGAAGAAATGGCTTACAAATCTATCAATGGGTTTCGACCCTTCTGTAGATGTCTCTACTTCAAATATTTAATGAAACTTAGTCACGAGTTCCGGATGCAATCACGTCCTTTTAATAAAATTCTGGATGAGGAGTTTTCGACCTCAAGCCTTTTCCCGAGGATCCTTTCACTTTCTGCTCTCCAATAGGGTTGTCACTCCTACGCATATCCACACTCATACGAAATGACGCTCCACGATATGAAACTCCATGAGTTGATTAGAGTGGCCGATCAACTGTAACGATGGGAAACACATAGGGAAAGCACGGTGAATTGCTACACCCAAACATGAATTTCATTAGTTTCTATCGCCTCCGGATATCGATGTTTAACAATTTGATGACCCAAGATGCAACTCCGCGGCTTTGCAATCGTTGTTCGAGCTTGCATTCCCCTACAACTTGACAAGCGGCTCTGTCGCAGTCACTTCACGATCTCGGCCATTTGTGTTTGACTCAAATGCTCCATTCACGATCTCGGCTTATGCAAGAGCAGTCACTTTATGATCTCGGCTTATGCAAGAGCTTGACTTGACAATCGGCTTTGTGTTGATGTTAGCAGCTCGATCAATGCGGGAATGCGGAATGAGAGCGAGTTGAAATAACATAAATAAGGGCGTGAAACACTTTCGGTTGCCAAGAGCTTCATAGTAGTTGTGATATTACCAATGATGGACTAAATATCTCATTTATCGCCCTCTTGGAAATCTTCATTTATCGCACGAGACATGGATCTTCACTGCGATACCACATGTGGAAATCATAAATTAACTCGAGAAACATAGATTGTAGAAAAACATAGATACAAAACTAGACAAAACAATGGCGAAAAGAGGCTTGACCTCATGGCATTCTTGTCATTCTCTCTTATTAAAATAATTTAGTTTACAATTTAAATAGATGAGAAAATGTCTAAGATAGTCTGTGCTATCTTAGACTCCTTTTGGTTGAGATAATTTCTCACAAAAACCCACCAAGATAGGAGTTACTAAACAAACTCCAATATTTGAGGAACAACCCAAGAGTTAGGCACATATTCCTAACTTGGAATATTTAATTAATTAATTAATTATTTTGGATTTATTATTGTTATTTGAGAGAGGCTAATACATATAAAGGAATATTGGACTGGTAACCTTGTGGACAACTAAAGGTAAAGGAAGGACTAGAGGAGCATACCATGTAGCCATGATAGGATTTTGTGGGAGGAATGGGGGGTTTATAGGTGGAGGGTTTATGAAAGGAGGAGGATGATGGGATGGAGTGGTTTGAACAGTGGGTGTATGGATAAGCGAGTGCTTGGACCAACAAGAGGTAGAAGAAGCGGTTGGGGTGATAGAAACCAAAGTTATGAATGAAATGAAGATCAGGTGGAGTGGTTTCTCTATTACTACTATGGTCACCACTATGTTGGGGTGAAATTGGGGGCTCAAAGCCTGTCTAATCTATACCATTAAGTGACTTAGTTCTTGGTAAATTAATTGGAAAATCTAAGTCAACTTGGATCTCTTGAAGAGCTAAAAGTTTTTCACAGATAGAATTAGCTATGTGAATTGAACTAATAATAGTTGGCTGCTTGGATGCAGGAGACCTCCAAAGAATACTTTCTGGATTATCAATTATCTCAGGGGGGTTACGGTTAGGATAAGCTCTAGTATGAATGCTTCTTGTAGCTAGGATTATACCCAAATTAAGAAAGGTTGAGCCAAATATGATAGTCTTTAGAGGCACACTAGTGCAGCAAGAAAATCAATCCACAAGTTTCTACGGCTTGGGTTTAAAATAGATTTGATAATATAAGTTTCCCGGTGGAGTCTTAGGACCGACGAGAGGGTCCAGCGAGTCTGCGAGACCATTGAGTCACCGGAGTGAAGGATTGTTACTTGTTTTCCAGGTCTGGCTATTTTTCACCATCAACAAACACTAACCACTCTTGGCAGACACTTGTTTCATGTGAAAATATGGGTTTCTGAGTTTTTGAAGTTATCTTTCAGTAAAAATTCCCCAGTATGGTCGCCACTATGTTAGGATCTAGTAGTTTACAAGAATGGCAAATACAAATGCTGCAGGAACCCACATCAGAACCACTTTAGAATCCTAGGATATAGCTCTCCTGGATTCAGAGAGGGATCTCTCTATATGTGTCTTGGAATAATATGCTTGAGGCTTATGATATGATGTCAGGACAGTTATGAAGCTTAAGGGTTTATTTTTTGTTTGGTTGGGAATCATTAACTGAGAAGGTCATGTGAGGTGTGAAGGAGGAAGCAGTTGCGGATATTTTAGCATGGGAAGGTAGGTCGAGAAAAAAGTGTCAATCCATTGAGCTATGGAGTCATAAAAGGGTTTACTTACACAACAACTATAAAGGATTTTCAAAGGGCTAGTCATCCTATATTAGAAGGTTTTTAGGTTGGGTTCGTGGTATGAAACGGTAAGGAATGTTGTGAAATAAGCGAGCTAAATCCAATTAAGAGAGCGGCTCTACCACACAAAGAAAACCTTGGTAAGGCGCTTTAGAGTGAGCCAAAGGATAGGGAAACCCTTATACCTCTTTGGTCAATACTCCTACTAAGGTCATGTTTTTAGGCAATGATACGGTAGTCCTCTTGACTACCTTCGAGAAGAAGTAGAAAACATTTAAGCTAAACAAAGAGAATAGCCTAAGATCAAGTAAGGACTTAGAACCTATCTTTCTTTCGGCATAGACTCAGGGGATATTTTCAAAGCAACCGTTGGAGAAAATACTAGAGGACAGGGCTAATCATAGACTTCCCTAAAACCAACTTTACGTAGCTTACTTATCAAGAAAACGTTCGAGGCAAATCTCAAGTTCTACTCGACGGACATGGGCTTACCAACGTTCCTACGGTTATACTCTATTGGTTCTTTCTCAAACACACCATTATATGAAAACATAGAGATAAAAATAAAAGCTAGAATTAGGGTACTTTAGAAGTAAATCCTAATTTAAATTTCCTATTTTTATCGAGAGAATATGAGAACGAGAATGAAAGACATAAGAAGAAATGATAACAATGAAGAAAAACATCACCAATGATTTAGATAAGGATCCAATGAATTTTCTTGTGCAATTGATGTCCAAAACCAGTCACATACATTTAGTCCAATAGCTTTACAGTCTAATGATTCCCTTCCCAACCTACTATACAACAAATACTTAGCAACTCACACTCAGTAACCGTTCAACAATTAACAATTTTCCAACCTCTTACAATGAAACTTCAGAGAGTTGTTATAGGTGAATGATGGGGAGTGATGAAAGAAATGGTCTAAAATGATCAATTAAGACGGAAGGGAGGGTATTCGAATGCCCATTCGGCTTAATAATCATAGCAATAACTATTTGCACCATTTGAGTCCTTTGAGGGCTAGCGTTTGGGCGAGGTTGGTAATAACTTCAAAGTGTCTCTTTGTGGAGAAATCCTTTGGTACCTTTGATAACTCAGCTTTTGTTTCTGGAACAAATTAAGTGAAGAGTGGGCTTTAAGGCCTTCCCATGCCTTTACGATAACTACTGACGAGTTTAAAGAGGTGCTGTTAGCATAATGGCCCCTGTCAAGGCATCTTTTGGTGTGTAAAATAAGTTGCGGTGACATTTATGATCTTTGGCGGGGTAGATAGCCATGATGATTTGGCGGTTAAGAGCTTTCCTTCGCGGATCTATCCATCTTGCCCTTGTTCTTCATTGGTTCTTTGGTAGGTGGCTTCAACATGCGGGAGGGCTTTGATGCGAGGATCAATGGTCATGAAACATTGGCAAAGATGTAGAAATTTGGCCCCATTGGTCCCTCTTTGCTTCAATGCGAGCCTTCGAGGATTGTCACCCACATTTCTGCAATCATATACTTACCCATGGGATGGCTTTAATATATTTTCTACCATTGAAACCTACAAAACCATAAAATCTG
Organism: Pinus albicaulis; assembly: GCA_034641835.2. NCBI lineage: Eukaryota > Viridiplantae > Streptophyta > Pinopsida > Pinales > Pinaceae > Pinus > Pinus albicaulis. Next base: position 26,938 of record JAXQQM020061831.1, read on the forward strand.
TTAAATAAAACTTGTGCGAGATTTGAAAAGCTTCGAGGTTCAAGGGAGGTGGAAAGAGTAGTGCGAGAGGAGGATGAATGCGTCAAAGGTGAGAAATCCATGGCGCACGGGCAAAAACGGGGTTCGAACATGGATTATGGAGCGAAGAAGCATTGGTGATTTAGCGAGCGGGAGGTGGTTTTGCGGGTTATCCGCGGTAGAGGTGGTTTGCGGGGGTGAATGCGATACAAGTCGACGGCCCCGCTGCGTGTCCCTTACAAAACCACCTAATTTCACATTCAAAATGCTCGACGGGGAGGTTTGGTGGACACGGGTGCGAAACAATGCAAGAATTTATTGGAGTACGGGGGGCAGTCCATGGTCCGGGGATGAGCGCGATGGTGGGGAGTTGAGCGGTGGAAAAAATGAGGTGGGGCCGGGTGCGATGTAAACGGAAACTTGTCCGTAGGAAACGTTAGATCAATGGGTGAAATGTTCAGGTTAAATGTGGGCCGTGGGATGAGGAAAAATCGATGGTACGGATCGGAATTGGGGCTTCGCATATCGGTAAATGGTAGATGGAAGGGAAGACGGGGGAGGAAACAACAATGAAGTGAGAATCGTTAGATGCGAGGATCGATGGCTAGGATTACAGCCAGGGCCTTGTGTGTTGACCAACAAAGGGAATGAAAGGTGCTGTGGGTGGAGAAGGGAAAGGTCCCATGGGAGAAAGGGAACCAGTGAAAAGAAAAGGGGCTAACACAAATCGGGGAAAGGACATCAGCGAGTAAAAATAACTTGGGAGTGGGGACATGGGTAAGGTGAAGTGCGATGGCCGATGGGGCTGGCACTTTATCACGGGGCATGGTCTCATGACGAAGAAAGGGCTTGGGCTTGTGAAAGGCGCTTGAGCCCATGGTTAGGCGTTTTTTAGGCCAAAGAGAGAAATGTTTTTGGTTGTTTTCAAGGCTTCGATAGGCAAAAGAAGAGTTAAAACCTTAAAAGAAAGGGTTTTCAAGGTTTTAAGGGGAATTTTAAAAGAGATAAAGGGTAAAATGAAAAAATGGGTGACATGAAGGGAATATTTTTGATGGACTTTTAAAACAATCATTATGAACCGGCGGGGGCTATTTGAGAGCCTTTTAGAGTGAAGATAGCGAGTGGATGGGTCCTTTGGACAAATGAATAACAAGGCCTCAAGAACTCACCAGTTGCTCCAAAATTTGTTTTCTTGAAGGCTAATATACTTGTTTACCCATCATAGGATATGGCATGATTTTATTGATGACTAACACCTTCGAGGGCACCAACATGTACTTTTCCAAAGCACCTGGTTACTTCACGGCTCTGACCTCTGGGATCCAACACTATCTTCCCAAGGCATCAACCTTGTCACCCAGAGCTCCAACCTCTAGCACTCCAACCATATCTACGATGCAAGGCTCAAAAAATTTAGGGCTCCAACCCTATCTACTGGTATAGGCTCCTCTAGTGCTCTGACCCTATCTTCCAAGGCAAAAACCTTGTCCCTATATGGCTCAACCTCTTAGGCTCTAACCCTTAGCTTCCTTTATTCAAGATGTGTTTGGTTATTCTTGAGCTCCCAATGTCTTCACTGCTGAGCCCAATCACACTTGAGTACGCATCCACATCATCAATGGCAACCTTTTATTGTTGTTAGGGTGTCTGCAGCCTCTTCATCATACCCAAACAAAGATATCCAAAAGTCACATCATGATTTCTTTAACGCATAGAAAAATATCCCAAAAACCTTTAATGTGTTCTTCAATAGGAAACACCTACTCTAAGCCTCTTCAAAGGATTCTTCAAGAACTATCCAAGGGAGTCTTCAACAATGCTCAAAATATGTCTTCAAAAATGTTTTCCCAAGAACTCTTCAAGAGTTCCAAGTACTTCACTGCTACAGGGCTGCTTCCAAATTCACTTGGTCTAGGCTCCAACTTTCAAATCTCCATACACTTCAATGACACTCGATGATCTTCCCAAAAGAGACACCAAATTTCCAACCAATTTGAAGAGGACCAACCCTCCCACCGGGTGATGCCACTCACACAAAACACTATCGAGCACCTTCATTGTCCTTCCATATTGTTTCATTGAGCCCATGCACAATTATAATTCAACTTCTGATAAAACCTCTCTTTGTCTGTGTTCCCAAGCTATTGATCATCCGATTATACAAGATAAAATATCACAATCTCCCCGAGCCTTCAAAGTGCCCAGCAGCAGACCTTTGATATGAGCCTTTATACTTTTTGAGTAATTGTGGTAAATTCCGAGTTAAGGAGGTGACAGTCCATAGCAAGGTATGCTACAGGACTTGTTCATACATTGAATCTAGGTGTGTCTCTAAGATTGTTTTTGAAGCATTTTCTCAGTTTCACAAACACATATCCTTAGCCCACCACAAAAGGTTAACCACAATTTTTAAGGTAATATGAGGTATGAGCTATCATTTGAAACACCTCACAATCAAATATAACTTTGCCAAGAGAATTATTACAAGAAAATTGTCCTGAATTTTTCCACATCTATCTTAATATATCATCTCCACTTCAACTATGTTCGCTCATGGATACGTAATTAAGGTTGTTGTAGCTGCCTATGGTGGTATCGAGCTCCTAACTCTTCAACAATCCGAAATCCAGCAAGAGATGAGGTGTACACAGTCAAAATAATTTGATGGCACAGTTCCACAAGTTTGAGGATAAGATACACAAATGGAAAATTGACCCTAGCTGTTACAGTTCCACCGTGACACAATTATTTGTTTTATTCTTCTTGAATATTCACAAGATGTGAACATATATCCCTATCTCCTGTTTATCCGAGCTATAATAGATATTCAAACCGAACTGATGACAAGGAGTGAGGTCCGAGACCTTATATTTATAGTGATTTTTCCACGGCTAAATGAAGTGACATGTCTTTTAAGGGTAGGCCGACTTGATATTTTTTAGCACAGGTCGGCTCAGGTAATAGGTATGATATTCCATCTTAAAAATTCGATTTCTCTTAAAATATTTGGAGTTAGTAGGCAAGTGAGGGCTCATTAGAAAGGTAAAATTATGCTCTAGAGGATGGTGAAGGTCTTATAGAGAAATTATGCCTCTAAGGTAGTGAAAACTAATTTTTAATGTGACTGTCCTTAAATTTTTGTACATAAAATATTTGGGACAGAATGGCTTCTCCAATGATTGGCTCCTCTATTGTTTGGCTTCTTCATCATCATAGGATCATGTATGACATCCAAGTCATAATAGTATCCAAAAATGAATGTATCATCTCATGTCATCATATACTCGTGCAGTGATAAGTCATAGTGCAACCTTTATTAATTTGTTATTGGGAAAACTTCAAAGTAGTCTTTCAACCATGTCATCAAGACCATTATCAAGTGTGGTTATTCAAGAGTATGACATCATCATGTGTATGACTTCATTAAGTATAGTCCTCCACATCAAGGGTAAGGACATCATCCGGGTTCTAGGCTTCTTCATCAAGATTAAGCACATCATCATGATTTCTAGGGCTTCTTCATAAGAGATTTGAATTCCCTTCTTGGAAATCTGAGGGAATTATGATAAATATGAATTTAAGACAACTATTCTTCATAGACTTTGACAACATCATTAATGGTCTCCTAGTCAACCAAGATGCCATGGCATCATCTTCTAGAACTAGGCATCTCAAGAATATTGAAATCTTAGTAAATTTCATATTGATATCAATTAAAACCTTAATTAACATGTGGAAATTATTGAAATATCTCCTTTTGTTGGGTGCAGCTCAACTTTGCCTAGATTTTGGTAAAAAATCCACGTTTTGAGGAGCAGAGTACAAAGTACAATGCGTAATGGGATAATTTTGATATACTATGTGGTAAGAAAGGGAGTTGGGGTGGGTTGAGGTGCCTCATTTTGTAAGGGTATCAAGGTTTTATTTGATTGTTTTATCGAGCCCATCATATGTGGACTATATTTTTGTAGTAATGTAATGGTATATAAAGAGATGTAATTATTTTTTTAAGATGATCATAGATGGAATGAATCATATTGAAATGGTCTTGGGCTAGTTTTGAGTTTGTCTTTGTAGGATATGGAAGGCTCTGTAGCTGAGTGCACAGAGATCTTGGGAGAGTCTGCAGTTGACTGAGCAGACCACTTGCAACTTTGTCTAAAGGTCGGAGAGATGAATGTACTGAAAAGATCTACATTAGTAAAAAAAAATTATTTTTTTCAGAAATATTATGTATTCGTATGTGTTTTTATGTTAGCTTTATATTTGTTGATGTGAAGTAACGATCACAAGTGAATGTAATATTATCACATTTTATATTTTTTTGTAATGTGTTTATGTTAAACTGAATGTGACGAAGTAAATAGTTAATATATACAAGTAATTAGTGATATGTATGTTAAAAAACTAAGTAAAATACAAAAAAAGTGAAGTAAAATCCAAATCTTAGAGTCCCTCATGGTTGTAGAAACCTGGTTCTACAACCACCCATAGACACCTTGGTTGAGACTGCAATCTTCTTGCAGGAATATTCCTACAGGTTGTTACTGAAAGGGATGGTGTCTAAGGGTTTTATTGGTGTGATGTACAATTCAAACATGGGCCAAGCCCAATCGAGCCAACAAATTGTTCCATTCTCACGACTAGGATCTATATGAGGGATATTTGGACGTGGCACTAGTCGAAGAAGGAAATTCAGGATTGCATAGCTCACATGGAGTGAGAGTTTGCATTTCAAGAGAATAAAAATATGTGGTTGACATCTAACGTGTGGTTTCAAAGGTACCTCTTCATAGAGAAGTATGAAATTTTCTTTGGATCATTCGTTGGTGAATTTCATGAGTGGGTGTCAAGGTTGAATGAAGGGAAGGATTTCTTTAAGAACAATGAGCCTATAACGTAGACTTGTGAGCTGATGCAATGAATCAAGGGCACTAACAAGAAAATATCAATGGTTGTTGATTTCTGGATTGGTAACATATGGGCAGATTTATTACCGAGTTCGCCATAGACTGGACTCTGTCATATAGTGAAGTAGTGTAGAGATTCTTCAAAGGAACATGAGGTAAGTATCTCAATTATTTGAAGTTGTGTATTATGATACTTCTATTGAAAAAGGATTTATGCAAGTGCATTCATATTGTTAGTCACTTATGTTTGGGGAAAGAAACAAACTATGGTTGAATAACAGAGCAACACGAAGTGGAAAAACATATAGAGTAGAAACCTCGACCTATATTGAGTTTGGTTATAGTCCTCTATCGAGTGAATTTGAAAGTCTCAAAGAAGAGAAATGCCCTGAAAAGCTAGGGGTAACTCCACAACATACCCCGTTCCATCCTGAAAGTTCATTGAACTCAAACTCTAGTCGAAGTGAGGAAGACTCTAGCATCCCCCCTCCCCCAAAACCTCCAGTCATTCCCCTCCCCCCCCCCCAAAGATAGGTATGATTGATGATATCAAGCTACCGATATTCAGCGGAGATGGATCATAGGATCTAGAGCAGTTCTGGTTCTTAGTTGAAGCAGTGTAGACAATAAAGAAAATCAATGACGATGATATAAAGAAGGTGCAACTCATCACGACGTTGCGAGAGCATGCACTAGCACAGTACATGAAGTATGCAACTAGTTAGACTGGTTCATCTGATGATATTAAGAAGGAATTGATATCATAATTCAAGACACGAAAATCTCCGTCGTAGTGCATCATTGGGCTCAAGAAAATCAAATAGAAGGCTAATGAGTTTGTTTGGGAGTTGGATCAAAGATTCATGCTTTTATTGGGGCAACTAAACTTTAACATACCCCGGGAGAAAGATAAATAATGGTTTATAGTTGCATTGTTGCCACATATCAGACTACCTTTGACTCAACAGAAGATAGCAACTTAAGCTCAAGCCCTGGAGATTGTAAAGCAACTTGAAGCTTCGCCAATAGTAGACAATAATGTAGGTATGCAGCAGATTCAGAGTGAGTTGGAAACCTTAACTTTACAGATTGAAGGAATCAAGAAGGGTAAATAAATCATAGAGGAAGTATGGTGTAGAAATTTCAAAGCAGAAGGTCATTATAAAGAGCGGTGTCGTGTGTTCAAAGATTACTTGGCTAGTATAGCACCAAATCCATTAAAACCAGGATCAAACCTATGGTGTGAGATATGTAGAACTTGAGGCCAACATATCTCTCAACAATTTTATTTATTTCAGAAATATGTACACACCCCAAGTAACCTATTTTGCAACTTTTACAAATTAGTTGGACATGATGAGAAAAATTGTTGAAGTTGTGATTTGATGATTGACTGTAGTGTCAATGCTTACAAAATGCAAGCTGAAGAGCGCACACATGAGGACAATAAAGGTTGAGGAGGTTATGAAGATCAAGGAGGCTATCAAGGAAGAGGTCGATGAGGTGGTGTTGGTTGAGGATGAGGCCACATCCTTTGCTATAACTACGTCCAAGCAGGTCATTATGAAAGAGACTTCCAGAATCCTACTAAGACATGTAAGTTCTCCAATATTTTGATCATGTAATTGAACATTGTCTTGTACTTATAGAGAAGATGGAAGAGAAAAGGAACTAGTAGTCACACAGAACATCCAAATGGTGATTTCCAAGAAAAGGACCAATGATCCTCCTGTTAATATTGTCACAAGAATGAAGTTGTGACTAGGAGTGATAGAACAGATGACAAGAAACAGTTTCAGCATCTGGGTGCATGGGTTAGAAAGAATCCATAAAAGTTCTTCTTTTTTGTGCTTAGAAGGAAAAGAATTTTTTTATGGAATTCAAGCAATGTTTCATTGATGCAGGACCTTTAACTTCTACCACACAGGAAGGGCCTAGTAACTATGGCATGTCACTAGTTCCGACAGAGAACCAAGCAGTAATTCGAGATCAAGCTTTGACACAGAATTGAGCAGATCAAGTAAGTAATTTGAGGTCTTTTCTACATACTTGTATGAAGTTGTTAAGGGATCAAAAGGTTGTATAAGGGCTGCAGGAATTGATAAATTCCACTACATCAAAAGAAAGACCGCAGAGTGAGATGCACACAATTAATAATGTACATCGACAGAAGAGCATGAAAAAAGATGAGACTTAATGCATAGATAGGAAAATATGAAATGGACCAATTTATTATGAATTTAGGATCAGATGCTAATGTTTTGATAAAACAAACATGGGAAATAATGGCTAAGTCAAAGCTACAATGGTCAAATATTTAGTTAAGGTTGGAAAACCAGCATAAGATCTTTCCTATGGGAATATTAACATATGTCACATGAGATATTGAGGGAGTTCACATAGTTCATGATTTTGAAGTAATAGAAATTGTTGATGACACTAATCCTTATTCTTCTTTACTTAGAATTGATTGGGAAATTGAAAATATGGCCACCATCAAACTAAAGAAGAGGAAAATGATATTTCAAGGAAAAAATATGAGGGTGATTTTTCCTTTAAATCCATCATAAGGGTTAAGATAAATAGTGCCAATATGAGAATAATACTACGCGACAGACATATATTACATATATCAGTTGATAGCTAAGGAAGAACACTATATCAATCCTACTGCATATGGAAAGTTGAGTTGGGATCATGGTAGTACCTTCACATCAAATTCATAAGAGGAATTGGACAGTTGAAATAATAGATTGCACGAATTATGCACGAAGCGATGTGCAAGAATAACCAAAGTAGTTCATTGTATGACTTCTAAGGTATGTGAAATACCTTAATATGATATTTTGGGCAAAATAGATACTTTTCTTAATGATTCTGAAGAGCAGGTACAAGAAGATCAAAAAAATTTATCTTTAGATAAAGATTTAAGATCTACTCCTCATCAGAATCTAGATCAGGGGAAACAATTTGTCCAAAATTAAAAGTTCTCAAAATTGCAACAAACTAGAATGATAGCAACCGTCTCATCACCAGAATCTAGCTCAACTCATTTTGTTGAAAAATGAGCTCGGATGAAGAAGTTATAGCTTGCTGATCGCCGTTTAGAACAAGAAAATTTAAAAAAAATTGCAGAACAGATACAGGCTGATGACATGGCAACCCAGTCAGCATGGAGGGAATCTTCTTCAGATTTTTCCTAGTGGCATTGTGGCAAGTGTCACAACTGGATTTGCCAGGTTTGGTTTGAGAAGGTGGAATTTTCCCATTGTCCTCCAAGGTTGAATTTGGGTTCATGATAGTTATGTGTTGGAATTATTTTTATTAAGGTTGGATTAACACAAATATATATATATATATATATATATAATATTTTATATGGTTTGTTAATCATATATTATGTTATATTATATATATATTAATATTATTATATATTTCCAAACCTTATATTAAATTTTGCATACATTATATTATTCCAAAGTTTATATCATATGGTGGAGGCGTATTATTATTAAACTATATCAATGGTGTATTTCAATTTAAACCAAATTTCACAAGTCAAAGGTTTTAGGCACGTTATTGTTGACAACATTTATATGCACTAAAAGGGTCAAGGTGAGGGCTTGACCCCACGACCTCACCTGCACCAATGCACCACTATACCAATGATCTACTACCATGGGTATTAACAACCTAAGGCCCCAACACCCATTTAAAGCTTAATGCGATGTCCGACGATGGAATGGAAGGGGCTAGCCCTCCTCCCATGATACCGCACCATATGTCCCAATCCTTAGCGCCTAAAACAAACACGCTTAGTGCACATATTATCTCCCTTAATTCACGGATTAGGTTAATTAACTCACAGTAAAATATGGGAGGTTTTTCAGAGGTTCCTCCAATTTTGGCGGACTGCCAATTTTGGCGGAGCTATCTGGAGTCTTCTCTAGATTTGGAGGAGGAATCTAGGGAAAATTTTGTTTTGACCATATCTTGAGAAATTTTCGACCAATTTTGGCTTAGGAAGAGTCATTCCTAGTAGATTGGCATGCTCTGAATTCATTAAAATAGGTCGTAGAGGCATAGGAGAAATTTGCAGGTGTTTTTGTCATTGAAGAAAATTGAAGCCTAGGGCCACCAGGAACGAAGGCCATGCCTAGTTCAGTTGAAGACCAATCTTGGCTAAAGGAGAGAAATTTTTAGAGGTATTTTATGCTCTGATCATAGTGGTATAGTTTTCAAAGGCGTTGGAGCACTTATCAAAGTGTTTTTTTCACTTTTTCCATTAAACAAGCCCATGGCCACCAGGATGGGAGGTCAATCCTAGATCAGCTAGAAACCAATTCCAAATTGAATAGTCATTTTAGGGGTATTAGGGTCTTCTGAAGCCAAAAGATTAGGTTTAAGATCCATTGGAGCACTACAGGTGCATGTATATAGACAAAAGAGTAGGTTTATGTGTGAAGGAGAAGTTCAAGATTGAGAGCAAAGTTCTCAAATCACATAAAAGAAGCTTTGTATGCATTGCAGGTGTGATGGCAACTTCATTAATGAATGTTTCTAATCCATATTCCTTAGAAAATCTCTTTGATAGAGAGATGTTACAGAAGCTCTACATCATGGTTGATATGGTGCAAAAGAAGTATGAAGATAAGAGGGAGAGAAATATGCTTCAAGAGAAGTTGATTTCCATGAACGAGGAGAAGTAAGAGCTTCTTGCAAAGGTGCATCAGATGGAGACTCAGCTCCATGATGTCAAGGAAGTCTTAGCCATGTATATGCATGAAAAAGAGGTATTAAATTCAAGTTTATCTTCAATTTCCTATCAAAATGAATGTGTAGGTTCTTTTGAAAGACACACTAGAGGAATAGGGTCCAAATTATTGATGAATATGGGCTATTAAGGTAAAGGATTGGGCTAACATGCACAAGGCATAGTTGAGCCAATTGTTGTTGAGGAAAGGCATAAGTATTTGGGTCTTGATTATGGACAACATGATGGAGAAATATCTAAAGCCAAGGAGGCACATGCAGGTGTTCCAAGAAGGACTTTCATTTCATGTTCATTACCTCAAGCTTGTGAAGATTGTGTTCATGAGGAATGAAAATTTTTTACACCCACTTTGCAAGAAGGTACTCATAAGCATGCAACTAATGCGAATGACGAACAAGAGGATGTTGAAATATCTAAAGTCATTGAATGCATTGTTGGTATTCCAAAGAGAGCCACTACCTCATCAAATTCACCTCCTCAAGAAGGAAACAAAGGTGAATGTTCAAGGTATAAATCTTCTTTTAATCAAGTTGCTTTTGATTATGATAAACATGGAAAATTATCACATAAGATTTGGAGAAGGTTTTCATGTTACTTTTGTGGTTCGGATAACCATAATCTTTCAAGATGTTGGAAGAAGATAGCCGCGCACAAGAAACTTTTAAAACAAAGGATGCAACAAGCCAAAGGTACATTGGACAAAGCAAACCATGTTGAAAATAATATGCGATTGTTTTGCACTCATTTCCATAAGAAAGGTCATATTGTAGACAAATGTTGGACTTTGTATCCAGCAAGTCATCCCAAACATTTGAAGAATGTGGAGAAAGAGAATGGAAAGAATGGAAAATAAGATTCCATAATTGATGTGGGTGAGGATGATTCACATGATGAAGTGCAGCTAAAAGAAACACCACTAAAATTCTTTGTTCTTTTATCTCTACAATGCATGTTGCATGTTTACACCAAGAAGGTGATTGAAAGTCGAGTATGTTGACTTGCGTTATTACAGCAAAAATTGTTCATTTCAAATCTTTAAGTACATGTACATATCAATGGGGTTCTTGTATTTATGATTGTACTTGTGAGAGAGTTGAAGAATTGTATACATGCATGAGAGTTTGTGTGTATAAACAGTGGAATTTGATGGTTTTATTGTGCTTGAAAATGCATGAGTAATTGATTTGTGTTGGTTGATTGCTTTTTTTAACATGTATGTTGTCAACTTGAGAGTGTTGATCATTTGCACATGCACGAGTGTCAACTCGTGTTGGTCGATTATGTGTTACATGCATGTCATATCGACTTGGAAGAGTTTATTTTGTCTCCAAATATGAAAAGGAGATGTTGACAAAGTGTTTCATGACATGTGAAATTCATTTTGTTTTGGGGGAAATAATCATCAAATTATTACACATGCTTATGCTTGACTTGAGGGTCAATCGTTTGAAGAGGCATGTTTTGTCAACTTGTGTTTGGTTGATGAGTTTTGACATCAATATGTAAGAGTACATGGCGATGCTCGGATGATGTGAAATTTGTTGCTTTAAAGGAGCAAGAGGACATGTCTTCAAGTTATGTTTCTTTCATGATGTGTTTCCAGATTGATGGTTGTGTTTGTGACAAGATGTCAAAAAAAATATTTGCAGCCATTGTAGACCATTTTATGTGTTGACGCCAAGAAGAGAAGGAGATGGCGAATGCATTCTTCTAGATGTAGAATTTGGAACCGTGGAGGTAAAATAATGGCCATTTATTTTCTTGTTATTAATGATGTTGGCACTCATTGATGTAGTTCAATCAGAGGGCTTAATTTTGAAAAGTCGTTTCCAAGGAGAATCTTGGATCGAATGCATGTTTGTGCAAAGAAGGAACATGATTCTTAGTGAGAAGCCAATCAATTTGTTTTCCAAGAACCGAGGAATAAATTTGGTACAAAAATTTGTTATATCAGTCAGCAAGCAGCCAACAATTGTTGGATTAGGTCAGCAGAAAACTAAGAACATATGTTGAAGAGCCAAGCCATTTCCAAGGCAAGGCATGCCAGTGAACCCAAGTGGTTGTCATGGAAAATTTCCAAGTAGAATCAAGATGATAAAACTTGGGAAACAAAATAGTATTCATCTCTCATGAGATAACCAGCTTTTGTGGGTCCAAAAACATGTCAGCAGGAAGGAGTGACCGAAATCTCGATTAGGAGCAAAAATTTGTCAAAAATTCAAAGTTCTCAGAATTGCACCAAACTAGAATGACAGTGCCTATCCGTTCACTAGGAATCCAACGCAACTAGTTTCGTTGAAAACCAAGTTCGAATGAAGACGTTATAACCTGTTGATCACCGTTCAGAACATGCAATTTTTTTTACAAAAATTGCAGAACAGGTATACGTTGATGACATGGCAGTCCAGTCAGCATGCAGGGAATATTCTTTAGTTTTTGTTGAGTGGCACTGTGACAAGTGTCACATTCATATTCCCCATGTTTAGTTTGAGAAGGTGGAATTTGCCCAATGTCCTCCAAGGTTGAATTTGGGTTCATGATATTTATGTGCTGGAATTATTTTTATTAAGGTTGGATTAACACACACACACACACACACACACACATATATATATATTGTATTGTTTATTAATCATATATTATGTTAAGATGGATCTAGGATGGTTTCTGTCATGTTCATCCAAGGAGGAAAATACTTTGAACATATGATTAATTTTATCAATAATATGTAAATACGTCTAATATTAATATAATAATTTTAAATATGATAAATATACCTTGATATTTATCTCGTAATTTTAAATTTAAATTTTCTTAGTTACTTCACATTTTTGAGATGATACATATTGCTAATAACTTAATCATGAAAAATGACGAAACACAAATTTTGAATGCAAAGTGACAATGCAATAGTGTTTAATGATAGAAAATGTGAATAATTAGAAATTAGTCAATTACAAATAGTCGCCATTGTGATCAATATCAAACTATTTTCTTCTATTATTCTTATTTTCACCCTTGTTAGTTTTGTCTTCTTTTCATATTGATTATATGAAAAGGAGAGTTTAAATCATGAACCATTTAAATATTTAGCTTGAGTTGTTGTAGTAAACATCATACCTTGTCTCTCTTGCTTTCCAATATTAATAGGTTGAATTACAATAACACAAAAATCGATGTACATTCTCAATATAAAATTGTGCTTACACTGAAATAAATGCACAGTCTTAATCCAATCACTTTAAAATTAATGTACCATGATACATCCAATTACATCAAATCATATATGAGCATTTACATTGAAATCAATGCACCTAATGCAAGAAATCAAATAAGATTAGAAAACAGCATCTACATTGAAATCAATGCATCTTATGCAAGCAATCAAAAAATATTAGAAAACAACATGTACAATAAAATCAATGTATCTAGTGCAAGCAATAAAATAGGATAAAAAATAACCAAATACACTAGAATCAATGCATCTAGTGCAATAAATATTTTTCCCCTTCTCCCCCATCCATATATATCTATATCCACCTCCATTTCTCCTTCTTTGTCTCTTTGTCTCACCCCATATCTATAAATCTCTTTTTCCCTCCCTCCCTCAGTCCATCTCTCTCTTCTTCCCTCCCTTCACCTTCCATCTTTATATCTATCTCCCTGTGTCTCTCTATATCAACGCCAAAACATACACTCTCTTTCTCCAATCTCTCTCTCTCCCCCATTTATATCTCTCTTCCATCCTGTTGTACTCTATACCTCTCTCTCTCCATCTTCCTTATCACTCCCTCTCTCTCTCCACCTTTCTCTCTCTATTTATTTCTTCTTACTTCCCTCTCTCCCCTTCCAACTCCATCTCTCTTTCCCTACCTCTCTCCACTCTCTCATGTCCTCTATATCATTTTTCATCTCTCTCTCTCTCTCTCTCTCTCTCTCTCTCTCTCTCTCTCTCTATTCACCGTTAAAATTTGTTACTATATGCCTCTATCTCTCCTCTCCCCCTTCTATCCATCTCTCCTTCTTTGTCTCTTTATCTTGACCCTAAACACACACACACTCTATCTTCATCTCTCTCTTTTCACTCTCTTTCTCTCCCCACTTCTCACTCTCTCTGTGTTTCTTCTTCCCTCCCTCTCTCCCCCATCAACTCCACCTCTCTATCACTCTCTTTCTCCTCCTATATCCCTCCCTCTCTCCTTTATTTACCATGATATTTAGCCCAAAGCCTTGAAATATAATTAGAGGTTGATTTCTAATCCTATTTAATATATTTTTATTTATTTACCATATCTATTTATAACTTTTTGATATTTATTTATTTACTATACATATTTTATAAATTTAATTATAATTTTATTTATTTACCCTACGTGTTTGAAAAAATGTTTTATCTATTTACCATACCCTTTTTTTGTGTTAGTAAACCTCTTCATACTTCAAATTTACATTGTGTTTATACATAATAATAATTAGATTTATTTTTAAATAGGACAAACATTAAATTAAAAATGTTAAATGTTAAATGTTTACGTGTTTGTGTTTACATTTACATTTAGGTGCTTACATGAGATCCATCGCCATATTTGGTTGTAGAGAAGCTCCTCACAATAACAAAAGTGTAATAGTTCAATAAAATGTAAAATCTAAATATATAAGATAAATATAACAAATTAAAGAAATATATTTTAATCCTTAAATTTTGCTATAATTTATTATTTTTAAAGATGGTCATAATTACGATTACCATCTAAGATCAATATTTTTTTTCACACCTTATGAAGGAAAAATATTAAATTAGACTTTTTAACATTTTATTTCTATGCTTGAAAACTATGTCAAGCCTATGGACCAAATATATAAAAGAAAGTTTTTTTCATCTTCCACCATATTAATATCACAAATATGACAGGTTTTATCCTCCTAGGGTGTCTTTGGCCTAGACCATCGTTTGTTTTCACTTCGAAGATCATGATAATTAGTTCTTATCCTAGATATGTTCATTTTCTTCTTAGTGATGGTCAACACAGAGAGATAAATCTAGTTATCAAGGGTGGGGTTTATCACCTCCTTATAGTATCTTGGCTTCCTTTTACCCTCCAACTCCTTATCATCCCACAGATTATCATTAAAATCTTTGACACTATCCTTGCTTCCCATGATGATCTCCTCCTTCACGCCCCAACGGTTGTGCCAAGAGTGGGCATCCTTATGCCAGCCATGCTTGAGGTGAAGGTGTGGGTTTTGGCTAAATTTAGAAGCAATATTTGACAGCCTCTTGGATTCCATGTTGTAAAGCTTCTTCATGTACATCAGATATCTAAACATAGTCGTAATTTCAATGGGGGACACACCAAGTTCGATCAAGAGGATTGGATAGGGAATATTTCCCTTGATCTTGAGGTTATAGGTTATGAAGTGCTTTTGAATCATATAAATATTTATCCAAGACTCTCTAGATATACTGCAACCCCAAAATTCAGATATGTATAAGACAATAGAGGTGACAAGAGTCTCAAAGAGGAACCATTTTTTACTCCAAATTCAAAAATCGATTGAATTGCGATTTTTTTCAAGATCGTAATAAGATTTCCAACCTCTAATAATTATTTTCTTAATGCGATAACTCGATTTGAGCTCATGAAGAAAGCCAATACCTAGATATTTATAAGAATTAACTTTCTCAACACAATGGTTATCATAGAAGAAACTTCCAAGGGTGATCTTTTTATGTCTAATGATCATGAATTTAGTATTGTTAGTATTAAATATCATACCAATCATGGAGGAGTAGACATGAAGAGTCTTAAGCTCCTTGTGTAGGTCATCATGGCTTTTTGCAAGAAGAACAATATTGTGAGCATAAAGGAGAAGAGTGATTATTATACTAGCAAGTTGGGTGCCCCTTGAGACACTCATCTAGCTTATTGATGTAAATACAAAAAAGGGTCTATAAATATATAAAATGCATATATGCTAGCCCGCCCATATTAATAAATGTGGTATATATAATCCTTAGGCTTATATCAATATTCTAATATTATTACTTAAGAGATACATTATTAAAATGAATGAAATAAACCCATGAAAGACACCCATCTATAAAAGCTACTTATATTTATGTTTTTTCATTGCATTATTTTTTATGATATTTCATTTTTCAACCATGGTAGTGTGAAATGTATTATGAAGTGCGTCCATGTGTATTGTGAATTGATTCATATTAACTTTTACTAACTATTTAATTTAAATCTCTTACCCAATTAAATTTAAAGGAAATAATTACCTCTAAATATATAAGAATAAACTTATCTTTAACTTATTAATGATTAAATATAAAAAAAATCGGATGACAAATTAGAATGAAACTTGCAGCCCATAGGTGAGACATGCTACACCTAGAGAGTGAGCAAGTAGTACAAATTTGGTATAAAATCTTCCCCTTTTAATGAAATGTGGTATACAAATTTGGATCATTTTTTCTTCTCTTATAACCATGTTGTAAGAGTAAAGAGTCTATTTTCTCATACCAAGATCCCATACAATGCATTTTTTAATTTACAGAACTTCGCAGCCATTTTTAATGAACCTTTGAGGTTATGTTAAATATACTTCTTCATTCAAATTTCCATTAAGAAGAGAATATTTTACATATAGGTAGTGTAAACACCAATGGTACTTTGTAGCTAGAACTTAGATATAGGAGAGAAAGTCTCGTGATAATCGATCCCTTCTTTCTCTATGTACCCTTTGGCAACCAATCTTTCTTTATAGTTTTGTACACTACTGTCTTATTTGAACTAAGGTTTAAATAACCATTTACAACCCATGGGATCTAGAAAAATTAGAATGAAACTTGCACCTCACATGCATGTCACATGTGAGATATGCTAGAATTGAAGAATGTCCAAGTAGTACTAGTCTATCCCATTGTCCATAAAATATGAAATAAATAAGATTACATTCAATTTAGGGACATCAAAACTATCTCCTAAAAAATAAAAACTAAATGTAAACTAAGAGAAACAACCTTGAACCAAACTTTCTCCATTAATTTTAACTATTATACTTAAATTTAAAAAAAAAGTTGTTCCAAAATTAATACATCTACAAATATAACCACATTTTGTATATACATTTAACTAAATAAATTTAAAATAATACTAAAAATTAATATAAATAATCGAAAGAAAACATCACTTCTCTAATGGATCTTGAAAATCATTATTCGATTTCTAAATTGAGAGTTAATTAAAACATTTGCTAATAAACACCATAAAGCATATCCAACAAATTCACAATGTAGTACCATTTCCCCGAAAGTGATTGAGTTGTATTGACTCGAACATGCAAAATATGCTCTCTACATGACCGTAAAAATACTATCTTTCTCATATTTAATAATTAAGACATGCAATGAATTTGAAATTTAATTTTAGAGGACAGAGGGCATGTCACGAGCTGTTTCATGATACTAATTTCTTCTGATTTCCAATGGTTTACAAAAGAAACCTAAGAGCCTTCCATTGGTAATAAATGTTACACAGTAAATATTTGGGATCCTTAATTTTACATAGTAAATATTTTACAAATGCTACACAGTAAAGATTTTGTTTCCTTATTCCAGAGGAAAATAGAATATGTTCACTATGCTAGATCGTAGAAGGTTTGTTCTTGGTATACGACCATGGTTATTAGATCAGCCCAAGGTTTGTTCAAGGAAAAAATATTGTCTCCAATCCTCTCACTTGAACGTTCTCACAACTCCCACCCATGTCATCCATAAACGAAGTTATAGACAAAGGCACTGTGAGTTGGAAAGTTGACACTGGTCAAGGGACCTGCAAAGTAGTTGTGGGTACGAATCAAGATAATCCATCAGCGAATAATGGTCAACTGAAAGTGGAAATCTATGACTCCTATGAGAATTCATGAGGGTAGTCCAATACCTACCCGGGAATCTCACTATATATGGTGGAGACATCGATATTGTTTTCCACGATGGCTTCTTCTATTGTATGTTGTTCAATCCCGATGACAAGTTGGGAATTTTGTGTTCTAGCATCCTAGAGGGCACATCCACTTTTACGCCACTCCCCTCCATTGATGGAAAAATATTTCAGAATACCATGCGTCGGACGTGGATCATGTGGACCATGGTTCGACTCCTCATCTACGGGTCACATATTCCACATGCGGCCATCCCATCACCATCGTCCAGGATTGTGAACCCTGCGATTATGGAGATTAGGGAGGTGACTCTGTGGGCGTTTCAAAGAGACCCTGACTCTCCTCTTACTCTTCCTCTTGGAAGGAAATTGCAAGGATGCCTCCATCAATTTAAGAAGTTCTTCGGATTCACTTAGGTTTTATGGACTGCGTAGGAGAGGAAGATTGTGTGTGCTTCACAAACTACCATTGTATGAATATTGTTGTTTACAATTTAAAGGAAGACGCATGGAGTTATCTCCTAGTACATATGGAAAGTATGTGAATCTGCATCTCATGGCGTTTAAACCCAGACCTGATATCAGGGTTTGGTGAAGCCTAATTTGATTAAGACCCATTTGATCGTGTCATCACGAGAGTAAAAATCGTCTTTCATTGATTTGATATGAATCAAATGTTGTTAATATATGTTATTTGGCTCAT
The DNA here is from genome assembly GCA_034641835.2 of Pinus albicaulis. Taxonomy (NCBI): domain Eukaryota; kingdom Viridiplantae; phylum Streptophyta; class Pinopsida; order Pinales; family Pinaceae; genus Pinus; species Pinus albicaulis. Next base: position 45,292 of record JAXQQM020061831.1, read on the forward strand.
TAAACTTCTGTCATTGATTTTCAAATTCAAAGGTTATCTTTTCATGGAATGCCACCATTAAAAATGAAAAATACATTTATATCAATTTCAAATATCACATTTAAAGGAAATTGCACTTTGTACCCTTGAAGGAAATTGTACTTCATACCCTTATATGTGTTTTACTATACATAGAAAATAGTTAATGTAGCAATTTTGTACACTTACAAGATTCAACAAATAGGTCGTGTTGCTAGTTAATCAAAATATGGTTTGGAGCATTGAGCCAAATATATATTAATAGCTAAAGAGGGAACACTAAGAAGTTGAATGCATCTTATAATTCTTACAACTTATATTCCCAAGCCATGCTCATCAAAAGAACATCATTAACCTTTATATAGAATGAAGGACAATCAATGGTTTTAGTTGTATTTCTTTCCCATATTATACTTTGTTTTCTTCCTTTATTATTTTACATCTAAAACATAAAGGCATCATGCAATAGTTGATGTGACACACGGAAAAATATCAAAGCACTGAAATATGTTTACAAAGAGAATGGAAATAAACTAGCTAAGGTGATGGTAGCTTATCGCTCAGATTAGATGTGGCGGCTACATGCCTCTGAACTGTTTTACAATGAGGATCGAAGGCCTATTTATTATTGAGAAATAATAGAAAATCCTAAACATCCGAAAGCCTAACCATAGGAGATGAAGCACCAAAACTATGGGCCTTGTTTGGTTAAATTGATACATCAACTTCCTAGGGACTTAACTTTCGCATACGATCTTTGTTTGACATACATAATAGCTCGTTGGAAAGATATATCCAAGTTCTACAACTTTTGAGTGAATAAAAATAGTCAAACATCCATGTTGCTCTCAGTTTTCCCAAAAAAACTTCTTTTAGGGTCTCCAAATGGCTCCGGAATTTCAGACCCAAAAAACTGCTAAAAATAGTAATTTGTGCTATAATTAATAAAACTAAAAAACTGAAAGAAATAATGGTGGGGGTCCAAACGGAATATGTGGGTGGTCACCAATATCCATGTGGATTACATATTTACTCATATATATATGGTTTCTGCATCTATCTCACCTTCAAATATGGGAATGTCACAGTTTACTTGTACCTTCAATGAAGTACCACCTCCAAAGTGGCTATAGGATGAAGATGTGTTGCTTGTGGGTAGCCGCCATATGATCTGGGAAAATTTATGCATCATTGCATCCCTCTATAACTTGAGGGCTTCCACGAGAAATATTTTGAAAGGATATCATGCTCCTTGGTCTTTCTTTTCTTCCCCCATGGGAGGTCGTTAGGGTTTACGAGGTTGGTCTTCCAAATTTTCAACCACTTTAAGCCCTAACTCCTTATACCTTGACCTTGTTGGGAAAATGAAAATAAAAAAATAGAAAGATAATACCACTATCATACAACTAATAAAAAATTATGCATGAATACAATGGAATATAGATATAAAAATAAACACAAAGACGTGGCAAAAATAAATCTTCATTTCGTTAATATCAAAGAACTGAAATATGCTCACAAGAAAAATATAAATAAACTATCTTGAGTGATGGTAGCTTATCTCTAAGAATATGTGGTGGCTACATGCCTCTCAACTATGATACAATGAGGCTCAAATGCCTATTTATTATTGAGAAACAATGGAAAACCCTAAACATCCAAAAACCTCACCCTAGGAAATGAAGCACGAAAACTATGGGACCTATTGGGGTAAATTGGTACATCAAATTCCTGAGGTTGTAAATTTTACATACGATCTATGTTTGATGATTATCATACCTCGTTAGAAAGATATATCTGAGGACTACAAATTTTAACTACAAACATTAGCCAATGAATTATTTTTTACCATTTTCCAAATAAACGTCATTTAGGGCCTTACAACGGCTCCAAACGATCATGACCCAAAAAGATGTCAAAAATATTAAACTGTGCTACAATTAAGGAAAATCAAATTGTATTACAATTAAGGGAACTAAAATTTTGTTACAATTATGGAAACTAAAAGAAACAATGTTGGGGGTTCACTATTGGGCTATGTTATAACTAGGCATGTAGGGGGGAAATGGGTTTCATTCATTTTTCGATGTATCTTGTTCCCCAAAGAGAAAAAAAAACTTTGGAGTGGGATTGAGAGAGAATAATGGAAGTTTTTTTTTTGTTTCTAGTAGCCTATCACGCCACATATCATGTAGATCAATAAAGAGTGCATTCCCTTTCGTACTTGCATGATTTCCATTCTAAAGAAAAGGGGAGAATAACATCGTCTCCTCCCAACTAGGTTCTCTCCCATAAGAGTTTCTTTTATCATTTCTTGTGCTCATTAGGGTTGGTGTGTGATTTTATTTTATTGTTGTGTACTTTTCACATTTTATTTATTATATGCATAAGTAGAACAAAAATAGTTATCAAATCTATAATTTAATGAAATGAACAATTATAATATATATTTATAACTACTTTTATCAAATATATTGTGAAAATTTGTCTAGTGAAATATCCACAATAGTTTATGGATCAACCGTGCTTCATTCCTAATAAAAGAAAGGTGTTCCTAGTTACTAATTATTGGCAATATGTTAACAAAATGAAACATTTATCTTAGCTTCAATAAAACATAGAGATGTGTCCCAATTATGGTAATCAAATTGACATTTGATCTTTTGGCACTCAATGTCAAGCCAATTAAGACAATGTCAAGGAGGAAAACCCCACAATGTTCTTTGAGAATTGGATAATTGATTAGGTGAGTTGTTGTTGGAGGTTTCTATCCCAAGAAAAATATGCCCCATAATAGAGCATACAACTTGTATTCATATCATATGGCCATGTAAAAGGTCTAAAAAGTTGACTAGAAATATATATTGTCTTAGGTAACGTGTATTTCCAATGTGAAAAAAAACTACCTAGCAAGGAGGTGAATTAATCCAAGGACAATTCAAATTCTATCTTCAAGGAAAAATGTCTATATTCATAAAATTTTAAAAATATCAATCTAACAACCCCTTATGGATATGTTAAAAGTCCACAATGTGATTAATTTATTTTGGACACCATAGAGTGATAACATGAGATGACTAACTATAGTGGAATTCCCAAAAATTTGAGGAAAATGTTTTTCGAAATGATTGGTTGATTAATACAAAATGACATGATGTAGTAGAGGTAGTTGTATCTTATTTCTCACACTTAAAAAAAGATACAATGGAAGTGCTTGATACCTAAATCAGTTGTTTAGGAGAAGAAAATTGATTAAATTTGAAGTTAGTAGAATTTCATTAGAGCTCCTAAATATTTTAACGAAATTCCTATAAAATTAAAGTCAAATTTGTTTCAAGTTATTTATGAAATCACACAAAATTGAAATATGTTCATAATAAAAAAATAAGTAAACAATAAAAACCATAAAGGCTGAAACATGTCCACTTAAAAAACAAATTTCTAATTACGTGCACAAACAAAATGTTGTGTCTTAATGTCAAACTTGACAATGAGGGAGAGAAATATATAGGTTAATTTATGTTGGAGAGAATGGTACAAGTCATGTTGTTAATTTACATAAAACATGCTTTTCTTTAAAAATGATTTCATTTTCATTTGTTTATTTTTTGTCATTGCAATTTTTTATATCTTAATTTTTTATTTATACCATGAATATTTAAATTATATAAATTTATATATTTAAAAAAAATTATAATAGAAATGTTATATTTCAATCAAATGTAAAAATTAAATATATTAAATAAATATCTTTAACATTAATATAATATATTTTAATATTTAAATTGTTTTGTCATTTATTTTTTTATTATTTTTTAATTTGTTTGTTTTATAATTTTATTTTCATACCATACTCTTAAATTAGAAATACCAGCCTAGATCCATCTTAACTCCGGATCTATCAAGTGCAAAGAGGGAGGGATCAAATATCTCCAGGTGCAAATCCCTTTTTTGAGGGAGAAACTTGAGGAAATGTTTTCACCTTGAGATATTTGATCCCTCTCAGTGCTTGATAGATCCACAGTTAAGATGATCTAGGATGGTTTTATTTGTGTTCATCCAAGGAGGAAAACCCATTGAACATATGATTAATTTTATCAATAATATGTAAATACATCTAATATTAATATAACCATTTTAAATATGCTAAATATACCTTGATATTTATCTCGTAATTTTAAATTTAAATTTTTTTAGTTACTTCACCTTCTTGAGATGATACATGTTGCTAATAACTTTAATGATGACAAATTATGAAACACAAATTTTGAATACAATGTGACAATGTAATAGTGTTCAATGATAGAAAATGTGAATAATAAGAAAGTAGTCAATTACAAATAGTCACCATTATGATCAATATCAAAGTATTTTCTTCTATTATTCTTATTGTCACCCTTGTTAGTTTTGTCATCTTTTCATATAGATTATATGAAAAGGAGAGTTGAGATCATGAACCATTTAAATCTTTAGCTTGAGCTGTTGTATTAAACATCATACCTTGTCTCTCTTGCTTTCCAATATTAGTAGGTTGAATTACTATAACACAAAAATCAATGTACATTCTCAATAGTGTTTTGTGCTTAGAGTGAAATCAATGCACATTGTTAATCCAATCACTTTAAAAGTAATGTACCATGATACATCCAATTACATCAAATCAAATATCAACAACTACAAGAAAAAGCACATTGGTGAGGGTCATGCTTGTGACGGACCTTTAAGGTCCGTCACCAATGTCACATATGGTGACGGTCATTAAAAAACCGTCACTGTAAGTGTATATAGTGATGGTCCTTTATGGTCCGTCACCAAAGACATTTTCAATGACACTTTTGGTGTGGGTCGTTAAAGGCCCATCACTAATTATCTCTTTGGTGACACTTCTAGTGACGAACTTTTAATGACCCTCACCAATGCTCTTTTTGTTACTTTTGGTGACGGTCAAAAATGTTCGTCATCATTGATCCTCAGCAAATCCTTCATAAGTGTATATAGTGATGGTCCTTTGTAGTTTTGCGTCCAAAGGCATTTTCAATGATACTTCAAAACTTTGGTGAGGGTCGTTAAAGGCCCATCACTAATTCTCTCTTTAGTGACACTTCTAGTGACGAACTTTTAATGACCCTCACCAATGCTCTTTTTGTTACTTTTGGTGACGGTCAAAAAATGTCCGTCATCATTGATCACTAAAAACCGTCACTGTAAGTGTATATAGTGATGGTCCTTTATGGTCCGTCACCAAAGACATTTCACTTTTGGTGAGGGTCGTTAAAGGCCCATCACTAATTCTCTCTTTAGTGACACTTCTAGTGACGAACTTTTAATGACCCTCACCAATGTTCTTTTTGTTACTTTTGGTGACGATCAAAAAATGTCCGTCATCATTGATCATTCCAATGAG
>JAXQQM020076855.1:0-14413 GCA_034641835.2 Pinus albicaulis
GACATTCTCCCTATGAACTTGTTTATGGGAAAGAAGTCTTGCTCCCCATTGAGTTCCAAGTCAAGACCTTCAAGATAGCAGTTCAATTGGGAATGAATTTATCAGAAGCCCAAAAGCATAGAATGGAGCAATTAAATGAGCTAGATGAGATCAGACAAGAGGCAATTCTAAGAACTAATCTAGTTCAATATCAAAGAGCTAAATGGCATGACAAGTACATCAAAGAATAAGTTTCAAGAAGGAGATTGGGCATTGTTATTTGATTCCAAGTTTAAAGATTTTCAAGGAAAATTTCAGACTCATTGGCTTGGGCCATATGAGATTGACAAGATCTTTAGCAATGGAGCGGTAAGAATCAAGACCATTGATGAGTTTCAAAATCCTCTTATTGTGAATGGCCACAGATTGAAAGTTTATCATAAGCCACTCTCAAAAGAGGATTTTGTCAAAATGTTTCAAGAAAATTCTGCAATCAGACTGGTACAGAAGAATTCTTCTTCTCCACCAGCCTAGCTTTTGTTCTTTCAATTAAAAAAAAATAAATAAAAAAAATAAAATAAAATTGTATAAGCCTGAAAACCAATCACTGATTGGCAGTCTTATACATAAAATATAGGGTGAAAATCAGGAGCACCTGACACTCTATATTTTCCAAATTTTTTTTTTTTCTCTTTCATTTCATAAGTTTTGTAACCACTCCATTCCATTCCACTTCATTCCACTTAATTTCACTTCATTTCACTCCATTCCACTTCATTTTATCTATTTCATTCCATTTCACCAATAAAATTCTTTTTCATGACCATTTCCATCTAGTCATTTGTCATCCGTTCATGTTCATTCACCCAAATAATAGCTGTGTCAGTTTCCACAGCTGACATCTGTTTCCGCAGCTGACTCCAGTTTCCGCAGCCAGAAGCAGATTCCGCAGCTACTACTCTGTTTTCAAAAGAATGTACAGCCAGATGTTATTTCCATAATCATGAAATTAAATGCAGGTGAGAGGACCAATTATGAAGACATGGGGCATTCAAGATATCAATGAGGAGCAACAAATTGAAGACCAAGGAAAAAAAGGCAAAGATTCCAAGGTATGAGTAAAAATTCATTTCAAATGGCATTTAAAACACATTTTTATATAGTTCTAAACCATAAGCTCCATCCATTATGTGCAATGATTATATTGAAAAACTCCGTAACCCTTTCATGATCTCCATATGATCTTCCCGCATTCATTCTCAAACGGTCCCATAATTAAACCTCCAATCTTCACTCATACTCCGATATTCCACCTATGACAATGAGACGTAGTTGATTTGACCACGGCCTCTTTCAGCCGCATAAAATCCATAGATGTTGTTTAAACGTGCTTACATTTATTTTGCAGCCACCAAATTTCAAAACACTTCCGGATGTGTTATACTCCTCCTATTGTTCTGTTAATCTCACAGTCGTATCTCTGCCGTGCTCACGAAATACCTCTCTGTTCCGCTTCACTCCATTTCATTCTCTGTTACGCTATAGTCTGTATACCCACTCTCTGATATCTACCTACAGCCATTGTGCTCATTTCCGTGCATTCAGCCGTTCTAATTCCATTGAACCCTCACGCAGGCAAGTTTTTGAAGAGCAGAAAGAAGAATGGGTAAATTGCTAAGAGCAGAACCAGAAGGACCTAAATTCATGGAAGGATATCCGCAAGTCAGGGATATATTGAAGAAAGAAAAGTGGCTGCGGTTTATCCAAAAGTTCAGAGGCTACCATAAAGAAGTGACAAAAGAATTTGCAAGGTCATTCAATGGCCTGGAGGTAGAGATTGGAGACCTTAAGTTCACGGTGAATGAGGCATCTATAGCTACTACCACGGAACTTCCTCAAGAGGGTGAACGATGGTTTAAGAATAAAAGCATTAGTGATGAAGCCTGGAGAATAATCTTACGAAACCAAGGTATGGACATAACTATTTTTAAAAGAGGAATTCCTGTTCATGCTTTGAAAGAGGAATGGGCTACTTTGTTGCTAGTTGTTCAAAAATTCATTACCTGTGAAGGCCATTTTGGGTCCATGTATATGTACCATACCAGATTGCTGATGAATTTTCTAGATAATCAAACTCTCAATCTCCCATATTTTCTATTAAATAGTTTGAAGAAGATGTCTGTGACTGTTCAGAAACATTTAGGGGATGTATAACCACATCTATATCACCATGGTCTTGTAAAAATTTTGATTGAAAAAGAGTTAAAGGAGAAGAAGGACACATGGGAACAATTTTTGATTAGAAATTTCTTTGAGGAACCTCAAGAAATTCCTGAAGGTAGCACATCAAGAAGGAGTAGGAGAAAAAGAGCAAATGATGAAACTCAAAGTACTCCTACTACTACAATTGAAAGAATCAGTAGGGAAGAGAGATTGTCAAAAAGGAAGAAGAAAGAAACCAAGGGTAAAAAGCCAATAACACCAAAAGAAAGAAAAAGTATTGAGGCTATACATCAAACCCCTTCTTCCGAAGAAGAAGATCATCAGGTGTTATCTGAAAGATTAGTTTATCTTAAAAAACAGTCATCTATGGCCAAGAAGATAGAGAAAGGAAAACAAAAGCAAAAGGACAGTGGTCCACAGCGTGTGAGAAGAAGTTCCAGACTTAAGGGGAAATTGAGGAAAACGCAAATGAAAGGACCCCATTTCATTGATTTGGGAGAAGAAACATTTGAACAGTCCCTAGCTGACCATAGTCCATCTCACTCTCAGTCAGTTAGTGAACCTGGTTCATTTCATTCTCAGTCAGACATTGAACATAGTCCATCCCATTCTCAGCAAGATGTTGATGTGAGCCCTTCTCAACCATATTTTGAAGATAACTCTCCTTCACGGCATTTTGGGGACAACCCAATAAAAATGACACCTGATATAGACCCCAAGCAGCAGGAAGTATATGATTATATAGAATCTTTAGAAAAAGCAGTTACAGGTCCCAGTACTTCGTCCATTCAGCCTCACACAGTACAAGATGATTTAGTCCAATCACTAAAACATGAAGTCTTTGAGCTAGAGCTTTTAGATAGACACATTAAAAATGAAAATGAGACATTGAAGGAAAAAAGAAAATTGGACAAAATCATTCATGATAATACCATGCTACATCTGGGAAAATGGCAGAAGAAGAACAAGAAATTGAAAAAGAAATGCCAGAAGTTAAGCAGAGCACTGGTTAATATCAAATTTAGATGCTTAACGAAGAAGCCCAGGATGTTGGCAGCACCAAGGAAGAAGAGGAGAGGATTGGATGTACTGGCTGAAGTGTCAAGGCATATAAACTGAAGAAGGATTATCAAAATTTTGGTTGCATGAGGACATGCAACACCTTCACAGTGGGGGTATGTTGAGTCTCAAATCTGCATCTTTTCCATACACCTTTCTATACCTTTTTCATTCACCTGAACCTTCCCAGTTGTCAATATCATTGTATATTAATTACAAATGAGCATCTAAAATGGTTTTTAACTATATTTTGTGTCTGCTGTTTGATTTAGATTTTTGCTCATTTAGCTTCGGAATCTTTCCACTTTCCGCAGCTGCTGCAACTTTCCGCAGCCATTTTGTGAAATTCTATGTTACAGGTGTCCTCAGGAAAAACGAGCCACATGGGAAAGTCAAAAATGATGTGGACATGGATCGTGTCCTATTGGCTCGAGCAAATTCACTTAAGGAAGCTGCGATCAAAGGTGGCCAAGTGGAAGTCAACCGTAGAGTCCCACGGTGACAGGACTCTGTTTCTCGTCACGTGAAGATTCAGATGGCCGTTTTTGAGTTGCGGGAGACACATCAACACCTGTACATGGCTCCATAGCCGAATCCAACATCCACTCTACATAGATTTACTCCTCAACGTGGCCATGATCCTAGACCTCTGTACGTAATGGTTTACGTGTTCTCCATCAGCACAAACTTTAGGGAATTAGTTATATTTCCTTGTTATAAATAATGCGTTTGCATATGCATATGAGTTAGTCTCCATTAGCCTCCATAAGTTCTGTAATGTAATTACGTTGCCCCTGTGCCGTAATATCACCTTTCTGTTATGACTGTATTTTAATATATAAGAAGACTCTGTTTCCAAGCGTAATTCGTACTTGAATTTTGTTGCCAAGGCTGGTGTAGAGGGCCCCTGCACACGCTGAGGTTTTGTGCATTATTGTATAGTTCTTGTTTTATTTTTTTAAGCTCATTGTGCCATAAGTCATTCATGTGTATATACATTGCATCTTTCATGGTATATATGCTTCATTTCTGTTTATAATCTTTCATGCTTTACATCTTGCTTCTGTCCATAATATTTCATGTTTTATGTTATTGTTAACTGATCAGTGTTCTTGTTTCAGGTTATAAATAGGCAGCCTGGGCATTTGCATAACTTCCCCTTGACTAATGACATGATTTTAATATTGTCACGTTTAATTCATTTTCTGTTTTTCGTTTACCTGGTATTATGGGTATTATTATTTGGCCACATTTGTCAAAGAGTTAGATTTAGATATATCAAATTGCTCATAACATCTTCAGTTGCCTCCGAAAGCCACAGCTGGACTGATGGTGAGGGATTGAATTATGGATGTGTAGTTTGATATTAGTTTCCTTTCTGCAAGTTAGATATATTAAATTGCTCATAACATCTTCAGTTGCCTCCGAAAGCCACAGCTGGACTGATGGTGAGGGATTGAATTATGGATGTGTAGTTTGATATTAGTTTTCTTTCTGCAAGTTAGAAATATTAAATTGTGCATGACATCTTCAGTTACCTCCGAAAGCCACAGCTGGACTGATGGTGAGGGATTGAATTATGAATGTGTGGTTTGATATTAGTTTACTTTCTGCAAGTCAGATATCAGTTACTCAAGTTGTTTATGGTTACTTCCGAAAATCATAGCTGGACTAATGATGAGGGATCAGAAGACAAGTTGATGTAATTTGATTTAGATTTACTTTGTTGCAATTTTGGATTTCTTTAAGCATATTTTCTTTTGTGTTTGGACAACAGCAAGGATAATGAGTTTCATGATCAGTAGTTCATTTTTGTTTGACTAGAATAGTGATGCAATTTCATTTTCTTTGAAGAATTAATTTTGACATTGTGTTTTAAAATTGAAGTTTCGAAAATCATTAGAAAGACATTGTTGTCTTGAATATTTGTCTCCATACTTGTCTTTTAGAATTTCACAAAAATCCAAAAACGACAAAAAAGTAAGAGATAGGTTATCTTGCACATATAGTGCGCGACACTTCGTCAGCTTACGAATCCCGGATTGACAAATTAAATGTAGCAATTTAGGACACACTAAATTGACCAAACAATCATAATGAAATACTTCACCTGTGAGGGCAGGTTCTCTAAAGTCTATTCATACCACATAAGGCTCCTCATGCACTTCACTAAAAAAATTTTGCTACACATGCCCTACTATCTTTGCAAAAGTATTGAGAAAATGTCTTCCATCATGCAGAAAAGGCCTCCATCCGAACAAATGTCAAGCCTTTTTCATCATTCCCTCATCAAAGTGATTGTATCACACCAACTAGAACAACAAGGCATCCCCTAGGGGGTTTTCATTTTCCACAATGATTTCACAACTCCACAACCCACTCCTCTACAAATTCTGCCATCATCATCTCAAAATCCTCCTCACACACCTCCATCACCTTCCACTGACCTTGGTTCATCTTCTTCACATGAATCATTCCCTCAAATAGACCTTCCTCATTCACCTTCCCATAAGAAATCAGAAAATGAAGAAATCAGTGATGGCCAAGAAGAAAGCTATGATGGCCAAGAAGAAAGCAGTGAGGGCCATGAAGAAAGAAGTGATGAAAAAGAAGAAAGCAGTGAGGGAAAGGATGATGAAAATGAAGAAAAAAGTGAAGAAGAGGAAGGTGGCAGAGAGGGAGATAGACAAGAAGAAATTAACAAACGCAGTGAAAAAATCGAGTGTGTTGATAAAGAAGAAAACATAGTTGAAATTAGTGAGCCCCATAATGAGCAAAAGAGACAAAACAGTGGGTCTTATGATGAAGACAATGACACTGAAAATACATATGAAGATAGTGGGGAGGAGGCATATGAAAGAAATGAAGAAAAAAAAATGACAGTGACAAGAATGGCAAAGACAGCTAAGAAACAAAGTTTCAAGTTGTTTTCTGTAGGAAAGAAAATGATGAAAAACGGCCAAATAATGAAGATAATGAGCAGGGCAGTGAAGGAGAGATCAACCAAAGGAACTCACCTAGTGAAGAAAGAAAGGACCCTCACAGTGATGGGAAAAATAATGAAGGTACCCAAGACAGTGACCCTACAAAGGATGCAAACAGTGATACAAAGGATCAATTTGACAATGAATACAGTGGGTTAAAAGATGAGGAAGAATACAATCATGGAAATGAAGATATGCCCAAAAAATATCAAGGCACCTCTAACATTGCAAAAACAAAGGAGGAGAGTCCTAAGGATCTTGACAGAGATAGTGGCATAAATGATAGTGAGGGTGCTTGTCAAAGGGGTATCGAAGAACAAGGTAAGGAAGATGCACACACATAGATCATCCATGAAGAGAAAAACAATCCTAAGGTCACTAGTGATCAAGATTTGCAAGTAAAACATGTTGCACATTTCACCTTTACCTATAAAAGAGGAGAGAGGAATGTGTTTGCTAGCTCCAAAAGGCAAGGGGCCATGCACTCCTCCTAAACTCCAATGAAAGACAAAGGTAAACACAAAGTGAAAGAGGAAGAGGACAATCATGAGGAAGAAAGAGAATTTGAGCTCATTCACAAAGACAATGATGAGGAAAATGAGACAAGAATAGTAAAGTCTCTTCTACAAGATTGGAATGCACAGATCAAAGACTTGGAATTTGAGTTAGAAAGGTCTAAGGATCTCATTCACTTTTTTCAAATGCAGAACAAAAAAATGAGTGGCCAGCTGGCCATCTATGAAGCACGGGCGCTCAAATATCAGAAAGAGGCATAAAGGTCACAAGTGCAGTTAGAGGAATACATAGGTGCCTATGAGGAGGATAGAGGTGAATAAGGCCAGACTAGTGTTGGGCCATGAATACGACCACTTTTTAACACTTATTTCATCCATTTATACTCTTCTTTATCATGTAATTTATCATAATTTATCATATAAATCCATTTTATAATTATTTATGCTCTTATGGATAAATATTATTTATTCTCCTTTATTTTTAATAAATTGATGATTATTATGCATAATTTTATCAATGATGGTTTATTAATGTATTTTGTAACATCACTCACCATTTTAGCCTCCAAGATATTTTCCATATTGCAGATTTGATCTCTAGATCATCATCAAATATTCCAACTCAGAAATTCGCTGGAATAAGAAGTGACAATTTTGCGGTTGATATTCTCGGAAAATGGAGAAGAATCTAGAAAATATGGAATATGGGTTTTGTCCATAATGGACCAAATTAATTTTTTTAAAGAATTTTTTGCCCAAATTCGGCTTGGATTGAGCGAAACGCAAGGTTCTTTGAGCACGATTTTCTCAGATTTACTATTATGGCCGTCCTCCAAATTATCTCAACTGCAAATCCAAATTCCACTTGCTCTTGTTGAAAGATTGACGGAAATATATTTTCTTGTTGATCAATTGGTTGGGGACAATCCAATTTTGTTATGAGAGATCATATTTACTATTTAATTTCTCCTCTTTTTGATTATAAAAGGAGAGCATGTATTATGTATTGAAGAATGATGGGATATGGGGAGACTTTCCTTGTTGTAATTTTTAGAATTGTGCATCGACTCTTGTTAAGAGAGTACGAACTGTTTGTAAACATCATTCATGCCCGATTAATACAAGAGTTCATTGCCGTTTAATTTCTTAACACTGGAGTAAAGCCCAGCGGTGTTTCACAGGTGGTTGAGGGCCCGACCCTAGTGGATCGATCTGTTGGTTGTATCATTACCTTTCAATTATTATCGTGTGATAGTTTGTGGTTGTTCTCATTACATTTGCAAGTTAATTATTTTTTCGTTGAATTATTGATTGATTTCATTATGTTAATGAATCACATTGTTGTTATGTTTCAGTAAGGACTTTAATTCTTGTATTAATCATCTTGTTAAATTGTTAGTATGAATCCTTTGTCGAAGTGTACGAAAAAGGACCACTTTAGCTACGCATAACTAATAGCCCTAACAACAAAAGTGGCTGCCAATATCTTCAGATCTGCAGTTAGTTGATCAAGAAAAGAGCTGCAAAAAACCATATCTATGCATAGAAAGAGATTAAGCAGTAAAAAAGAAGGGTTTGCTCCATATGTCCAATATACAAGACAAGAACAATTTTTGAAAGAATTTTTTGTATTAAGGGCACCTGGGAGGAAAACAAGAAGGCATATCCAATTCTCCTCAATGGGATGGGTTCTTGGAAGTCCTCAGCACTTCAGATCTAGAATCTCTCTCTCTTGTTGGTGTAGAAAACCCATGCAAAGAATAGAGCTCAAAGGGAGCTCACACAACAAATAATGGAAAAATGTGACCAAGTGTATAGATCCAAAGTGATCTAATAGGAAACAAAAGGTGAAGAATGGTAGGAAAAACCCTCCTATTTATAACAAAATATTGGGTCATTCTAGATCTTGGTGCATGGGTTAACCAGATCTAGATCCACTTTTTATGGAATATTTTATTATATTTGTTGGAGGAAAAGGTATTTGACTTGGGTCAAATCCCTTAATTTGTCAAAAATAAATAAATAAATGATTTATTTATCTTTTTAAGGAAGCGGTTAGAAGATAATCAAATAAATAATGATTTATTTAATTATTTGTGGGTGATATGGTCATATTTAACAAGGAATATTATCTAAATAAGATTAAATAATTATTCCTAGAAAATAATAAGATAAATAAAGGTTTATCTAATTAATTTCTTTGTTTTTGGGTTAAACATGACTGGGAATAATAATTAAATTATGGTTTAATTAATTATTCCATGAGGAAAATCAAACAAATATAGGCTTGTTTAATATTTCCTTTTGGGGTTTCCTGTTTGGACCATAAACAACCTAATAAATGTGGTTTATTAAGTTATTTAACATAGTGAAGGAAATTTTACTTAGGGTAAAATTGGTCTTACATGGTGTACTTGGGTCCATCTAATGATAATAGGTTAGATGACCAAAAAATGGTGTAACAGATTGCCCCCCAGCGTGCGAGTGTTAGGAGCAAATCGTATGACCGAAGTACGTTGTAAGAAATCAATCACCAGACAATCAAGAGGGAAGTCAGAGAGAGAAATGTAAGGTAGACAAGTGTGCTGAAGAACTAGATTCCCCGAGAGACGACAAATTGGCAATGTTCCCTTTTAGAGGGAATCAGGCTAAAGGCTAAGGAGGCATACCTATGCCCGCTGAGACAAAGTACAAAAGAATAGTGTGTCTAGTAAACAAGTGACCGAACCATAAAGTACAGCCGGCATAAACATAAGCCAGATAAAAATACAATGAGGAATCCCACATACATGCTGTGCCTGGGATAACAGCCAGGACTTATACAATAATATCTGAGTACATGAGATACAAATACAACCCAAATGCCCCCTGAAAATGGGGAAGGGCTCGCAAAATCTGACTGATACATGCAAATCAAAAAGGCGCTGCAAGCGGCTAAGGCCGACATCATCAAATATATGATTTCTGACCTGGTGCTGCATAATGAAGAGGTCATCCGGCATGGGGCTACCCGTAGGGCCACCCCCTGGCGAGAGGGGCCGAGACATCTCACACACACCCGGAGTCAACAACAGCTACTACTACATCAGACTAAACATCATGCATACATCTCGATCATGCCAAAGGAGTTAGAGTGGAGAAAAATCAAGTCAAAGGTAATGAGAGAATCCCCCTGTCTGATCCGAGGCACCATCAGATGCTAGCTGGAACGCAATGTACACCGCCTCAGACTCGGCTTCTGGAATGAATGAGATGATGTCGACATAAGGAGGTCCGCCATAGGTGAGGCAATGAGAGATCCTCAACTAAGGCACGAGAGAAAATAGTAGAGCGACGGATAGACTGACACTAATGATGATGGTGAAATGGAAGGGACTGAGTAGCGAATGGACGACTTCCCTTGTTAGAGCATAAAGGGCATGAATGAAATGGTAGGGATCGCAATGAACATCATACGAGATAGAGATAGGGACTAATGCTAATGTGAGACACATGGAAAGAGAGAAACCAAGCAATGAGGGATGGAGGACTATAACGGGGTACAAAGGGACTCGGGATAGACTCCATGAATGCGACGATGACTCCACTTGGATGCTCTAAACAAGGGCGACTCGATGGTGCTGCCACACAGTAAAGGTCCAATGGGGGACTATGAAAACATGAGTACAATATGGTAACTCACAACGAAAATCAACACGAACAAAGACAAGTAAGGAGGCAAAGTGGTGCCCCAAGTACAAGTGTTGTAAGTGAAGAAATGCGATTTTAAGGAGAGGTGAAGTGACCCATCTTGGACAAAATGTGTCCTGGTGAAGTATCAAATCACAAAAAACTAACATATACCCATTTGAGGGCTCGGTGAGAGCTTTCCAACGGTGCAGACGGTTTGTCAAACGGGGCTACGGTATGGTCGCAGCAGGCGAAAGAAGAAACAAGGGTTCTCTTTTAATAAGGCAGGTTTCCCTCCAAATTCACTCATTTGCTAGTGTTGTTGTGGTAGAGAATGGTTGGAGGAGAAGCGTCTAATCTACCCCTTATTTATTGTTAAACCACCAAGGAATCAGATCCGCTGGCTGTGTGTAAGAGGCCTAACCTTACTCTTTCATTTTGATGGATTGAAAGTTCATTTTAGGGCCCAAAATCTCAGTAACAAACCCTCCTTCATCTCTACGGCCAGGTCACACTTTTTGGGCCAAAAAGTGCGACCTAGGAAGCAGGTTTCAGGAAAAAAATTGTGACCTGTCCCAGAATTGGGCAGAAAACTGTGACCTGGGAGATGAGGGGGTTTTAGTGTTGTTTTATGGCTGAGAGTTGGGTTTTTGTGTTTGGTTATGGTATTCCCGATCTGTATGCTGACAAAGATGATGTTTTTGTGCAGATATGGCATATATACGGGTTAACTGGAGAGAGAGAGACCTGGGTACATTACGGGCAGAGATCCAGGCAGATTAGGGCGTCCGTCGTGTGTTGGCCAGGTTTGGGGTTCTAAAGTTTTTGGAGAACCCTTTGATAAGAGCGGGAGAGCCTTTGTTGGCCTGGATTATCAGTTACTGGGATCTAGAGCATGAGGTCTTTGTAGTGCAGGGGCACAAGATCGAACTGACAGTCCAGGATGTGTATTTCCTGATGGGTCTCTCGCCACTAGGGATTGTGGGAAACAAGCAGCCAGTATTACCGCGGGGGCGGCATATCATGGAGTTTGTGGAGCGACATTGTCGACCGGGTCTCCAAGTCAAGGGGACTCAGATACCGATCGAGGACCTAGAGAGATTAGAGACCTGTGCAGTGGCCGCAGCGGTGCTGCGTATCCTGGGCAACCAGGCACTCCATCACATCACTGGGGGGCAGATGATGATTGTGGAGAGTGTGTTGAGTGGGACCTACTATGGGTGGGCCCAAATGATGCTGGTGTCGCTAAAGCGACATTTTTCGCTTTGCAAGCGGCAAGTGAACCACGATTGCTCGTATGGGACTTTATTGTGCGCCTTCTTCTTTGAGAAGATCCTGACCTTGCGGCCTCGTATACAGCTCCCAGATGGGGGCCCGAGAGAGCCCAGGATGCGCCGGTGGGGGCGGATACTATGCAGAGGAGGAGGAGGGGTAGTCGGGTGAGTGTTTCGACCTGAGTTCTTTGCCCATTGGGATCAGATGTCATTATACATAGACGACTATCCCTATAGTGGGATGAGTTATTGTGGGGATCCGGACCTACCACTTCCGCCTGGTGGAGTATGGGGGCCCGATGGTAAGTGATAAGTAACTATTCTTGTATGGGCATGTTAAAGTTATTGAATAGTAGATATGGTACTGATTCATGTACTTTTTGTATGCAGATATAGCTCTGGTAAAACCGGCCGGATATATGGGACGCTCGGCAGCCTCTGGAGCTGCAGGGTCGAGTGGGTCGAGAGCAGCACGCAATGAGGATGCGGCCGCCCTTATGGAGGACATCCACTGTAGATGCGAGACATTGCTAACTGGAGTTTCAGAGCGCGGGTGGCAAGACTTAGACGACCAGTACGTGGAGGCATGCATTGGTCTTCCCTCGGAATTGCGAGGTGTCATGCGGCGCATGGCGATGGCCGGTCAAGGCATACGTGATCTACGGGTTGCAGGGGCAGAGCCATTGGCTCGGGATCCGCCAGATAGTGAGTAGGTGTGGGGCATTTGGTGCCCCCTAGTGTGTATGTAGGGGCAGGTGGTGCCCCCAGTTTTGAGTTTTTTGTAACATGCTATGGGCATGTCATATGTATCAGAGTAGATGGACTCTAAACACATTTTTTGCGACACATATTATGGATATGCATCATTTTTAATGATTATGAATGTTATTGTATTGTATGAAATGTGTGTGATAAATGCCAATCTAGAACATGGTTTGCAATACTATCTACATAGTGATTTTGTTCTCGAGGTACATGGTTGAAAGTTATGGTTTCAAATTCACGTATCAAGAGTTTCACTCGTAAATATTGTCTAAACAGCATAGGGTGATGCACACGATAAACACCATTTAGTTGCATGACAAGAAGTAGGGAATCCAAACGAACATGCAGATGGAGAATGCGATGAAAGAGGGCATCGAATAAGAGACCACGCACTGCATCATATTCAGCCTGATTGTTGGTGGCAGTACCAATGCAGACCCCGTTAGAGAGGACAAGGGCATGCAAGGGGGTGAAAATGGCCCAACCTGCCGAGGCTAGATTCCGGGAGTAACGACTTGCACCATCGGCGTAACCGATAAAGGGTGGGGACGGGAGGTCCTACAGAATGGTGTCACAAGACAACAAATGGGGGGAGGAAATACAATGACGACAGCGTGAGTGGACAGAAGACATCGAGCGGCAACTGCGGGAGGGAGTGCAAGGAGAAGGATGACTATGACTCATATACAAACTAGAGGGTGGTATATGAGGGCTATCGGAAGTGTGGTGAGGACTCGGGCTGCGGAGGTCAACAGAGATACGGGTGGAGTGATCTCGTGTATGGGTAGAAAATAGGGGGTCAGGCGAAACAACAAGGGAGGGTGCAGGGGGACTGGGCTCCAAGGGTCTCGTAGAGGAGGATAGATAAAGAATGGTCGTAGTGGACTCTGTCATCTAAACATCAGGGAGGGGAATGTCGATGGGAGTGGGGGGATCCTCAGGCTGGCCCGAAGCATACTGCGCAAGTATGGGAGAGGCGGATTGATTTTGTTCAACCTCGTACTCTCGGACTACCTCTAAAGAGGCGCGGTAATGCGTCAGGTGAGGACAATGGTGGGAGTAATGGACATGGACACCGCACAAAGCACAGGTTTTGTTGGTGCGGAGAGTCTTGGGGTTCTTGGTTACGGACAAAGAAGGAATGGAGGCTTCAGGGACCGTAGACTCGGGGAACGCGACTTTAACCATGGGCTGAATACGGGGCAATTCAAGACAAGCATGGGTGGTGTGACTGACGACATCACACAAGGCGCAAGGCTTTGCAGGTGGAGGAGGGGCCAGGTCAGTCGGGGTGGTCTTATCTTTGGGTGCCCCCTTGCGAGCTCTAACTTTCTTCCCGGGAGCCGTCATGACAGGAGAAGGGTCCTGTGGAGGTGCTGGGGGCATGGTGGCAACGGAGGAAGCAAGGGGGACCGGTTGAACCGGGGTCAAATCCATGTAGGGTTTGGGATGACCTGGAGGGGTAGTGGCCGGAGGGTCGAGGTACCAGACGAGGATACTCAAGGTCAGGTTAGGGAGAGAGAGGGTGGCCATGACGGGGACAGAATAGACTCCGGGAGGGGGAGCCAGGAAAGGTATCTGACTAGCAGGGTAATGACCAAGAGGGACGGCTCCGAGATGCTTAAGGCCTAGGGGAACCGTTCCAGGGGGACAAAGGGGTTCAGGGATACCAGCTGTAGGAGAAGGGCCAGAAGGAGGAGGTCTAGCTGGCAGAGATGAAGGGCTAGGAGAAGGTTGCAGTGGGCGAGTTTGAGTCTGAGGTTGCTGACTAGCCGAAGCGGGTCACTTAAGGGCAGCCCGAGACGATTACATCATGAAAACATTCGACAAGCTGGGATCAGAGATATGAGGAGGGGGAAGACCAGGAAAAGTTCCAAGTAGGGAGGAATCTTTGTAGACGCCGGGGGAGACACTGGTCAAGGAATCAACAGTTTGCTTATTGGCT
>JAXQQM020092596.1:0-102775 GCA_034641835.2 Pinus albicaulis
CATGTTTTTCTATATTCCCGCATTGGCTTAAATCCGATTTTCGTAAGATGGATGATGTAGGTGTAAAAATAGTGTTCGATAAAGATACATGCAAGATTGTTCGGGGAGCGCTGGTATTGATACAGGGAGTTCAAATTGGAAATATGTACAAGATTCTGGGTATTAATGTTATTGATGGGTGCAACGGTTATGTGGTTCCTGAAAGTGGAGCAGAAAATCTAGTGGTCTCTCGAGAAAATACCATGTTATGGCATCAAAGGCTTCAAAATATTGGAGAGATGAATACTTCATGGTAATGGTATGGTATAAGGTATGTCTAATTTCTCTCTCAATTTCTATTTATGTGAACATTATGTATATGGGAAGTGAAATCGGGTGAGTTTTCCCTTGGGTGCTAAGAGGGTGAAAGGGATATTATAGTTTGTGCATAGTGATGTGTTTGGACCTGTGTCGGTTCTATCACTGAGTAATTCTATGTACTATGTATCATTTATAGATGACTTCTTGGGGAATACAAGGATATATTTCCTTAGGAAGTATTTGAAAGTTTTAAAGAATTTAAGGCTATAGTGGAAAATCAGACAGAAAAGAAGTTTAAGGTGTTGAGGACAGATAATGGTGGAGAGTTTTGCAAGAAGTAATTTGAAGAGTTCTGTAAGAAGTGTGGTATAGCACGAAAAAATACTACTCCATACACACCTCAACAAAATGGTGTTTTAGAACTAATGAACATGGCATTGATGTAAAAGGAAAGAAGCATGCCGAGTGGCACTAGATTAGAGCAAGAATTCTAGGTAGACACATTAGATACTGCATGTTACCCAATTAACAGATCACCTTCATCGGTGTTGGAGGATAAGACTCCACATGAGGTATGGATTGGTAAGAAACCCTCTCTTTCACTCTGAGGGTATTTGGATGTGATGCATATGTACATGTTCCAAAGGATAAAAGAACTAAGTTAGATAGTAAATATGAAAGGTGCATTTTTATTGGGTATAAGGATGGTTTAAAAGGTTATAATATTTGGAACCCAAAAACAAGGAAGGTTGTGTACAACCAAGATGAGTTGTTTAGAGAGGTAAAAGATGTTATTAAACATGAATTCCTACCAAAGAAACCTGAGAAGATATAGTTTGAACTAAAGGAGGAAGAATCAGACTCTACAACAGAACAGGAATTAGAAGAGGAAGAGACACATACTCTATTTTTTAGAAGATTAGTTCCAAAGAAAAGGAATCCAAAGAGGTATAGTCCATCAACATTCTATTCAAAATTTTCTTTATCTATTTTTTATGATGATCCTAGAACTCTCAGGGAGGAAGTGGATTCAGAGGATGGAAAACTCTGGAAAGAGGCCATGGTTGATGAAATGGCATCTTCAGACAGACATGAGGCTTGATATCTAGTGGAGTTTCCTATTGGAAGGAAACCCATTGGCAGCAAATGGGTGTTTAATAAGAATATGAATACAAAGGCGAGGTAGAGAAATACAAAGTTCGGTTGGTAGAAAAAGGTTATTCCCAGGTTTCAAGAATTGATTTCGGTGATATTTTTTTCTCCTATTGCCAAGTTAGATTCTATTAGATGAATTTTATCTGTTGTTTCTAATTTTGATTTTTAGGTAGAAAAAATGGTTGTGAAGACAACATTTATTCATAGGGATGTGGAAGAAGATATCTACATGAAAAAACTTGAAGGGTTTGCAGTGAAGGGTAAGAAAGAACTGATATGCAGGTTAAAACAATCTTTGTATGGGTTAAAACAATTACCAAGGATGTGGTATCAGAAATTTGATACACACACACACACACACACACACACATATATATGGGGACTTGGCTTCACAAGGAGAAAATTGGATCATTGTGTGTATTTCAAATTACTTCGTGACTGTGTTTTTTATTGGTATTGTATGTGGATTATATGTTGTTGATTCGAAATGACAATGAAATTATCTAGGATTTTGAAGACACAATTGTCCTCTAAATTCGACATGAAGGATCTTGGTTCTAAAATATATATTTTTGGCATGGAAATAAAATGAGATCAAGAAAAGAGGAAGATTTGGTTAAACCAAAGGAATTATGTTGAGATAATATCACACAGGTTTAATATGTAGGATAGTAAACCGGTGAAGATTTATATTCTTGTAGGTGTAAAGTTATCCATTGAACAATGTCCTAATACACAAGAAGAGGAAGAGGGCATGTCCTGTGTTCCATATGCGAGTGAATTTTCTATCGTGATGTATAAAATGGTCTTTACTAGACCATACATTGCACATATAGTGGGAGTATTAAGCAGGGTTATGTCAAAACTAGGGAAGGAGCATTGGACAACAATGAAGCAAGTTTTTAGGTATTTGTGTGACACTAGTGATTATGGTCTATGCTACCAAGGAAGACCATGATTGGATAGAGTTTCAGACATCCAAGACTTTGTGAGGAAAACTGGGTTGGAGATCTAGATTAGAGAATATATACAAGTGGGTATGTGTTTAAATTATTTGGAGGAGAAGTTAGTTGGATGAGCAAGAGATAGTTTGTAGTGGATCTTTCAACTACAAAGGTTTAATACATGACAACCACTCATGGAAGCAAGGAAGTAGTTTGGTTTCAAATATTGTGTTCAAATATGGTGTTGTACAACGAGCTATAAGGATATATTATGACAACCAAAGTGAAATTTTATTGGCAAAGAACCCTTCTCATCATTCAAAGAAAAAGGGCATCGATGTTCAATATTATTTTGTGAGGGATATGGTTGAGGAAAAAAAGGTGTTATGGTGAAGGTGGAAACTTTGAATAATGTTGCATATGCATTGAAAAATTTTGTGAGCACTGAGAAGTTTTCTTGGTGTAGGGAAATAATGGGCATTGCAGTGTTGGACCAATGACTAAGCTCTCCTATGACCCATTGTGTGGAAATAAAATAACAAGTGGGATAACGTTGGGTATGTTTTATATTATTTCCACAACTAGTACTACATGTTGTACGTTGCATTGGGTGTAGAAGGGGGTCACAAGGGGGGCAATAGCCCCGGTGCATGGGGTCTAGGGCAGCGCCCGGTAATTTTTTTTAATGCAGAACCAATAATATTTGGGTGTACCTAAGGATGGGAGGTAGAGCCAAATATTGTGTGAAGACCTACCCATGGGTTTTTGCATGGATTTTACACATTGTTTTGGGCACGGTGGTTTTTCTTCCCATGGTATTTTGTAGATATGGTTAAGGGAACTACATATATGTTATAATCCAGGGTTAATGGATTGGGGTTTATATATGCATCAGTGTATATATATATATATATATATATATATATATATATATATATATATATATATATATAACACATTCAAAGGAAAATAATGAAAAATAAATCTAGTAGTCCCGATTTTGGGTTCTGAGGGAAAATCTCTGTGAATATTTGTTTTATCTTATCGTCATTGTATATTTTTCTATTTTAAGAATTAGGTTGTAGGTAATTTTTGTACAGGGTTAAAACATGCATAGTCTCTCTTATTTTAAGACAAATTATAAGCTCAATTATGAATCATATTATCATGCATAGAATATGACTCTTGATTTGACCTTGGAGGAACACGAAGTGTTGGATTGTGCAAGGGAAAGCGGTGGAGCCTCCTTCAAATGCACCTACTTCTATTAGAGATAAATCTAGAAAATGAGAGATCAAAGCTAAGAAAATATTAGTTGACTCCATTCAAAAGCATTTAATCTCTTATATTTTTAATCTAGAAACTTCCAAGGAAATGTATGAAAATTTGATAGGGATGTTTAAATTCAACAATGCAAATCAAATTCTCTTTCTCAAGAACAAGTTTAAGGATATCAAGATGGAAAAATGGGAGTCTATACAAGCATATTTCATGAGACAAATTCTAGTAAAGAATGATTTTCTATCTACTGGGGAAGTTACTATTGACACGGAACTCACCCTAATTGCACTTGGAGGTCTTACAAGTCCATGAGAAACATTTTTTGCCACCATTCTCAAAAATTACAGGATACCTGGTTATGTGATAGTTTATCTTTGGCTAGAATGGTTTATCTCATTAGTCTCAGACGGAGTTGTCTATTGAAACCTCATGGTAATTATAGAAAAGTAATTCCCTATATAAGTGAACTGTCAGAAGCATGGCATGCTGGTTGGTAATTCTTCAAGTTGATGGATCCCATGATGAGCACGCTACTAGGTGGACCTTTGTATTATAGCATGCACCTTAAACGAGAGAGATTCTGGTCGTATGAAATAAAATTGTGTAGAACAAGCACTCGGGCACCTTCATAAGACAATATTAGGCTTGTGGCCTCCCTGAGTAAGAGGAAGTAAGGTCAGTTGAATATTTGCTTTGACATTACTTTGATCCTGAATGTGCAAGAAACAGAGGATTGCTAAGTGTCATTGAAATCAATGATGTTATAATTGCTATATGTAAGACAATGTGTTTGAAGAAGCTCTTTAGTGAGTTGTGTGTCATCATATATATGCTACTAGGAGGAGAAATTAGGCTCTTATAAACAAACATGTCATCATTATTGTCACTAGAAATAGGTCTTAGTTCTTAGAGAGCAACATTCCCTATATGGTGGGATATTGGTTGGGTTGAACATTAAACTCTGGTAGCTCCTAGGGGCTTGGGGTACTTCTTGGAGCTATATGATCATAAGGTGAATGGTTCACCTTCCCCTGTGGATTACACACCCCATCATGTGAGCATAGGGTGAGTGGTTCACCTTCCCCTATGGAGTACACTATATAAAAACAGGTTGAGTGGTTCACCTTCCCCTGTGGAAATCCAAGCATACATACTACACTTGTATTCTACGACCCTTGGAAGTACCTCTCATTTGGCCAATGGTTGGGAAAAATTGTTAGGGTTAATTAATACTATTGATGGACGTGTAAAGTACTATTGTATTCCCTATGACTAGGATGCATGATGTTCAATAACTTGATTACTAAATATCAATCATGGTAGGGGTTCTATCCTTGGAAATGAGGACTTGCCTCTATCATTTTGGCAAGAGTGGCAAGTTCTTGTGACCCACCCTCTTTCAATCCTTTCCTTTTGGACTATGATAACAATATTTAGTAGATACGAGACAAGTTGTAAATATTACACATGATGGACATGATAACATATCCATGGATGAATATTAAAAAGTAGAATTCCTCCCTAGCTGAGAGTGAGTGTCAAAGAGTGCAACTAGGCACTAATTCCTCTCAATAGAAGTCTTATATATATAGTAACAATCATAAATCATAAATCATAAATAATTAACTAATAATTCCTGTTTAAGAGTCATGTCTCTAAGGATATGACCATTCGTTGAAAATAGATCATACTCATGTAAATAGCATGTTTACCATAAGTCACTACCCACCATAATTTAAGAAAGTATTTGTGTAAAAGATGAGATAAGGAAAAAATATGTAAATAAATATACTTCCCAAGAGTTACCTCCCAAAATTATTTAGAGGTTTTTTAACACTTTAACAAATATGGGTAAAAACATAAATGTGCAAACTTACTAGAATTTAATTCACCAAGATACGTGATCCAATTTACAACGAGACATGTCTCTTGGGTATCTTGACTATAAAATTCACTTGAAAGTTTTCAATTTCCACAATTCACTTATCTTCTCATATCTTATTGCACTTATTGTCAATTTTTTATCTACAATTACTGTCAATAATGATCTAAAGTGAATGCTACTGAAGTTCTAATGTGAATGCTATTGGAATCTGACGTAAAGTTGTTATTGGGCTAATAAGACATTGAAGTAATTCTTGCAAGCATAGAACATACTATAAATTTTAACATAACAAAAGTTAAATTTCATTTATAATAAAAGTATAGATTCATCTTAACCATGGATCTATCAAGCAACAAGACGGATCGAATCTCTTGAGGTGAAAACCTATTTTGAGTGCAATATTTGAAAAGAGCTTTGCACATCAAAATATTGGATCTCTTTGTGGTTAATATATATATATATATATATCACTCACAATATACACAATTAATGTGAATTTTAAAAAGTTTAAGAAAAGTCAAATTTCATCTAGAATGCAAGTATATGAAATCTCTTGAAGTGCAAACCTCTTTTAGAATGAAATATTTGAAAAGAGATTTGCACAACAAGAGATTAGATCCCTCCGTGGTTAAAATGGAAACACACACAACCACACATACATACTTTTTCATTTTGTAAATTGCATTTGTGAATGCATAAATGGATTTGATACCTTTAAAGTCCCCTCAAATCCTTTTATTGTGTACATTATATAGCTTAAACTTGAAATTTAAACAAATATTTGCTTCATTGATGGGAAAAATACTAAGAGGGGGGGGGGGGGGTGAATTAGTATTTAGAGCTCATTGATAAATTTTAATTTTTCTTTACTGAATTCCATACGTGACTTTAATGAACCCAACTCGTGTATACACACGAATATACCAACTGAAACTTGCGTATACTGAGATAAATTTATTGTTAGATAAAATTTTAGAAACAAACTTTAACTCAGTTTCTCAGTTATGCACCTGTTAGTTAAGCATTAATAGCAGAATAATTCATCACACATGAGCATCACACATGAACACCAAGATTTAAGGTGGAAACGCAATTCGGGAGAAAACCACCGTTGATGTCGTCTCTATCTTCAATATTTATTATATGGAAAATTTCTTACAATATTGTACTGATGCAGACTCATAACAGTACGCAGGAATCTACCTGCAGAAGGCTGCAACCTTCTCTCGTTCTCCAGCTGCTACTAGAAGGGAGCTACAACCCCATGATTTCGTTTGCCAGCCACTACTGTAAGGGAGCTTCAACCCCCTGATCAGAACACCAGCTTCTACTGGTGTTAGGAATCTGTAATTTATTAGCAAGATTGGCAGAGTCCAATTACACAAACAACATCGTTTCAACCAACTTTGGGATTCAAGGATCTCTCCAATGAGTACAAAGATGGATTTGTCCTTGAAGTTTGGGGTAATGATATTAGGCTAGTTATGAAGTCCAAGGGTTTTGTTTGTTTTTGGATGGTTGAACATGATTTCTTTTAGAGGTGAAAAGTCCCAAAGGTAAAGAGGTTCAAAAGTGAGAAGTTGTAAGCAACCAGAATAAGCTTTAGCCAAGATGGAAGATAATGGCAGGTTTTCAGTCCATTGGGCTATGGAGTCATAATAGGATTTAATTGGAACAGCAAGAGGCAAGAGTGGTCCATGGGGCAAGTCATCTATGTCTAAGGATCTCTTTAAAGTTTGATTTATGGAATGAAATGATACATTAAGAAGGGGAAATAAACAGATGCAGAACAAAGAGCAGCCCAGGATCTGGTAAGTACTTTGAAACTAGCCAGCCTTTGATATAATTTCAATAGAAAACATATAAAAAACAAAGGGAAACTTGAAGGCAACTTTTGGAGTAGAAGCTAGCGGGCCGGGCTCACCACAAATCCTCTCCCAGCTCTTCTTTACTTGGCTACTTTCAAGACAATCACAGAGATAACACAGAATGGCCTAAGATCTAGTAAGTACTTTGAAACTATCCAGCTTTTAACACATTCTAAGGGAAACAATCAAACAGTTATGCAAACAAGACTGGGACCAGGGCTCACCATATCTTCCTCAGTTCATCTTCACACAACATATATTGACAGTAACATTTAAAAAATAATATTCAGCTAAGACAATAAGACGAGGGAATGCCAGCATTCCTATGCTTAAACTGAATTAAGTCATTTTCAAATAACACAGTTGAAAGAAAACATTTAAATAAAGATTTTTCAGCCAGAGAAGGTTACTGGTATACAGGAAGTCCCAACACTGTTTAAACTGTTCTTTACAGAAGAATATGAAACATAATGGAAACAGAAAATAAATAACAAGTTACAATGAGAATAACATCACCGTCAACATAGACTAGGATCCCATAAATCAACTTGTATTGATGCTCCAAACCAGTTACAATCTTCAATTCCAGTGTGTTAATTCATCTTTCTTTCACAACCTAACCTATCTGTTACAAGCAGAGCTCCAAGAGCTAGTGAAACACTATTTACAATCAGGAGTCTTCCGCTCAATTACATTATAATGCTTCAACAATTACATCAACAACCAACCCCTCACTCATCTTCTACTGAAGTATTTATAGAAAGATGAGGAGGTGAGATCTGATAAAAAATCTCAAATACAATTAATACATAGTTAATGTTTTCTTGGCCCTTGGGGGGCTCAATGAAGAAACTGTACAGGTGTTTCACTATATTAATTGATTTACACTCATGATTTAAGCTCGGTGGGAGCTTTTGTTGACCTTTGAGGCTCTGTGTGATTCCAGGGTTACTCTGCAGATATTATTTCATTAAATTCCTGGCAGAAGTAACTCTTCGGCTGCGTTGAGGCAAAAAATCTGATTCTGCTCAATAAATTTTGTTCTTGATTGCATACTTTGAGGTACAGGTGGTGCTTTAGTCGCTGGGAGGAATCAATTTGCCTCCATTCATGGCGGTGGAGGGTTTTTCTATAAAAACTTTAGGTTTTCCTTTAAACTATGTTTTAGATTGGGGATTAGGCTTTTGATAACAGTCTTAGCCGTAATCCCCATAAAACTATCTTCAGTCATCGTTCTGCTACGCTTTGTCTTCTGCAACTGATACTCTTTATCATTGCTTCATTGATGTTTTTCAGGTTTAACAAGGGCATACGGCACCAAAGGCTTATGAAACCTTGTTGAAAAATGTGTATCTATACCCTGTGGACGATTTCTCTGATGTATTCGAAGGCCAGAGGATCGTCATCCTCGGCCTACGAAATTTCTTCATTTAAGCGGAAAAAAATTAAACCCTGCAAAACAAACAAATGTTACAAAATCCTGTGTTTATAGGTCAATCTGCATCGGAGGATGTGTGGAGGAAGCAGGGCCGTTGGATGGCATCATCCAATGGTCGGGATTTAATCTCAGAATGGTCGAAAAAGCATGGGGGAAGGATGATTAGATCAGAGCCATCAATTCGCGCCGAGATCGACGGTCAGGGATGATTACGGGGGGTTGGGGTGTACGAGGAAAAATCTTGGGGGTATGCCCCCGCAGTGAAACTGCGCCGTTGATCTAGATCAAGTTGGATGGTCAAGATGGAATCAGGGGATGTTGAAAGTCAAACGGAGGGAAATTGGGTGATGAATTTTGGACCGTCGATATGCAGATCAGATCGACGACGGAGATGCGATTGCCACTGTACGATGGCCTGGTTATCACTCGGGCACTTTGGTTAATCATCGGACACTTTCGAAGAGCGATAGCCGTTGGATGAGTGGGCCCAGGTCGGACGGCGGAGATCAATTTCGCTGGGCATCATGGTACGAACTATAACGCGTGATGGACGACGGTTGCACAACGGTTTTCAACTCGTACAAGGGACACGCGTCACACAGCGTATGGAATCACTGGCCAATGGAAGAAAACAGCTTTTGGCCCGAAGGCGGTGTAAAGGATACCGTCGGTTTTGCGCAAACAGCGCACGGGGGGTGGGGACCACGGGAAGACGCGCTCCGCACCGTCCGATCTGCGGGGCAAATCGACAGTCAAGATCGCTCCATAATTCATACGGGCGAAAAAATTTGAAAATAAATTAAAACCCATAAAACACAATTTACAAAGATTTTAATGTTTTAGGGCGGAGGAAAAATTTGAAAGGATAAGCGCCTGACGGGTTTAGCAGCTGGGTCGGGCGCTCGGGCGCATGGACGAAAAAGGGTTAGAGGCTTAGCCCAAGGGGGCTTAAGCCTAGAACATAGAAAATATATAACTTCTATGGTTTTCTAATGTTTTTTCAAAGGAAATGAAGGTTCCGATAAGGCTAAGAAGGGGTCTTAGACCTTATAATATGGATTTTTATGAGGGGAAATAGTAGAAACAGGGAAATGAGGGATTTTCACGAGGAAAGGAGGGACAGAAAAGGAGGTTAGTTTTGAGGAGAAGGAAGGGGAAAGGGATGTTTGCAGCAGTATTTGACTTTGGATTTTTATAAGATTTCTGAGGTTTTTAGGATGTAAAATAGCAGTGTGGGAAACTGGATAGAGGCATGAGGCCTTCGAGAGTCTTTAAGAGCCAACAATTTTCTATAGGGAAAAAATTGTTCCTTGAAGGCTCAAAAAAAATTTAGCCACCTTTGGAATAATCAAATTTTACAGGTGGCTAACAGTGGCTCCACTTGGGGATGGTGCCTTCTTGAAGGCATCAAGAATTCAGACTTGATTTCTCTAAGAGGCTGACCAGGTGCCTCATCCTTTGGATTGCTCTTCTTTTGATGGATGATCTTGCTTTGCTTCTGAAAAATAATATCAGTTATGAAAAAATAATGGACTTCATCAATACAACTTTCTACCTACCCAATCCTACTGATCTAACATTTTTTCTTCATCAGAGTGCACTTGGATTGGCAAACTCTTTTCACAACATTTTATTCTTTTGAAAGCATAAAACTAATCTAATTCTACTCCTTATTTCTCCCTGAACTCAGATTAAACAGTTGAGATTAGATATTTCTCTACCTAATCTACTGTCTATTGGGATTAAACTGTCCAATAGAATTTTATTCTCTAAATTCTACAACAAAAATAAAAAAAAACAGTCAAGTCAAGATTAAGTTGTTTGACTTGCTGTGATCTATGGCATAAAGACAAGCTGCACATAGATTATTATTTGTTGAAAATAAAAAATCAAAATGGAAGGCTTGAGATCTGGAAGTTTCTCATCATGGCCTTCTCCTTTCTTTACAACTCTACTTTTGCTTTTGCTTGAGCTGTCTCTTCCTTGTTCTCTGATTCAGATTTTGGGCAAATTAGAACCAGTTTTTCTCTTTTTTGACTCAGAAGATAAAACAGTTTGAGTCATCTCTCTTTGCAACCTTAGGTTCAGATTTTGGACATGTTTGAACCTTTCATTTCTATCCTAAACTATCTACTGATAAGCCAAGATTAGACAGTTTGGCATATCAAATTCACTATCCTATCAGCAGAAAATTTAAAGCTAATTAGTCAAGTTTAAACAGTTTGACTAACTAGAAGGGTGTGTTTCAGGAGTGGCATTTGAACTTGCACACTTTCAAATTTGTCTCTCTTTTTTGGTATGGGGATATACCTTTCTTGTTTTCAAAATCTGCCCTCTTTTCTCTTTTTCTTTGTTTTTGTATTTTTTGCTTTTTACAACTTTGAATGCAATGGTGGATGAAATATTCATAATGGAAAAGATAAAAAAGGCTTCAAAACATAATATGCATCAAGAGAAGTAATGCTTAAGCATCCTGCCATTGACAGGACCCCCAAACAATTCTGCTCCATTCAACTCCTGCAAGAAAAATGTATTGTTACCAGCAGCTGAATGAATAGAGTAAGGGCCAAGCCATAGGTTGTCAAATTTTCCATGCTTGCCCTTCTCTTCCCTTCTTGAGTCCCACTTTAAAACTTTGTCCCCAATCTTGAAATTGCTGGCCTTTGCTCTTCTGTCAAAAAGCCTTTTGATGCTGTCCCGTTTCTGTAATGCTTTGTTATACACTTCCTCTCTGGTCTGTTGAAGATGAATGGTCTAATTTATTCTTTTGATCATGTCATTTTCTTTAGTCTGCAACTCTTGAATGAGCTTCATCACTGGTACACCAAGGCTGTTAGAAAAAATTGCATCTGTACCATACACAAACTGGAAAGGTGACATTCCAATAGATTTCTTCAAAGTTAATCTGTCAGCCCAAAGTGCATGGACCAGCTTTGTGTGCCAAGACTTTTTGTTGTCCTCCAACATTTTCTTGATTATGTTCACTAAGATTTTGTTTTAATATTCCGCAAGTCCATTACCTTGAGGGTAGTAGGCTCTAGAATGCCCCAATGTTATTTGGTATTTATGACAGAACTCAACCATCCTCTTTGATCCAAATGATACTGCATTATCAGTGATAATTTTGGTAGGACAACCAAATCTGGAGAGAATGCCAGTCTCCATAATTTTTATGATAACTGAATCATTTTCCTGCCTACAAGGAATGGCTTCTATCCACTTGGTGAAGTAATTTGTAGCAGTGATAATCCACCTATGCTGGGCGGAAGATGGTGGATGGATTTCTCCTATGAAGTCAAGTCCCCACTGTTGAAAAGGAGCTTCAACAGGGATTGGATGCAGAGGTAGGGGTAGCAGTTTTCTTTTTCCTTCAAATAGTTGGCACTTATGACAGGCAATGATCATCTTGTGTATATCAGGAAAAAGAGTAGGCCAATAGAAACCAACCCTCAAAATTTTGTTGGCTGTTGAATTCTAGTACAAATGACCCCCACACTCTCCTTCTTGGAATTCCTGCTTAACCTTCTCTGCATCAAACTCAGGCAAACATTTAAGCAATATACCACTTGCATTCTTCCAATAAAGACATCTATCTATAATGCAATAGTTTACTGCTTTCAGCTCCAAGAACCTTGCCTTTGTTTTTGTCAAACCAGGAGGTGTATTTAAATTGAGAAAAACATAAAAAATATCAGCATACCAAGGAGAATTCATAAAATGGTCTTCAACAATGGGATTTGAGAATTATTCTTGGTCATCTAAAGCATTAATCATATGAATATCAAGAACTTCACAATTTGATTCAACCATTAATCTAGCTAGACCTTAGCCTTTGATGAGCTTAGTGGGTTTTATCTCTAAATCATATTCAAGAATAACAACAATCCACTTACCTCTATTACCATCTGGGTCCTGTGTTAGAATGTCTTTAACAACTGAATTTGGGACAAAGGCAATGATGTGTGAGTGAAGGATGTATACCCTGAAATCTTTTAAAGCTTTAACCAAGGCAAAAGCTTGCTTTTCCATAATGTTATACTTCAATGGGGCATCCCTCAATGCCTTACTAAAGAATTCAATAGGCTGCTCTTGTCCTTGTGGATTTTTCTGTAAAAGGACAACAGCTATGGTATGTTCTGATGCGAATGAGAAGATATAAAAATCCTTTGAAAAATCAGGACTTATCAGAACCGGTGTTTTGGTTAATGCTTGTTTCACCAGCTCAAAGGATGTCTTTGCTTCCAAGGTCCATTTTACCCCTTGCTCCTTCTTCAACATGTTTGTGATATTCCTAAGGAGCTCAGCCAAGTTGGGGATGAACCTCCTCAAAAAGTTAATCTTTCCAATGAAAGACTGCAACTCTTTTATGTTTCGAGGATGAGAGATTTGCAATATGGCCTCAATTCTCTTTGGATCTATCTTTATACCCTCCTCAGAAATAATGTGCCCAAGAAGTTTACCTTCTTGGAGACCAAATAGTGTCTTCTTAGGGTTTAAGGATATTCCAAACTTTTTGCATTTCTCGAGAACTGTTCTCAAATGTTCTAAGTGTTCTTCATCTATTTTTGAAAACACAGTTACATCATCAAGATAGATAATGATGAAGAAGCCGAGTTATTCCGAGAATGTTATGTCCATGGCTCTCTGAAAGGTTGCTCCAGCATTCATTAGACCAAAAGGCATTTTCATATACAGGAAAGTGCCCCATGGTGTAGTAAAAGCTGTCTTTAATTGATCGGCAGGGTGAAATAAGATCTGATTATACCCTGAATAGCCATCAAGCAAAGAAATTCTTTTGGACCCTACCACCCTTTGTAAAATATGATCCATTTTTGGTAAAGGGTAGTTGTCTTTCAATGAAGCTTTGTTTAAATCTCTAAAATCTATACAAATCCTGATTTCTCCAGTCTTCTTCCTAACAGACACCAGATTAGATACCCATTCAGAATATCTAATAGGGACAATAATACCAGCATCATTCATCTTCATGATTTCCTTCTTGACCAAAGGCAGTTGTACAGGGTTTATTCTGCGCAGTTTCTGTTTGAATGGTTTTTGGTTTTCTTTAAGAGGGATTTTGTGTTGTATTATTTTAGTGTCATAGGACTTAATATCTTCGTAACTCCATGCAAAAACATCAGAAAATTCTTTGAACAGCTAAATGTATTTGAGTTTAATGTGAGCTGGCAAAGTTTTGGATAGTTTGATCATTTTTCGGTTTTTCCTCACTGCCTATGTTGAACTCTTCCACTTCAGTCTCTACAGGTTCCAGTTTAGGTTTTTTGGCCACATCATTAAAATCAAACAAATCTTCTAAAGGTGCTAGACCACTTGGCAAACTTTCATCTTTAGAATGCAGAGTTTCTAATTCCTCTGTTTCTGATTCTGCACTCAATTCTGTTTTGTTTCTAAGTTTTCTAGTCTAAAGGTTAATATTGACAAGCTCAGGAGAAGGTTCTTCTTCACAAAGAAAATTTTCTTCACTGCAGTCTGTATCATAGTCTGAATCTAAACTATGCAGTTCAAATTCATTTATGAATTGCATGAAGTCTTCTATTTGTTTATCTCCATCAAACACCTACCAATATTTTTTATTATCAGGCATAGCTGGTCTAAATTTTATCTGAGCTGAGCAATCTTCGGTCTCATATGGCGTTAGAAATTTCCTAGCTGCAAAGGCTAAATTGTGGGCTATAAGATTTCCTTTTCTCGGGACAAAACTCAGGTTGGACTCCTCAAATGTTTTCAAAAGATCCATGAAATCATTCCAATAGGCCCTAAGTCTGGGATGATTTGCATTATACTCCCCATTGACTTGCCTAATAATCAATTCAGAATCCCCATACACATTGATTCTTTGGGCTCCTAACTTTTTAAACAAATGTAAGCCTAAGAGCAGGGATTCATACTCCGCTATGTTATTAGAACACTGAAAGTTTAACTTGCATGAAATGCATTCTGTGTGTTTGCTTTCAGTGTTGCAGTTCCAAACGCCTGCACCAACATTAGTTCTAGTGCACGACCCATCAAAATACATGCTCCAAAGAGGACTTTTATCAGTTTTATCTGTTTGGTGAACGTCCTCATCAACTACCGTGCTTCCAGATGCTTCTTGAATATCAGCACTAAGTTGTTTTTGTTTTAAATCCTCAAGTTTCTCATCGGGTTGAGGATTGTTATCTTGACTATCAAGATTTAAGTCTAATGGGTTGATGACTTGTAGTTCAAGACCTGTATTTGGTTTGCTAATGTTTTCAAATACATCAAACTACCTAGACACTTCAGCATTATGTTACTCTTCCTCCCTTTTGGTCACTAATTTTGTTAAAGTGATTTGTTCAGCAAGTGTTTCATCATTAAACATGATAAAAGAATCAAGGCTTGTACTTACAGAATACAGAGGAGAGTTTTGTGGTCTGTCTTGACTTGTAACTGTGTATTTCATATGGGACTCCTTGTAAAGTCTTCTAGTCTGATTGAAAATAGGGATAGTCACATAGGTCATGTCCATTTGCATGGTCCCCTGTAACTTAGCCCCCCAGGATCTTGATAATAACATTCCATACTTTGGGGGTACATCAGCCACAACAATATCCATAACTAAATACTTGGCTGGAATCTGGGCTAAGTTAACACAGAGGTCTTTGATCAACCCTAGACATTTTACTCTGCTTGAATAAAAGGAGTATAGGTCTTTATAAGGTCTGGTGATTTTAAGACCCAGGCTCTCCATTACAGCTTTTGGCATTAAATTATGAGAAGCCCCTGAGTCATGCATAGAATTGTGTAGAATCTTGTCATGAACATTTAAACTCACATAAAAGGGAGGAACCAGTCCCTCTTGATATCTTCCTTCAATCTTTGGACCAAAAATGAGCTTTGGTTGGTCATCATTAAGATTGAGAGTGTCCTCATTTTCCTCTATGTTTAGAGCCTTCAAAATTTGGGTTTTATATACATGATGGGCAACTAACTCAGTCAAGGGAACAGAAATTTTGATCTTTGAGATTTCCTGTTCTAGGCTGAAAGGATTTTGATTCTTTAAGGCACTTGTTTCAGCCTTATTAGATGTCGCTTTATCAGCAACAACATCTTGCTGATTTGTTTTATCTACACTTGACACAACGGTTGTAATAGGAGTACTAGCTAAAGTGTTAGTACTACTAATGTTTGCACTTTGTTTTTCAAGATTTTGAGTGTCTTTCTCTTTACCTTTACCAGAATTAACAGCCACTATTTTATCCTTTTGTTTGATTGTTTTAGGCTTGGTTGTAGTGCCGTTTTGAGAAGATTTGTCAGAGGTTTTGGTGTTGGGGGTTTGTTGACTGGTCTTGCTTCTAAGGTCAGATTCTTTTTGAGTCTCTATGACGATATTTTCCATGTCTTGATAATGATTTTCATCATCATCTCTTTTGTCATCATAAGGTGTGTATAGACCTTGTTTCTTATCAGAACGAATCTCAAAGTCATCATTATCTACCTTCAACATATTTATATCATTATCCTTTGTTATTTCATCTGTTTCCTCAACCTCACTCACATAGTTTTGATGAAAGGGAGGAGTGATCTATTGATCATCTTCCCTGGGTCTGTTTGGAGGCTGGTTTCTTCTTACATTCTGATTCTGGTTTTGGTTTCTATTTTGAGGAGCATTTTGGTTTTGACTTGCTTGTGCTCTCTCAAGAATGCTCATTTTATTCATCATTTCTTCCATCATTCTTTCAATATTTGAGTTTGAGGTAGTAGGTGTGGATTCCTCTCTAAAATATACTCTCTTTTCATCTTTCATCCTTGCTCTCTTCTCCATTAGGTTGACTTCCACAGAAAGAGCACCTCTTTGCATGTCTTCAAGGGTTGCAAAATCTCTCTCTCTGAGTGAGTAGGTCATATCAGAATGAAATCCTTCAGGAAATTTGTTTAAGGCTGAGCCCTGTGGAGGTTTTAGTTATGGGGAAAGTGCATTATACACACTGTTAAATCTAGTACAATAGGCTTGTACACTTTCCCCGGGGTTTCTATGGAGATTGTTGTAGTCAACAAGAACTTGGAGAGGATTCTTCTTTACTTCCCATTTGTTTAATAATGTTTGATGGAAACCCTGGAGATCATTAATACTATTGGGGGTTAAGCCTTTAAACCATTTTCTTACTTCTCCCCCCAGACTCTGAGCAAATAGTCTAATCTTGACAGAATCATTATCAATTTCATTTCTGTCAAAGTAGTCATTCATCTTATCTACATGTTGTGATGCAGTTATCTCATTGCTAGCATCATACAATGGGATTTTGGATTGATAGTCCTGTGGAAGGTTGACTAATGGTACAGGAAGGACTAAGGGAGCATACCATGCTACCATGATATGTGGTGGGGTTGGGTTTACAAAGGGTGGATTGACAAGAGGAGGTGTGGGCTGAAATGGAGTGGTTTGAACAGTAGATGAAGGATGAACATAAGTGGATGGAACAACAGTAGATTGCTGAGCTGATCTTGGATGAGAGACACCTAAGTTAAGAAGAAAATGCAAATCAGGAGGTGTTGTTCCGCTTCTACCAAAATGATCACTTGTTTCAGGAGATGAAAGTGAAGACTCAGAATCTAGCTGATCCAAATCATCAAGGGACCTAGTCCTAAAGGGATTAACTAAGTCAGCTTGTGATTGTTGTACAGCTAAAAGATTTCCAGGGAACAAATTAGCTCTTAGGGGTGATATGAGAATAGTTGAAGATTCTATCTTAGGAGACTTCCTAAGGATTCTTTCTGGGTTATCAACTATCTCAGGTGGATCAGGGTCAGGATGGGCTCTAGTGTGAATCTTTCTAGGAGCCACTATGCTGTGTTTTTAGACCCAAATAACAAGAAAAGTTCAACCATGTATGACAATATTTAAGAGGTTAACTAATCTGTTTTCACAATTTTAATCCAACAGTCCTCTAACTGGATTTGAATGATATTATAATGATAAGGGTTCTTCCTAGTGGAGTCTTAAGGTCTGCTCAGGATTGTGGAGTCACCAGGTGGAAAGTTTAGAATGTTTTCTAAGAGGTACACTATCCACCACAGTGCTTGAAAAATATCCTTTTTCAAGGATATCCGGAAACACAACAAACTCTAACCATAGATTGACTGGGAGGGCATTCACCAGATATTTCACCTCCAAAAGAGGATGAGATCCGGAGGCTACCTGGCCCTTTCCAGACTCTGTATAAGAGTATAAGGTAAAACACAAAGAGAGTGAAATGTAGGAGTAAGTGTTTTACCACCAATCTGAAATATTTTTGGTATTTTCTGAGTTATTTTTATTTGTGTGGTTCTAAGAATGTCCTAATCTTGTTTCAAAACTTAGCTATGGTTGTGAGACAAAGACAGTCTACTCTTATGGCTAAGCTAGCTGATTTTTCAAGGTTAGATAAAGCCTTATGAGAATCCTAGGGTTGACCTAGATTGTCACTGATTCAAACAAGTTTCATCATGATTACCATTTCTTGGTAGTGCTTGAAAAAGCTGCATTTTACTCTCAAAAAGTTTGTATGAATATCAAAGGAAAATAAGATGAAAACTCAACTTAGATCCCTAGTGGAGTCACCAGAAATGTTAGGAATCTGTAATTTATTAGCAAGATTGGCAGAGTCCAATTATAGAATCAACATCGTTTAAACCAACTTTGGGATTCAAGGATCTAGCCCTCCTGAATCCAGAGAGGGATCTCTCCAATGAGTACAAATATGGATTTGTCTTTGAAGTTTGGGGTAATGATATTAGGCTAGTTATGAAGTCCAAGGGTTTTGTTTGTTTTTGGATGGTTGAACATGATTGCTTTTATAGGTGAAAAGTCCCAAAGGCAAAGAGGTTCAAAAGTGAGAAGTTGCAAGAAACCAGAATAAGCTTTAGCCAAGATGGAAGATAATGGCAGGTTTTCAGTCCATTGGGCTATGGAGTCATAATAGGATTTAATTGGAACAACAAGAGGCAAGAGTGGTCCATGGGGCAAGTCATCTATGTCTAAGGATCTCTTTAAATTTTGATTTATGGAATGAAATGATACATTAAGAAGGGGAAATAAACAGATGCAGAACAAAGAGCAGCCCAGGATCTGGTAAGTACTTTGAAACTAGCTAGCCTTTGACCAGGCACTTAAGAAAAACATGAAAGAAAACTAGGATCTGGTAAGTACTTTGAAACTAGCCAGCTTTTGATATACTTTCAATAGAAAAAATATAAAAAACAAAGGGAAACTTGAAGGCAAATTTTGGAGTAGAAGCTAGCGGGCCGGGCTCACCACAAATCCTCTCCCAGCTCTTCTTTACTTGGCTACTTTCAAGACAATCACAGAGATAACATAGAATGGCCTAAGATCTGGTAAGTACTTTGAAACTATCCAGATTTTAACACATTCTAAGGGAAACAATCAAACAGTTATGCAAACAAGACTGGGACCAGGGCTCACCATATCTTCCTCAGTTCATCTTCACACAACATATACTGACAGTAACATTTAAAAAATAATATTCAGCTAAGACAATAAGACGAGGGAACGCCAACATTCCTATGCTTAAACTGAATCAAGTCATTTTCAAATAACACAGTTGAAAGAAAACATTTAAATAAATATTTTTAAGCCATATAAGGTTACTGGTATATAGGAGGTCCCAACACTGTTTAAACTGTTCTTTACAGAAGAATATGAAACATAATGGAAACAGAAAATAAATAACAAGTTACAATGAGAATAACATCACCGTCAACATAGACCAGGATCCCATAAATCAACTTGTATTGATGCTCCAAACCAGTTACAATCTTCAAGTCCAGTGTGTTAATTCATCTTTCTTTCACAACCTAACCTATCTGTTACAAGCAGAGCTCCAAGAGCCAGTGAAACACTATTTACAATCAGGAGTCTTCCGCTCAATTACATTACAATGCTTCAGCAATTACAACAACAACCAACCCCTCACTCATCTTCTACTGAAGTATTTATAGAAAGATGAGGAGGTGAGATCTGATAAAAGATCTCAAATACAATTAATACAGAGTTAATGTTTTCTTGGCCTTTGGGGGGCTCAATGAAGAAACTGTACAGGTGTTTCACTGTATTAATTGATTTACACTCATGATTTAAGCTCGGTGGGAGATTTTGTTGACCTTTGAGGCTCTGTGTGATGCCAAGGTTACTCTGTAGATATTATTTCATTAAATTCCTGGAAGAAGTAACTCTTCGGCTGCGTTGAGGCAAAAAATCTGATTCTGCTCAATAAATTATGTTCCTGATTGCATACTTTGAGGTACAGGTGGCGCTTTAGTCGCTGGGAGGAATCAATTTGCCTCCATTCGTGGCGGTGGAGGGTTTTTCTGATAAAACACTTTAGGTTTTCCTTTAAACTGTGTTTTAGATTGGGGATTAGGCTTTTGATAACAGTCTTAGCCTTAATCCCCATAAAACTGTCTTCAGTCATCGTTCTGCTGCGCTTTGTCTTCTGCAACTGATACTCTTTCT
Source organism: Pinus albicaulis (assembly GCA_034641835.2). Classification (NCBI taxonomy): domain Eukaryota; kingdom Viridiplantae; phylum Streptophyta; class Pinopsida; order Pinales; family Pinaceae; genus Pinus; species Pinus albicaulis. Next base: position 20,366 of record JAXQQM020092596.1, read on the forward strand.
CTGTGCTTCATTGATGTTTTTCAGGTTTAACAAGGGCATACGGCACCAAAGGCTCATGAAACCTTGTTGAAAAACGTGTATCTATACCCTGTGGACGATTTCTCTGATGTATTCGAAGGCCGAAGGATCGTCATCCTCGGCCTACGAAATTTCTTCATTTAAGCGGAAAAACATTAAACCCTGCAAAAACAAACAAATGTTACAAAATTCTGCGTTTATAGGTAAATCTGCATCAGAGGATGTGTGGAGGAAGCAGGGTCGTTGGATGGCATCATCCAATGGTCGGGATTTAATCTCATAATGGTCGAAAAAGCATGGGGGAAGGAGGATTAGATCAGAGCCATCAATTCGCGCTGAGATCGACGGTCAGGGATGATTACGGGGGGTTGGGGTTTACGGGGAAAAATCTTGGGGGTATGCCCCTGCAGTGAAAATGTGTCGTTGATCTGGATCAAGTTGGACGATAAAGATGGAATCAGGGGATGTTGAAAGTCAAACAGAGGGAAACTGGGTGATGAATTTTGGACCGTCGATCTGCAGATCAGATCGACGGCGGAGATGCAATTGCCGCTGTACGATGGCCTGGTTATCGCGCGGGTGCTTTGGTTAATCATCAGACACTTTCGAAGAGCGATAACCGTTGGATGAGTGGGCCCAGATCGGACGACGGAGATCAATTTCGCTGGGCATCCTGGTACGAACTATAATGCGCGATGGACGACGGTTGCACGACGGTTTTCAACTCGTACAAGGGACACGTGTCACACAGCGTATGGAATCGCTGGCCAATGAAAGAAAACAGCTTTTGGCCCGAAGGCGGTGCGAAGGATATCGCCGGTTTTGGGTAAACAACGCATGGGGTGTGGGGACCACAGGAAGACGCGCTCTGCACCGTCCGATCTGCGGGGCAAATCAACGGTTGAGATCGCTCCATAATTCATACGGGAAAAAAAATTTGAAAATAAATTAAAACCCAAAAAACACAATTTACAAAGGTTTTAATGTTTTAGGGCGGAGGAAAAATTTGAAAGGATAAGCGCCCGACGGGTTTAGCAGCTGGTTTGGGTGCTCGGGCGCATGGACGAAAAAGGGTTAGAGGCTTAGCTCGAGGGGGCTTAAGCCCAGAACATAGAAAATATATAACTTCTATGGTTTTCTAATGTTTTTTCAAAGGAAATGAAGGTTTTGATAAGGCTAAGAAGGGGTCTTAGACCTTATAATATGGATTTTGATGAAGGGAAATAGAAGAAACAGGGAAATGAGGGATTTTCATGGGGAAAGGAGGGATAGAAAAGGAGGTTAGTTTTGAGGAGAAGGAAGGGGAAAGGGATGTTTGCAGCAGTATTTGACTTTGGATTTTTATAGGATTTTTGAGGTTTTTAGGATGTAAAATAGTAGTGTGGGAAACTGGACAGAGGCATGAGGCCTTCAAGAGTCTTTAAGAGCCAACAATTTTTTATAGGGAAAAAATTGTTCCTTGAAGGCTCAAAACAAATTTAGCCACCTTTGGAATAATCAAATTTTACAGGTGGCTAACATTCGACAAAGGTGACCAGGGCTGCGCCTGAAGAATTTTACAACTAAAAAACTTTGAGAATTATATTACATTTATTACGAAGGATGAAATTGACGATTTTTCTTCAAAACAGAGTTTTGAAGAAAAGTCATGATCAAGTATTATGACGATGAAATTTTTGCGATGAAAACTTATTTCGAACCTCCCTCATGTGCGTGCCGACATTGTTAGACATTCTGAAGATGAAACCCTAGACCTAATGGGACAAAAAACCCTAAAATGACTCTTTGGTGAACAGGAGGCCAAACATGACTGTAAATGACTTTAAAATTGATTTTGATGAACAGACATGGACCATCAGGTGCACGACATGAGGGAAATGAGTGACAAGACCCTTCCGTCAGAAGATCCATGCTCCTAATGGGATGCAAATGACTGAACTGAATGAGACAACTAAAATGAAATGCAACAAAAGAGATTTTGATCTATGACGGAGGGATAAAGATACCGACTCTAACAACACCCTCAAAATTTCGCAACACCCTCCTCTATTACCACTTACCACCTAAGAGCCCCTCCGAAAAGTTGTTTCTGTTGTCCTCCAACCCACCGCTACATTCGTTTGACCATTACCACTTTTGTTGCGCCGCATCCACCGTCATCCCTTCATATCCGAGCTTATGGGTTTTTGCGCTATTTTTCCACATGGCAGGAGGAATCGGGTAGAACCCGACAATGAGAAGATCATGAAAAATGCAGTAAGAAAAGCATAAGAAAGAGGTAGAGAAGCAACAGAGAGGGGAGGAGAAACATTAGAATCAAAGGAATCAAAGGTGGTAGAGAAGTAGTTAAGGCAGAAAAATAAGAACGGTAGAGTCGTGAATGTGTTGGGGCGAGTCGTGAATACGAAGAGGGTCAAGTATTCTGTTAGGGCTCTATAATAATAGGGTTCATAATTTTTTAATTGACTTTGATTAGTCTTGTAAATATGTACATACCTTGCTTTCGGCAAGTTGTTTTCCCATATTTTGAAAATAATAAAAAATGAAAAGAGGGTAAGAGTCCTAAAAGAAAGATCAAAGGAATTGAAAAGAAAAGACAAAAAAGAATAAAAAATGTACCCCAAAAACAAAAAAGAGATAGTAATAAGAGATGAAAGTGATGCAAGTCAAAATGCCACTACTTTTTACTTTTTACTGCAAAAATAAAATGATTATGTGCAACTTGTTCAAAATGACATAATCCATAATGAGTTAAATAGTTTAATCTTAACTTTTTCATGCTTTGAATTTCATGTTTATAGATAGAGAATAAAGGTATGTCAAAAATTTAAAACTTGACAAATTGGTAAATAAGTAGAGAATGCATGAGGAGCTCAACAATGTAATCAGAGCCCTCAGATGAAATAAGGTTAGATTTAGATAGTTTATGCTTTGAAAGAAAAATGGATTTAGGGTTGCAAGCTCAAATGAACCCATGAAAATAATGATAAAATGTTAGAATAATGATGGGTAGGTAGTCAATTGCAGAAAGAATGGACAAACATCATTTGGAAAAATTACTAATTCCCCTCCCCTCAAAATATTTAGTACTCAAAACCTTTAGTTAAAAATGCTCAAAGCATTTCTCTGACTTTTGTTGGGACTGGACCCAAGGCTTAGTAACGGATTTGTAATAAGTATTGAAATCCCTTCATAATCACCCTTTTCCTCAACATTATTCCCTTTTCCTAAGTTAAAACACTTTTTGCTTAGGGAAAGTAAAAAATCCCCTTTAACTAATTTCATTTCATGCAAAAACACTAAAAAAACCCACAAAATACAATTTATCTTAAGTATTATGTGTAAATGTTTAAAATGGGATCATTATTGTGCTCAAATGCCAATTTTACACTTTGATTAGTTGATATTATATGTATTTCTGCTCACATCATACTCATTTCATATTAACTCTAATATAATGTACTAATTCCCTTATAACTACCCATTCCCGTAGATATATTAATTCCTTTATTTTAAATATCCCAAACCCACTAATTTAATGTTTAACCTATGGTCTAAATACCCATGTGTTAAATATTACCCCGCTTATCCCCCAAAGGTTAAACACGTTATATATAATAAAACCCGCCTTCGAAATACACATGTAAATTCCTCATTTACTGTGTAAAACCATAGTTAACCTATCTGCTTATTACATTATGTTTATACGTTAAAAACTATGTTTTAAACTTATAAATTAAACCCCGCCACATATAAACTCTCAGGCCCCATGCCCATATGCCAAGCAAATCCACCGCCAGATCTTATTCATTTGCAATCCTTCTCCTAGATTCGACGATACATCAACGATATCACAAATCCAATAGTGCCCAACTTAATCAATTTGAAATTTTCGAAATGGGTGGTTTAACCCTATTCTCTCCCCTCCACGCGGCACTAAATCATTGGATCACATTCGATCTAAATAAACCATTTACTGCTCTGAGCTTATCCGATAAACCACTGATGGTTTTGTCCTCTTGGTGCCAGAACCACTCCCCGCTCTAACTTGACCAACATTCAATGCAGAACCATGTTTAAACCTAAAAAATCTTTAAAACTGCATATACACTCAGTTTTAAGTTTTTCTGAGTTTTTCTGCATATTAAACCCTTCCAACTGAAAAAACAAGCATTGTACACCATTTTCACGCCTAAAGAACCAGAGATATATCTAGAAATTGCTACCAAAACCACTTGAAGCCTTCAGTATACTTATAAGGACCACAACAGCTTCCAAAATCCTTTCGACGCCTCATCAATCTAGTTTAAAGACCATATACCTGCAAAAAATAGGTATTCTGCGAAAAAGTAACCTCCTCATCATAAAAAAGAGCTATTTATATCAATTGGAACCTTGAGAAGCCTATTTTGTCCATAGAAAAAGCCTTATTTGCCCTCAAAGAATGGATTTGTTGTGAAACCCTGATAAAATATTAGTTCGAATACTATCTCTAGTTTTAAAACGAAATTGAAGAAGTTTTAGCCTTTGAGACCTTAAAGAACTTCTAATTAATCTAGAAATCTGTTAGGTCCCTATATCACTAGTATAGCCCCTTATTATTGTTAGTGTAAACCCCTTACTGTTATTATTGTGCCCTTGTAACCCCCATTTTGTTATTATTGTGCCTTAAATTATTATTGTTAGGTCGGCTAGGATTACATTGTGGCCCACTAGGATTACATTATGGCCCCATGGACTCCTATATATAGAAAGGAGGTTTTGTAAATTGTATCATCCAAGAATTGTTCATTTATGTAATGTATTGGAGGTTTCCCCCTCGAAGTGGCTAATTTCTAAGGCGTTGATATCTCTTTTCTTCTATTTTTGAAGCTGGTTACACAACATTTGGTATCAGAGGCTTGGGATTCTAGGGTTTCGCTGCTCCAAATAGGTCATCGTGGCATTTTCGCTATAACTTTTTTTCTACGAAGTTTCAGAAGTGGAAATTTTTAGGGTGCAAAGCTGAAATCTTGAGGAAGATTGTCTAAAAATTTCAGAGCTTGGTTCGCAATATTTTCGGAGATATCATCTGTGGAAGTTAGTCCTTTTTTCAAGCTTCTAAACAGGTCATCGTGGAATTTTCACTATAAAAAATTTTCTACGAAGGTTCAGAATCTGAAATTCATATGGTGTGAAGCTGAAATCCTGAGGAAATTCGTCAAACAATTTCAGAGCTTGGTTCGCAATATTTTTGGAGATATGATCTATGGAAGGTAGTGCTTTTTCAGGCTCCTGAATTTCATCTCAAAGAGGTGATCGTGGGAAAAGTTCAATAACTCTCTATCTGGAGATTGGATTGGAGTGCCGTCAAAAGTGGTTGCAAGCACACGGCCTGTAGTTTCTTGGATATAAAATTCAGAGACAAAGAACAAAACAGTGACACGTGGCAAGTCGTACAAGTTCGCTCTACTGAACCAGTCCAAAATTAGGTCATTGTGGGAGATTGGACACAAATTTGTCTTGGAGAATCCAAATCAGGTCAGACCTGTGGCATTTGAAAGAAGCTTTAGAGGGCTACTATAGGGCTGAATTTTAGATATCGAAGATTTTCAATTACAGAGATAATTCAATTTCAATATCGAGCTTCTAAAAGCTAGTAAAAGGTGTGTATTTTTTTTCCGAATTACATAAGTCTTGTTTGAAGAATCAAGTTGAATTGATTCCAAGGGAAACTTGTAGAATAGATATCAATATTGGATTTTAAAATGGCCCCTAAAAAGAATTCAACACCCATTAAGCCTTCATAAGGCTCTACTATGACTCATGACGATGAAGAATTGCAACATGATCTATCAAAATTACAAGAGCAAATGCAACAGTTTTCACTCTCGCAAAGAGCAACAAAAAATGAAATGGAAGTTTTGAAGAAAGGCATGGAAGTGAAGATGGACGATTTGAAGAAAGGCATGGAAGCTAAAATGGATGGCTTGGAAGCTAAGATGGATGGCGTGGAAGCTAAGATGGATGACATGAAAGACAACATGGAAAACATGAAGAGTGATCTAAAAGCATACATGGAAGGCTTGATGACAAGCTTAAAACCAAAAATGATTCCTAATGGTGGAAATATAGGAGAAGAACCTCATGATGAGAACAAAATAAATGTTAATCGTGATTTCATAAACTCGAATGTTGGTGGGAAGAACCACCATATTCCAAAAATGGATATGAGGAAGTTTGATGGAAAGGATCCTGTAACATGGATACTACGGATGGAGCAATATTTTGATCTCCATAATGTGCAAAACACACAAAAGGTACGCATTGCAACTTTACATTTAGAACAAAATACATTTGTATGGTATCGATGGCTTTGCTCCCGTAAAAAAATTGTCACTTGGTCAATTTTACGGAGGAAATGATAGCACATTATGAGGATACAAAGAGCAACACCTTCTTTAGCCAATTGATAAATCTCAAACAAAAGGGTTTAGTGGGGGCAGCACATTGAGGACTTCCAAAAATTGAATATAAGGGTAACTGATATTCCAGAGGAACACAGGATCGATCTCTTCATAGGCACTTTAAAGGATAACATCCAACATGAAGTTCACGTTTTGGAACTGGATTCATTGGAGAAGGCATTCAGGTTAGCAAGAAAAGTTGAATGTAAAATAATGGCGACAAGGAAGCCTACCACTCAATTCTATAAAGAAGGAAGTGTTGCTACGCCTAGATTTCCACAACCTACAAGGTTGACACCACAACAATTGGAAGAAAAAAGAGCAAAGGGCTTTGCTACAGTTGTGATAGCAAATACACTAAAGGTCATAAGTGTGCTGAGAAGAAATTATTTTACATAGATTGTGAAGAAGAAGAAGAAAATGAACAAGAAGGCTGAGAAGAAATTATTCTACATAGATTGTGAAGAGGAAGAAGAAAATGAACAAGAAGAGGATATACACCTGGAACCAGCCCTCGAAGAGGAAGAAATGAATCCGACCATATCGTGTAATGCGCTGGCAGGAATTACCACTCCTCAAACTCTCAAGATACAAGGACAAATCAAGAAGAAAAAGGCAATAGTGTTGATTGATTCAGGTAGCACCCATAATTTTATTCATTGTAAGGTAGCCAAGGAATTAAATTGTTTCCTATACCCAGCACCAGAATGTCAAGTGATGGTTGCAAATGGAGGAACTATAAATTGCTCTGGAAAATGCCATAATATTAAGCTAACCATGGGGGAATATGTTGACTAGTCCAATGCTTTCCATTCCTATGGGAGGTGCTGATGTTGTACTAGGAGTACAATGGTTACAATCTTTGGGGACGGTAGCTTTTAATTTTCAAGAACTTTTCTTGAAATTTTTTTCAGAAGGAAAGGAAGTTGAATTACGGGGTATTGAAGGGAATCCAGGAAGGATAATAAGAGGGTGTTAAAGTGGACCCTAACAAAATTAAAGCCATTAAGGAATGGAAAGTCCCCAAGACAATAAAGCAGTTGCGAGGATTTCTCGGGTTAACAGGCTATTATCGCAAGTTTGTTAAGAATTATGGGAGAATAGCAACACCTCTAACAATATTATTGAAGAAAGATGCATTTTCATGGACTCCTGAAGCAACTAAGGCCTTTGAACATCTTAAAGAGGCAATGTGCCTAGCACCGGTCTTAGCTACGCCAGACTTCACAAAAACCTTTATTGTGGAATGTGATGCCTCAGAAAATGGAATTGGTGCGGTTTTAATGCAAGAAGGAAGACCCATTTCTTTTGAAAGTCGTCCAATCAAAGGAAAGTATTTACAGAAACCTATTTATGAGAAGGAAATGTTAGCAATACTGCATGCACTAAAGAAATGGCGAACTTACCTAATGGGAAGACACTTCAAGGTAAAAACTGATCATGATAGTCTTAAACACTTTTTGGAATAAAGACTATCTTCAGAAGAGCAGCAAAAATGGGTCACAAAGATGTTGGGTTATGACTTTGAAATAATCTACAAAAAAGGGAAGCTAAATGTTGTTGCAGATGCACTCAAGAAAGAATGAAGAGGTGGAAGCATTGCTTTGTGCCATTTCTATTATCCAACCAGATTGGATAACCGAAGCAAGAGATGAATGGAAGAAGGACAAAGATGTATGGACACTCATTCAAAAGTTGCAGCAAGATCCTAGTACGTCTAATACATTTAGTTGGAAAAATGATTCCTTATGGTACAAAGATCGCTTATATCTTTGTAAGAATTCCCAACTAAAACAAAAGATTCTTCCGGAATTGCACACTTCTCCTTTAGGAGGACACTCAGGATTTTTAAAAACTTACCACAGGGTGAAGAAAGAATTTTTTTGGGATGGCCTTAAATCTGATATTCGAAAGTTTGTGGCGGAATGTTTGGTTTGTCAGCAGAATAAAGTGGAAACAATTAAGACCCCAGGACTTCTACAACCTTTATCCATTCCAAGTCAACGTTGGGAGGAGATTTCAATGGATTTTATCAAAGGTTTACCTAAGTCCGAAGGAAAGAGTGTCATCATGGTGGTAGTTGATAGACTTACCAAGTATGCACACTTTTGTGCATTATCTCATCCATTTAAAGCAAGTACAGTTGTTACTACATTTATGGAAAGAATTCAAAAGCTACATGGAAGCCCAAGGGTTATTATGAGCGACAGAGATCCCATTTTTACTGGAAATTTTTGGACGGAGTTATTTTCTTGTTTGGGTACTCAATTAGCTCATAGCTCATCTTATCATCCTCAATCCGATGGTCAAACCGAGATAGTAAATAAATGTTTGGAAGGATATCTTCGTTGTTTTGTATCTGATAAACAAACACAATGGGTCAAGTGGTTACCTCTTTCTGAATGGTGGTATAACACTTCCTTCCATACTGCAGCAAAAATGACCCCATTTATGGCACTTTATGGATATCATCCACCATCCACCACATCATCTTTAAGGGAAAATTCGAAGGTTCAAGCAGTGGAAGATCACATCGAGCATCAGCAAGAAGTTCTCCAACTCTTAAAGGATAAACTGAATTTGGCACAAAATCGAATGAAACAACAGGCAGATCAACATCGTAGCGAGAGAAGTTTTGATGTAGGAGATTGGGTATTTTTACGGCTACAACCATACAAACAAATGTTCCTCAAGCAAGCAAAGAAGGATAATAAATTATCGCCAAAGTACTATGGTCCTTACAAGGTGTTGCAAAAGATTGGTACTATGGCATACAAATTGGAGCTTCCCGCTTCTTCGCGAGTACATCAAATTTTCCATGTTTCATGCTTAAAGAAGGTTATCGGTGAAAATCTTCCAGTTCAAACAATATTACCAGAACTTGATGAGGAAGGAAAAATCATATTGGAACCTGAAGCGGTCACGGAAACAAGAACTCTATAGCTACGAAATCGATCAATTTTAGAGTATCTCATCAAGTGGAAGAACTTACCCACCGAAGATTCTACATGGGAGGATGAGAATTTTATACAGAAGCACCCAGAGCTACTCAAGCATTGAGGACAACACTTTTTTGAAGGAGAGGGGCATGTTAGGTCCCTATATTACTAGTATAGTCCCTTATTTTTGTTAGTGTAACCCCCTTATTGTTATTATTGTACCTTGTAACCCCCATATTGTTATTATTGTGCCCTTAAATTATTATTGTTAGGTCGGCTAGGATTACATTGCAGCTCCACCAACTGGAACATTATGGCCCCATGGACTCCTATATATAGAAAGGAGGTTTTGTGAATTGTATCATCCAAGAATCGTTCATTCATGTAATGTATTGGAGGTTTCTCCTTGCTATTATTTTCAAGGCGTTGATATCTCTTTTCTTTCTTCTCGAGTTGGTTACACAACATGGAAGCAGTTCTCAGTCATGTCAACAGTATGTCACTCTTGAACATGACAATTTTCTACAATTCATGTCAGGTTGGGGACATCCCATTCGTCGTTTTACCTCTGTGGGTTTGGGTTATCTATATTGACCTATCATCTACTCTTTTCCATGTCACAATAACCTCAAATCCCTTGATGTCAAATGCTGCCGAATTCTAGAGTCGTGTCGCCAAAATGTTCAAGATAAGTTTCCTTCTGTATTTTTCAAACCTCTAATTCTCTGTTTGGTCCTTATTCACTATCATCTTATTCCTCTATCTTGTGTTGATGATGTGGGAAACATTGTGGCCCTCCTTCAACTGGTCACTTCCTGTCGACTTCAACTCATTATCCAAGAAGTCGATCTAGAGGCTCCCTTATGGTAACTTGGAGCTTGCATGCCTCAATGGAAAGTTCTTCACATTCAATGACAGGTCCTCATCATTGGCCTCCGATCAAGTGATTTCACGGGTGTTCAAATCTAGCTCAGTGTTCAATTTTTTTGGATTGTACTAGTTGTACCTTGAGAGCCATTGTCATTACTGGTGGTTTATCTCGCCCCTGTTAACAAATTTCATCATTAGCTGGTAAGCAGGTGATTTTCTTGCATGTTCGACTTCAACTCATTCATTCACATGCTTGAATTTGTACCTGTTCGGGTCAAGATGGAGCGCAAGACCCAGGGTTTTGTCTAATGAAATCCAGGCTGTGGGACAATTTGGATTATCATGGTTATATGCATGACTCTTCTGATTGGATGGTTGTGACCATACCTGAGTGTATTTTATGATCCTTCATACTGGATGGCTACATCCATACCTCGGATCTTATTATTGTATGTACTATATTATGGATAGTTGCATCCATACCACATGTTCATGTATCAGAGATATTAGTTGTACTTAATTTTGCAGTCTTGATTATAGGAAATGATGTTATTATGTTCTCATAAAGCATTTCACCCCTCCCTTTCTCTCTGACCTCATGCTTTAGGGGGCATCTATTACACAGTATTTTTTCACTGTCCCTGCAATCCCCATCCCGAACATTGGAGGAAAATTTTAGTGACTTTTGTGTACTATCATACATTTCAATATATGTCATTGCATCCTTTATCATGTCAAGAACATATTCTCTGTTGCTCATTCCTCAAGCAGTCCTTCAAAAAAATATGATTTTAGGTCGGCACTGGTTGTAAGTTATGGCCTTGTTCTTATGGAAAAATTAAAACTAGGCCTCGCGTCCTTTGGCACTCTGTCTCAAAAGGGCACCCACACCAAGCTATTTTTGGAAAGTTTTTTAAAGTAGAAAGGAAGTTTCGATGCTTAACAACTTCGTGAGCAGATTCATCATGGTTTGTTTGACTGAATCACATCAAGTTTCTTCCTTTGGCTTGTTGGTTCCTACAATTGTGAACTTCACAAAGGGATAGATCTCTCCTCCACCTTTTCTAGGATTCCAAACCTCCTCTTCCTCTCCTATAAATTCTTCCTCCTCACATTGATTCAACTAGCTGAGCCGTCATTACTATAGCTAGTGTGTAGAAGAAGGCAGAGAAGAATACATTGTTGAGAGAGAGTTTAGGCCGATTTCCTCATCAAGTCCAATCCTAAACGAATTCTTAATACACGCCCGACTGAACCCATTGAAGGAGATCTGCAACGTCAAGGCATAAGGTTGTAAAATTCATTTTCTCTATCAATAATACATGACTGGTTTCTGGTTACAACTTTGTTTCCATTTATATGGAAAGTGTTTAGATATCCTTGACTAGCTGAATAGCTGTAGACGAATGTATATGCTTGTAGGTTGTTATCTTTTGTTTGATCTTTCTACAGATGCATGAACATCGTCACCAACATGGAGCACAAGGCGTGAAGACAGGGATCAAAGGATCGCTACCGCATACCATGACAAAAGCATTGGACCGAGGTAGGATATCTGTTCTGATTCATATTTAATTTATAAGCTAGGAATTCAGGAGTCCATCATGTTCCCTTCAAGCTAGACCCACCCTAGGGCTAGAGGGATCACCTTTTTTCATAGAGGGTATTTTCCTGCTCAACAGACATGTCATCCAATAGTTGACTAAAGCATTGATTCATCCAGGTGGATATTGGTGGCCACACACCTATTCCATTTGGACTCGCATCATCGGTTCTTTCAATTTTTCAGTTTCAACACAACTTACTATTTTAGTATTTTTCTGTTCCTGAACTTTCGAAGTCGTTTTGAGGCCCTAAAAGAACTTTTTTGGGAAAACCGGGAGCAACATGGGTCCATGGACTGATGTTGCTCACTCAAAATTTATAGTCCTCGGATAGATATTTCTAACGAGGTATTTAGCACATAAAATGAATATCGTATGCCAAAGTTACATCCACGAGATGATTGATGTACCAATTTACCCAAACAGGGCCCATAGTTTTGGCGCTTCATCTCCTAGGGTTAGGTGTAGTATCCCAAAATGGGATCTTCTAGCAAGGCATGACTGGAAAATGAATTTTCTAGGAATGTCTGCTATAGGATTTCAACCCAAGAATTGGATCCCTTATATAAATGTATATAATATCTAAATCCAAGAGGAGGCTCAAATTAAATCCCTCTAGGTGGGTTAAATAGGTCTCCCACACCTAGTTGTCTTGAAAAAGTGCCCGATGGAGGGACTGCAACAATGTATGAACATACAATGGAATAACACCTTTATTTTTATAAGCCTGGATACATGAAGATGCATATAGCCAACAAATTTATATTATAGCAGCAATGGTATACAAATCCTTGAGGAAAGAGTCACTCAAGCAAAGTAATGCAGCCTCAAAGGGACATGTACATGAAAATAGCTAAACACTACTACATAGGAATTTTTGCAGGCTAAGAGGACGTAGTTTATAAGAGACACTGCATCATACAGAATAAAAACAGAAATATATAACAATTTATGGCTCAAGAAATGATGGGGAGCAAGCTCTCAACCCCAAGAAACAATAATAAAACAATCCTTAGAAGGATTAGCTGAAATATACAAAAATGGAAAAATGTCGGAGTTGCAGGGTAGCAACTCAAAATTGGAATAGGATGGAGATGGCTAAAGATGATACACAATCTGAAGTAAACCTCCTCCAATGGATCTTCTAAGTGAAAGTCTGATCCTATCACTGAAGATCTCACCCTCCAATCAACACTGCAAACCCTCACTGCAGATGCACACTGAAAATAATGCAGATACTGAGGGAAACTACGCTATATATGGAATAAAAAGTTTTGTCCAAGTGCCAAGATCTGAAATGAGCTCTGATTCCTTCTTTACTGATCTCCCAAAGGAAAGAAGGCTCCCTCCTCTGAAAAACAAGCCGAGGAATGGTGTTGTGGGATCCTCCACTGCAACACCCTACTACACAACGTTATACTTGAGCAGAAATAACACTGTAGCTGAAGGATGTGGCTTTTCCCTTGAGCCTGGATGTGGAGAAATGAAGTGCAATCCATCAAGACACCTCTCAAGAAGGAGAAGGAATCCTAAACAGTAATCCCTCGTGTTAAACAACACTACAACTCAGCTAAACAACCAGAGACTGCAAATAGTCTAAGCAGACAACAAATCAATAATCATATGCATGAATAACAATGGCTGCCTTGCCCTCCTTTTAAAAAAATGAGAGCTCCCTCTCCATGGGTCCCACACTTTAGGGTTTCCTCCAACAAGGAAACTTCCCTCCTCTTTCACTATGTTGTCCCACAAGATGATCTCCACCTTCTATCACTATGCTGTTTGACTTGGTCAACTAGACCTTGTCCTCATGCAAAAAGTCCCTTTTCACATTGGAATGGATTTTATTCCTACTCATGGGTCTCCTCACCCATTTTATTCACCTCCTAGATGATATAAACAAAATCAATGTTCCAATTAGCTTCATGCTAATTTTCGGAACATTACATTCCTCCCCTCTCAAAGATTGCTTGTCCTCAAGCAACTAAAAATATAGAATTGCGGGGCCTCCTTGAGGCATGGTGCTAAAAATAAATTGGGATCTTCCATCCACATATGAATCTCCCATCCCCAAACAATCATCCATACAAAGTGAGTTACCTCCCAACATGGCAACTCATGGCAATCTCCTTCTACCTCAAGCTTCGGAAATGAAGGTGGGCTGAAAATCTGAATATGATAAGCATCATAGCCTACCCCATGCTGTCCTTCTCTCCACTCATGATGAGTGTAGAGTATGTTTTGATCCTGGGCTGCAAAAGTATTGCCCTCAAGTGGAAAAATGAAGAACAATCCTCCAAGGATTTCCCCTCCAACATTAAAGAACAAGCTGGCCCAAAATATTTCATCCATGATTAATAGGACATGGTCATCATAGAGTATCCAAATGAGAAGTTTACATGAAGATGCATGATACAAAAAATATCTAAAGAGGACACAACGCAGTCTCATCCACTGCAACTTCAGAAAATAGTATGGCAAGTAATACTCAAAAATCATCACATCTACTAATGAATAGTAAATGGCTAAATGTGTCAACAATACATGATCAAATACTTGGCCATGGTTATACAATGGATGGCTATCAAACTCATGGCCCACCCCAAAAGAGAAAAAATATGTGGCTTTGTTGGCCATATCTCTTCCCATGCTCCCATTAGAACATGTAGTGCAGAAAATGTGGGAACTCTCTCCCCTCAAGGACACATCCAACTCATGTGTCAATTCCCCAATCATGATCTCAAAAATAATAGAAACAATATCAGCAAATGAAGACATGATCATTACAAGAATGAAGGAGGTGTTAGACTCCTATACCAATATGTGTCATATATCATGATTGACTTGATGAGCTATGTAATATGTTCATACCTTTTCTTGTTGCAAAGGTTTTCCATATTGTCAAAAAATCAAAAAATTTAAAAAATGTAAAGAGGGTATACCCTAAAAGAAAAATCAAAGGGTGAAAAGAATAAAATGGCCAAAAAAGTGAAAGAAAATGAACCCCACCAAAAGAAAGGCCAAGGAAAGTGTGCAAGTCTAAATTCCACTAATTTTTTTGTTCTTATGTAATAAACAAATTGTGTGCAACTTGTAATTTATGCCACAATTTATGAATAGTCAAACAGTTTAAAGCTTGGCTAGTTCATCTTTCAATTTTATGTTTTAGAGATAGAGAATAAAATTTGACCAAACTGTTTAATCTTGGCAGATAAGTAGATAGGTAGAGTAAATAAAAGGAGCTCAATAGTTTAATCTGAGCCCTTGGATGTAATAAGGTTAGATTTAGATAGATTTCTACATGTAAAAGAAAAGAAAGTGTGATAAGGGCTTGCCAGTCTAAGTGCACCCTAATAAAGAAGAAAAAATGGTAGGTTAAAGTAGGTAGGGTAGGTAGATGTTGTTGCAGAATTACATGTGATGGATAATGACTCTAAATGTGTTAATATTTACTTTCATCACAAAGTGCAAGGCAGACACTACACTGGAAGAATTTCAAGCAAAACAAAGTCAAATTATTAACTTCCCTTCTCATTTTTCCCTAAAAATTTCACTAATTTCCCCTAAGTACTAAGGCATTTGAAAATTAGAGGGGCTCAAGGCATTTCCTTGACTTTTGGAGGGACCGGACCCTCGGCCCAATAATTGGAAAAGCCTAAGTACTTAAAATCATTCATCATGACATTCATTCACTTCTAAAAAATATTTTCCTAAGTAAAATCCTATTTTACTTAGGAAAATTATGCAATATTTCATAAAAAACCCTTCTCATTCAAGCATAAGTTAAATACATTAATATAATGTTTTATACTTAGCGCTTTTTATTCATTTCCATATTGATTTCTATTTATTATTTAAATCCTTGCAAATTTCCCTTTTTCCCATATTATTTTAAAATTCCCAATTAATATAATATCTCGCCCCGTTGGTTGAAAAATAACCATATAAATTTAATTAATTGGTTGAATTTCCAATTAATAAACAAAATCGATACTCCACCATATAAAGGGATTAATTAACCCTCATGGTTAATTAATAACCTAATCCACCAATCAAAATGCCCCCGATGCGATCATTTCATAATAAATTACATTGGGCCCGCCATATTAATTCCCCGTCATCTTCCTTTCCCGAGGACCATCCGATCGACTAATCTCAGATCTACGGTTATTATAAATATCGCTGCGCATCTGCATCTGAACGATAACGCGCGATGGCAAAGCGGTTTTTTGAACAATGCCACACCACGCGTCGTCAATCGCATGGAATCGCTCACCCTCCGCTAAAAATCACTCTTCCCCAAAAGCTGTGCGATGGAAACCGCTTACTGCCTGCCTCCCGTGATGAAGCCCCCGTACTTACTGACGTCATCCATTAAAAAAAATAAAATCCCGCCAACCTTTGACTTTGTAAATAAAACAACAGAACCCACGTCATTTTCACTATCTCATGCAGTGACCAGTGTCCCATGCAAATGAATTTCAAAATCAAATGTCGAAATTTTCCAACCGCTACTTTGCTGAAGAAAATTGCATTCGAGCATCCAGAATTCACCTACCATTTCCAGCACCTATTTTCATCACTGTTTATTTCCCAGAAAATAGGCATTTACCTAAATTCCCACTGAACTCTGTAAAAATCTTGTTTTTGTTTTATATTCCACACGAAAAACTGAAACAGGGTTCTAGATTGGTCTTTAGTTCATTCCTCAATTCCCAAAATTACATTTTGCATTCCCAAACCTGTGATTGTGCCCATTTTTCATTAAAACCCGAATTCATTTCTGAATCCACAAGAACTAGAAATAGAAATTCCCGTGGCTTTGAATGTCGTACCCCTAAATGCCCCTCATAGAGATTTAGACTATCTTCCTTTAGCAGACAGAGATTTCCAAATTAAAGACCTTATTCTCAGTGAAAATCCTCTTCAAATTTTTTGCTACTGCAGAGATAATTACTTGAAAGGTTTTGACATTTTTGGATTATGGGAATCAAATATTCCCATGTATCTTCTCCCCTCAGTCCACATTTTTTCTGAAATAATCCATTACTGCCATGAAAATTATGATCCCAATCAACGAGCAATCTTGTCCCCAAATCAAAACATCCTTTTCCCAATAACTCCTCATTCTATCAACAAAATGTTACAGTTTCAACCTGGTCAAGCCCTGACTCCCCTTTCCATGGGAGAACTACTTGAGAAATCTGCCAATTTATCCCATGAAGAGTTAAATCGCCTCTGCCAAACCTTCATGTTGCCAGAACATCAGCCCAAAAGCCCTCCCCCTTATGGTTATACCTTTTTCACTGATGTGGGCAGGCTTATTTTGAATATGATATCCTCTATAATGGGTTTCAATACTAGTGAATATGTTGATCAATTAACCCTAGTATTGTTGTCAATTTTTACCCCTGGACAACCCCCTGCTGTCAAGTATGATTTTGCTTCCTACATTGCTGATAAAATCCATGATCAATTCATGAGATTAGAGAATGAAAGAGTGTTCAAGTATTCCTCTGTTATATACCATCTCATGCTTTACTTTCAATCAGAGAGTTTCCCTTTCTATGTTAAACAACTTGATGCCAAAGGAAATCCTAGGTCTGTAATCTTTTCGTCTGCCATCACTCATAATTCCTCTGATTCTCCTTACTCTTATAATGAGTTTATTGACCTATTTGTACACCCTGCAACCACCTTGTTGACAGGAGTCTCCCCTCCTAGGGTCAGTAGTGACATCAAGAAAATTCTCCAACTCTCAAAGCAATACAAGATTGGTGACTGGTACCTATACCGAAATCACACAGAAATCAGAATATATGGGTGTGAGTTATGCCCTTTCAAGTTGCCAAAATATGTCCCAATGAGACTTTTTGCATTAGAGTATTTCAGACAGATGATTAATTCTGACATAGTTCATTTCTGCAATGCAAAGAAAAAGGCTCAACTCAGGATTAAAAGTCAATTAGGTCCCTTTGTCTGTAATTCTAGGGATGCTGGAAAGGAAGCTGAAAAAATCTTAGAAGACTATCTCAAATTACAAAAAAGTTTCTACTGGGTACCTTATGACCCAAATAGCTTTATTTTTTATAGAAGAATGAAAAAAAAATTATCACCATACATTCATCAAAGAATCCCAGAAATTGAACAGTATGCCAATATGGATGAATGGATGGAAGGGACATTGATAGAAAAAGATAGTGAGCAGGTCAATGTTGAAAATGTAATGAAAGACCTTGAAAAAATACTTGACCTAGACTCTTTTGGACAGGTACAGATACCAGGTATTGGTTCTTCTTCTGTTGGGACTTCTCAACAAAATTTACAGGAAATCGGTGCATTGGCTACGGTAGCATCTAAAGGAAAGGAGAAAGAGGCTGATATACAGGTTACAAAGAAATTTACAATGACAAAACAGCCTGAAACTTCTAAAGAATAGGGTCAAGTACAGATTTCTCCTACTCAGACCAATGTGGTAGAAATGTCAATTTTACAAACTCCTCTTAATATAGAAAAGGGTAGAAAGAGAGATGCTAAGGTAGCTACTCCTGTCAGTGGATCTTCTGAACAGCCTAATGTTAAAAGACAAAAATTGAATCCTCTTCCAGAAGTGGAATCTGTACACGAAATCCCTGATAGTCAGACGTAAGAAGAATTGGGTAGTCAGCAAACATGTACAATCAGTGGGACATCCACTACTTTACATAGAAAAGAGCTGCAAAGGCAGCAAAGTGCAGAAGTATCATCTTTCAAACCACCAATGAAAGATGCCTGGGATATTAAAAGAAAATTCATAAATATAAAGGCCAGAAATGATCCACTCAGACTTCAAGTGTACAATAAATGTTTCAAGATGGCTCCTAAGAATCAACAAAGATTGATGTCAGCCTATGACATCCAACAGGGTAAAATGATAATGAGTCACTTCAAACCCAAAGTGCGGAAACCTTAAACAGCTGCAGATTATATTAGAACTAATTTTTAAGTCTTAGCAAAGGATATTCATCCTTTGGATCAAATTGAGCTGCATAAATAGACAGGTGAAATGATTTATTCTACTCTGATAGATAAATCAATGATGACCCAGAAATTGCAGGATTATTTGGAGAATACTAATGCTCAATTAAATCTTGAAAAAGCCTCTTCTCAGGCTAAGGACAACAGGAGAAAGACTTTGGAGGAAATAATTATTGGATTGGGTCATAATCCCAAAGATGTCAAGGGTATAGAAGCTTTGATCAAGAAAAAAGATGATGATATTGCAGCCTGAAGAAAACAATTGAAGTTACCAGCCTCAAGACATCCACAGACTCCAGAAATCATAAAGAAAAATTCTGAAGAATAATTGATGGATTTTCTCTTGAAACTGAATGTGCAAGTTAATGAAACTGAAAAAGAGCTTGAAAATGCATTAAAAGAAAAACAGTCAAATACTCCAGCATCTACAACTAAAGTGATTACAGATACTACAACAACAAGTCAGCCAGCAAAATTATCACAGGGTAATACTTCCAATTTGAGTACCGAAGAGTTAATAAATTCAATGGAAGAATTGAAACTCCAAGTGACCGAACTTCAAAGAAAAAAGGTACAATTCACCACTTTAGAACAAAAATATGATCTCTCAAAGATGAATTTTGCAGATAAAACAAGAGAGGTCAACAGATTAGAAAAGTTGGTCAACAAATTGGAGAAGGATCTCACATTGGAGAAGCCTTTAAAGGAAATAAATGAAATTCTTTGGGACAACATCATCCAGTCAATAAAAGATGTCTGGCCCTCAATTCAAATAATGTATGAACATAATGATTTAGTCAAATTGGCTCTGGAAGAAATCCTAAAAGCAAGAGAAGAATTGGGAAACATGCCTGAAGAAGCCAATGAATTTATCCACTTTTTAAATACTAAGAACAAGCATCAACTTGAAGAACTTGGCATTCAAGATAGGACGGGAACAATTTTGGAAATAAAAGGAGTTTTTACCAAAAGAACTCTGATGCAAAATTTAGAACGAAGATGCTCTGATATGCAAGAAGAAATCAAGGCCTTTATAAAAAGATTTGATATTTTGTTGAATAAAGGATTGCCCAGACCTTTAGTTTCAGCGGATAAATTGATGGACCTTGAAAGTTATGTTGAGAAATTGGACTAGCATGCTGACAATTAGGCCAGTTCCTCAACTAGTTCATCAACAACAGCATTGCCTACAGGAAAAAATCTTCATGATAGATTGGAAAATTTGTTTTATCTTGAGCATGAGGTAAAGCATTTGTTCCCAATTCAACCTACTTTATTTAGGTATATAGAGACTGATGAAACTCTCAGAA
The DNA here is from genome assembly GCA_034641835.2 of Pinus albicaulis. Lineage (NCBI taxonomy): Eukaryota > Viridiplantae > Streptophyta > Pinopsida > Pinales > Pinaceae > Pinus > Pinus albicaulis. The sequence continues at coordinate 40,570 of JAXQQM020092596.1, forward strand.
AGCTACAAAGAACCAAAATACCGGAAGATAAATGGTGGGAAGAAATGTTAGAACTTTTGTAAAAATTATCCTTACATGAATTTTTGATCATTGACTACAGTAAAGTGATAGTAAGAAGGATATAAGGGTAGACAGAGGTTAAATAATATCAGTAAAATGGAGCAGTCAACACATAATTACTAAAGAGGACAACAACAAGCCAAATCTTAGGGCTTGCATCCAGCACATTCTCAAAAGAAGGAAACATCACAATATTAGTTATCATTTTTCTTCTCTACGAGACCATCTATCTCTAGTTTGTTGTAACATACTTATGAGTCATCCTAGATTATATCTCAATATATTATGAGATATTTTTTATAATTTTTGTATAAATACTCCCTCAATTGGAGTATTGAGGGGGTGGATTCTTATATTTTGCTGTAACATTGACTATTTTGGAATAAAGTGCTGTTGGAGAAATTTTGTGTGGCCAGCTGGATAAGGAATTGACGCAAAATACTTTTTATAGGATTCTTGCGTCAGACTAAGGATCAATAAGTTCTCTATCTCTTATGTTTTGTAGTTTTATACTTGTTTATTATATCATCTGTGTTTCATATTTGAATAATTAATGAAAAGGAATAAATCAAAAAGTGCTTAAGTGCAATCTGATTTTAATCGTTGTTATTCTAAATGTTTTCTTCTGAACTGGTTTAAACATTGAATTCTTAATTTCTCCTGTTTTACTAGTTTATGCATTTTGATTATTTAATAAAGAATTCTTAATTTCTCTTTATTAATAATCACTCAATTTCCCTCTTTCGAATGTGTTGAAGGATTCTTAATTGCCCTTCATCCATTTTTTATTCCATTCCATTCACTTTGGATCTATAATTGTTCCCTATTTGATTATCTTGCCCTGTGAAACCATCTTTTGTCAAGAGACTTAATCCAGTTAAGTTATCCTCTTTGACTCCATTAGCCCAATGGCCTGAAATACTCAATATTACCCTCATCTTTTGAATTCCATCACCCAAACTCAATCTAAATCTCTTGGAATTTATAACTAGCCTGACATCTTAAAAAACAAAGCTAAATTATAGAGAGAGAGCCCTCTCTGGGTACAGATTGGCTAGATCTTGTACCTAAAAGTTGGTTTGTGGTTACCTCGGACCCCTTTCTTCTTCCCAACAAATTCGTGGTGATAACGGGAGAGTGCGATGTCTTCATGTGGTACACTTGAATATATAATAGTCTCCTAAGTATATACGATCTTGATTTACAAGCTGTTGCTTGAAAATTTACATGGAAAAATGTTTCTTGTTACATAGTTAATCATGTCTCATCATATGGAAAATAATTAGATCTAATATCACGAACATACACATGTAATGAAGGTGTATTTTCCCAAGGCCACAAAACATGGTGCCTCCATCCCACATGGTTGGCCCAACTTAGATCATGAATAATAGCTCCCACTGTGGAGAAATGCACTGCATAGTAATGGTAAGAGTATGTAAATCAATAAATGTAAAAATAGATTTCTTACCATATGCCAGAATTAAGATGATACATGGATCCATGAGTGAGTCCTCCATAGTGTTTTGGTATGCTATGAAGAGGAATGAACCATGTGCTACAATAATATCCTCCTTCTTATGGTTGGAATCCCAAGTCAAGAAGAATATGTCATAGTAATAGATGTCACCATCCACTACCCCATCCTTTTCACCTCTTCCTTGTTCACCAAGTGCATCCAATGTGAAGTGATCTTGGGGCCACTCCATCCATAATTCCCTACTCCAAAGTGACAGCGTTGTGAGCTCATGCAAATAGGCTCCTGTCAATACAAAGCTCTGTTCTTTGACATGCTCCTTGTCAAAGACTCATCTAGCAATGCTGCTAAAAATATGGAATACATTCCAAGATGGAAGTGTTTCCTAATCATCCAAGGCCAAGGATTTTCCCCTTTGCACCATGAGAGTGCCCTCTTCTACTCCTGCAACATTACACAACATGTGAGAGAAAATATTTTCTTTCTCTCTCATGTACAACTCAAGCAACCAAATTTCTTTCTACCTCCTTTTGCTCCCATCATACAACTCCTATGATGAAGACACAATGAATGATATGAATATCACATCAACACCATGCATCCATGCTCCATGCTGCCCCATGATGCAATCATCCTTCCACCTCTTCTCCATCCCCATCCCCTTAGGAAGAGGATATTCCAAGTGATGACCAAACTCCTTCAAGACGAGCCAGCGCAGCCAAACCTCTTACTGCCTAGTGTCATACAATTGCAAGTAGCCTTCTAGCTTCTTGCTCATCAACCACATCCACTCAATCACTTGTGGATGCCTCCTTCTTCTCTTCCCATTGGTACTCCTCTCATGAGGGCTACTATCCTTCCAAACCAAATCTCTCTCCTTGCATTTCATGAAAGTTTGAAATGCAACTCTTTGGAGACCTCTTAGAGAATATATGTCACCCATGACTATGTTGAATCCACAAGGATCTAGATATGATGAAGATAATATCTCCTCTCCACCATTGTTTGACAGTGCTGTCAATATCTCAAAGGATGTAGTGGTTGTCTCATACTCCAACTTAAGGATGGTTTCATGGTTTTTTATAGGAGTGTCATGGTTTGTTTGATCCTCCAAAAGTTCACACCCCAACCTCAGGGATTGTGTGCAACTCAACAAAGGTGCATGAGGATGATGGTTCATCTCCTCCTTGAACCATTTGCACAGCGTAGTGCAATCATGTTCCTCTAGATCAGCAATTGGATTTGACCCTTGGTCATGTAAAAGCAAATTTCCACAACTATCAAAAGAATTTGCTGCAACAATAGATAGTGGAAATTCCTTCATACCTTGATGATATTTGGGAATCTCTTGTAGGGCTGCAATAGTTCCTTCCTCCAAGGTGTTGCATGCCCCAACTATTGATGCATGTGGCTGCTCCTCCATGAGTGTGACAGCGTTAGGGACAAACTCCTCAAGTGGTGGTAAGGGCTCCTCCGCTTCTATTCTTCTATTGTCAAACTCCTTGATCAGCTTTTGAGAAAACTTAGCAAGAGTAGACACTCTTGCATGGCTCAATTGGCTGAACCACCAAATGTGGGCTTCACCTTCTAGGTGCGTTATTTGATTTCCATGACCTCTTTCTCCCACTACGAGGGATGTATATTACAGAAAAATGATTTCTATTCCTCGGCTGAAGCTTTTTATGTAAGTATTTAATCAAAGGTAGACAAAAAAAATCTATTTCCTTTGATTTCTCTTCTGCTGCAGGGTATCTCCTTTCTTTCAACTGGATGAATGGTGGAAAATCTAGAGTCTCCTTGAAGGCTCAGGACTAAGACTGTACTCAACAAGGTAATCACTTAGAATGTGGCTTGACTCAACTGTCCTTCATGTATGTCTTCTTTTCATGAGAATAGGAAGTGCATGGTCCTTCCTCTTCTTTCTCCCCTTCTTTGGAGAGGCTCTTCTTGGTTAGAACATAATGATGAGAGTAATATCATCTTCTTCATCATATGATATTCTTCTATATTCTTGGGTTGGAACTCACAATTTGAACCAAGAAAGATGCTTTATTCTGCTTGTATGCTCCAAAATACGGGATCAGTTCATGAGGAACACTGAAAAAATTTGGAAACGCATTTTCTAGGAATGGCTACTCATTTGAACAAGAGAAAGTGGATCCCTTGAATCAATGTATCAGATCAAAAATATGAGAGGAGGCTCAAATAATCCACCTCAAATTATTAAAAGTGTCCACCTGTTGTCTTGAAAAAGTGCCCGATGGAGGGACTGCAACAATGTATGAACATACAATGGAATAAAAACGCTATTTTTATAAGCTTGGATACATGAAGATGCATATAGCCAAAAAATGTATATTATAACAAAAATGGTATACAAATCCTTAAGTAAAGAGTCACTCAAGCAAAGCAATGCAGCCTTAAAGGGACATGTACATGAAAATAGCAAAACACTGCTACAAAGGAATTTCTGCAGGCTAAGAGGACGCAATTTATAAGAGAGACTGCATCATACGGAATAATAATAGAAATATATAACAATGCATGGCTCAATAAATGAGGGGGATCAAGCTCTCAACCCCAGGAAACAATAATACAACAATCCTTAGAAGGATTGGCTGAAATATACAAAATGGCAAAATTCCGGAGTTGCAAGGTAGCAGCTGCAACTCAAAACTGGAACTGGATGGAGATGGTTGAAGATGATACACAATATGAAGTAAAACTCATCCAATGGATCTTCTAAGTGAAAGGATGATCCTATCACTGAATATCTCACCCTCTAATCAACACTGCAAACCCTGACTGCATATGCACACTGAAAATAACGCAAATACTGAGGGAAACTGCACTTTAGATGGAATATAAAGTGTTGGCCAAGTGCCAAGATATGAAATGAGCTTTGAATCCTTCCTTACTAATCTCCCAAAGGAAATAAGGCTCCCTCCTCTGAAAAACAAGCCAAGGAATGGTGTTGTGGGATCCTCCACTGGAACAACCTGCAACACAATGTTATACTTGAGAAGAAATAAATTTGTAGCTGAAGGAGGTGGATTTGACCTTGAGCCTGGATGTGGAGAAATGAAGTGAAATCCCTCAAGAGGCCTCTAAAGAAGGAGAAGGAATCCTAGACAATAATCCCTCGTGCTAAACAACATTGCAACTCAGTTAAATAACCAGAGACTACAAATAGTCTAAGCAGACAAGAAATCAATAATCATATGCATGAATAACAATGGTTGCCTTTCCCTCCTTTTAAACAAATGAGAGCTCCCTCTCCATGGGTCCCACTCTTTAGGGTTTCCTCCAACAAGGAAACTTCCCTCCTCTTTCACTGTGTTGTCCCACAAGATGATCTCCACCTTCTACCATTGCGTTGTTTGACTTGGTCAACTAGACCTTGTCCTCATGCAAAATGTTCCTTTTCACACTGGAATGGATTTTATTCCTACTCATGCGCCTCCTCACCCATTTTATTCACCTCCTCGATGATATAAACAAAATCAATGTTCTAATTAGCTTCATGCTAATTTTGGGAACATTACATTAGGTTTTTGGATGTTTAGGGTTTTCCATTATTTCTCAATAATAAATAGGCCTTTGAGCCTCATTGTAATACATTTCAGAGGCCTATAGCCACCACGTCTCTTCTTAGAGATAAGCTACCCGTGCCCTAGCTAGTTTATTTCCATTATGTTTGTAAGCATATTTTTGTTATTTGATATTAATGAAATGAACTATTATTTCCACTACATCTCTATGTTTATGTCTATTTCTGTATTTTATTGCGTTCCTACATAAATCTGGATGAGTGGAATTAGAGTGGTCTGCCCTTTCTCTATTTTTATTTGCATGTCCCCAACGAGGTCAGGGTATAAGGAGTTAGGACTCGATCTGGTTGAACCCTTGAAAGATCATCCTCACAAATCCCGAAGACCTCCCATGGAAAAAGAAAATAAAGATGAGGGATCAGGATATCCTATCAAAATGTTGCTCAAGGAGGCCCTAGATAAAAAAAGGAACGTGATGATGGATAACTTTGCTCAGATCCTTCAATGGCTGCCCACCTACAATGCATCTGCATCTAGAAACCACTCTGAGGCGCCACTCCCTTCAAGGTATAGGTAAAATTTGAAATTCATATATTTGAAGGCCAGATAGATGTCGAAGCCATAAAATAATGCTTGAATTTGCTAGAAGGGTATTTCTCAGTCCATGATTTCTTCGATTGAGAAAAGATTATTTTTGTACTCCTTAAAGCCGCCCACCTTGTCAAAGATTGGTGGGAAACCTACTATGAGAAAAAAGATGAGAGGGAACCCTCTCTTTTCTCGACTGCACCCACCTGGAATTCGTTCCAAGACGACATCAAGGAACAAGATTACCCCATGGGGAGATATGAGGACAAGTACATCTAATGGACCACACTGCAACAAGAAAGGTATCAAGAAGTGCACGAACTGATGAATTTCTTCCATACCCTGGGTACAAAGTTGGGTATTAAAAATTCGAAGAGAAATTTGGTGCTCAAGTACCACAACTTTCTATACATACACATTAAGGAGGAAATGGAATTCCTCGAGATTACATCAATTGGCACGACATATCGCTAGGCTGCCAAGATCAAGAAGAAATTTAAGCAGAAGAAGTGAGACTTTTGATCTGCAAATCTGAAGCCAAGGAAAGGCACCTCTAAACCATAGAATAGGGGGTAGAGCCAAAGCAGGGTGACTCAGAACACCACCACAAATCCAAATAAGGACATGGGGAAGTTGTGTGAATTTCATAACAACCCCACTCACATCACAAACGAGTGTCGGGCCAAATAGTCGCTGGTGGCCGAACTGAAGGCACCCGAATCAGATGCATGTTCTGATCCTGAGCCAGAACCAGAGAAGGGAGATCAAAAAGGGAAGTAGATCATTGATTTGGACCCCAGTGCCATTTTTTCCACCACCAAGCTCCAGAGGGAGGATCTAGAGGAGGGGGAGCACCTCTTCCATTCACAGATGTGGGTGAAGGGTTCTCCACTGCAATTTCTTGTCGATGGTGGAAGACAAAAGAAACTCATTTCAGAAGAGGTCATCAGGCAGCTCAGCCTACCGATCATAGCACACCTGCAATCATATAACATCGGGTGGCTTCACCTAGGGAGATATATTCACGTTTGCTAGCAGTGCCGCCTTCCGTACAACATCAAGCCATTCATAGATGAGGTATAATGTGATGTTGCTTCTCTTGTTGTATTTGATGTATTATTGGGCCAACCATACTTGTGGAGGTTACATGCTATGTATGAATCTATGCCTCATTCTATTGTTATTACTTTTGGAAATAGATTGTATAGGATACTAGAGGTAGTACCACCTCCTGCCATCTCCTTGACTATTGCAAAACAACGCAGTAATATTTTTTCCCAAACTAGGAAATTTATTTTCCTCACAACTCGCTCAGAGGGAAAGAATAATATTGTGGCCGCAACCTTGAAATAGGGCTCCCATGCACAGTTGTAGTAGATGGAAAAAGTCATGGAGGTATACAAGGACATTTTCTCCTCACCCACAGAGGTTCCTCTACACTATTAGGACAGGCACTCCTTGATCTGACCCTCGGTGCACTGCCGCATGATGTTTCCATACCTCATGAAACTACAAAGAAATAACCCACACATTTACTATCTGAGGAAAAAAAATTATTGAACACATCCAACATGTCCGCCAGCAGGTCCACGACATCCTAGAAAAATCCAATACCAAGTTCAACAGAATTTGCCTCTCATGGAGGAACTTAACGCAATGGGGACCATTGATTCCTAAGGAGGGAGGAATGATCCAGGTAGATATTGGTGTCCACCCACATATTCCACTTAGACCTACACCATTGGTTCTTTCAGTTTTTCAGTTTCAGCACAACTTACTATTTTTAGAAGTTTTTTCAGGTATTGAACTTCTGGAGTCGTTTTGAGGCCCTAAATGATGATTTTTGGGAAAATCGAGAGAAAAATGGTTTCATGGACTAATTTTTTTCACTTAAAAGTTATATTCCTCAAATATATATTTCTATTGAGTTATTTCGCGCATCAAACAAATATTGTATGCCAAAGTTACGTCCCCAGGATGATTGATGTACCAGTTTACCCAAACAGGGCCCATGGTTTTGGCGCTTCATCTCCTAGGGTTAGGCTTTTGGATGTTTATGGTTTTCCATTGTTTCTCAACAATAAATAGGCCTTCAACCCTCATTTTAACACAGTTCAGAGACCTGTAGCCACCACATATCTTCTCAGAGATAAGCTACCAGTGCCCTAGCTAGTTTATTTCCATTATTTCTGTAAGCATATTTCCGTTATTTGACATTAATGAAATGAAGTATTCTTTCTGCTGCATTTCTGTGTTTATTTCTATTTCTATATTTTATTGCATTCCAACATAAATCTGGATCATTGATGTTCAACTTTGAAGATCCATCCATCTATGATGTGTATAGAACATGATTAAATTCATGATTGAGTTTCTTCATTCAGAATTGCCACCAAACATATTTTTGAAATATCTGCATTTAATGTTCTACTTTTAAAGGTTGACATATTTCTCCCATGAAATGTAGCTACATGAATGATCTGATGATGTTTTGGATTATTATTGATGAGTAGAATTTGGTGTTGCCTTAATATGAGATCTGCCATGATATCTTAGATAAGAGGTTCATAGCACGATCAAGGTCGGGTACAATTCTGCTAGCATGGCTAGCTCTGAGGAAGGATGTAGAAGCTCCTTAGAGAGATATTTGAGCATGATCTAGATAAGACATGGATAAACTATAATGACATAGAATCCCATATAAATATAGTTGGGACTGTGGTTTCTCCATTCATTAAGACAATGCAGTTGTTTGAGACAATCTTAGGCTTGTGATTGACATCCCCATGAGAAGGAGGATGATCATGGTATCCATTTGTGATTGACACCTCCATGAGAGGGAGGATGATTATGGTATCTTGCTGAGATTGGTATCTTGTTGTGATTTTCATGATTATGTATTTTCTAACTTAACATAAGAATAGGTCAATGAGATTCTTTTGACTTGATTCCACTTGGATTAGGTCATAATAATGTTAAATTTAATAACAAAATTCAACCCATTTCATTTGCACTTGATTAGGTTAGGCTTTTGATAGATTAACTAGCTCACTAGTTCTTGAATTTCCAGATTTTAGAGTAGTATTTTTCTATTATTTTTTTAGCACGTGTGAAGAAGGATATTTTGGAGTGATTCCACTTGGAATGGAGATCTAAGACATCCTAATTACTAAAAAAAAAAAAAATTCCCATGCCATTTTCATTTGATTTACTTGGTCTTTCGGTGAGTTATTTCCAAAACAAACTTTCTTGTAGCAAAAACATAGTTTCATGTAGCACTCTTGTAGCATGTGTAAACTCGACCAGATTTGCTCCCAAAGGTTGACTTTTGTCTCTTAGGCTTGAATCATTACCCCTAGGATCTAAATACATCATTGAGGAAGAATAAACACTACTCAGGACATTCATTTTCACAAATTATATCAAGCCTTTTTATTGGAATTCATGCTCTTAGGACTTCAATTACAAATTGTTGTTCCTTCCTAGGATTAATTTCTTTTCAAACCAACACTTTCATTTCTGAAAATAGTTTAGGCTTTGATTTCATAACATTCACTCCATTACATCAGATCAACAAAATAGGGACACATTATATGTTGCACATATAGTGTTGAGACCTCTTAAGTTTGTATGAACCCTGGGTTGATAATTAAAGTTGGTAGCCTTGGGAGTTGCGACATTCTTGTTGCAATACTCACACTCATCAATTACATTGTCTTAAAATTCCACACATGCCAATTCAAAATTATGATTTGCACGAATATTCCTTTGGAATAGTGTTTCAGAAAGTGAATGAGTTGGAGAGACATATGAGTGGTGACTGTCTATAGATCCTTGTTCATGCATTTCATCAAAAATATCATCTTGGTCTTCACAAACCTAATCTTGAAATAAAAACCCAAAGAAAGAACAATATGAAAAAACATGTGAATGACTATCTTCATACCTCTCATCCAAAAGACAGGGTTCTTGATTCTCATGGAAAACTTTAAATGCGACAACCACTTCAATTATATTCAATTCCTCATCTGCTTCCAGTTTTTTTGGTTTTCATGTGCTTCAACAGGAATAATATCAATTTTAGTGTCACAAGGATCAAGGAAAACAACTTCTTGTTCATTATTTCCTTGCAAAAGTAAATGATTATTGACATAATATGGTTCTCTACTTAATTTTTCCATACATGAAATTTTATAATTCCGACTTGGACAAATTTCTTCCTGATACAAAATATCAGAAAATGAATAAGATGAAAAACAACTTGAATGATTATCCTCATACTTTTTAATGCATAAATATTGACAAGGCTACAAATCTTTGTTAACTTCATCAGATATAATCTTACTGCTAGGATAAAAATTTGTTTCATCTTCAAGCAAAGAAGGATTTGATGTGTGCTGTGAAAAATCCTTTGTATCAAGGCAGCTAATCTCTATTATTTTCTATTGGGAAGAAAATTCATAAAGGGCCTCTATGATCTCATAATCCAAACACTCTCCATCACCAGAAGCCTCTTCAAGGTATTGAATGAAATCTTCACAGGATTCACAACAATATTCAAACAACAAGAATGAATGATGAGATTTTCCATAAAACTCAAAAAATTTTGTGTGGAAATATTTAAGAGAGAATAAGATACCTAGCTTTAACCCTTCATACCATGATCTTACTTTCCTTTCCAAGGTATCCATAAAAATTTTCATCAAAAAATCCTGATCAAACCGAATCCCAAGCTTATGTATATGCTAATGAACTTTTATTAGATGCAGAATAGCCTCATCCTCATTTCCTACTATGAGTTTGGGAAAATAAGTTTGCCAATATATGCAAGGCATTCGATTTGGAAAACCAAGAATGTGAGAAAAATTCATAGGAGCATACCTTCTAGAAATTCAATCCATCTTGAGAACAATATATGAACTAAGGCATCCTTTAGGCTACTGATCCTTGTGTGAGTGGAATCACCAATAAAACCCTGATTTCTGGATCCTTCTTCCAATGGAGTCTTTGAATAAGGTTAGAGTCGCGAGGTGAATGATTTCAACCTTCATGTGTCTGATCACTATCCACCATCAACAATCTGATCTGATCCTTGTCGCTCACAACCAGGTAAAATGTGACCTTTCTCTCCCCATAAATGATGCCAAAAATGTTAACTCCATCTACTTTCCCAAGGCCAAGAATGGAAGCCAAAGGGGTGACCAAAAACCAATATTTATATTTGGTAACTAGCCCTACCAAATCAGAGATAGATCTCTCAAAATTATAGTCATAGCCAATGGAAATGACTGGAGGCTACTTAGGGTTTTAGGCTAGTTAATAAGCTGATTAGGGTTTAATTTAGGGTTTGTTGGACAAATAGCACTAGGTATCAGAAGTAGGCAAGGTATCCCAAAGGTTAGTTGTAGATATATTATGAAGTAAGGTAGGTATGATCAGTGACACACTTGGTTTTTCATTTTAGTGGTGGTGAGGAGAAAATAATAGGAGTCAAGTGAGAAAAAACATGAATTCATTTTTTCAGAGGATGACACATTTAGATGCTTATCTTAAAAAAAAACAAAACATACAAGAATGATTTATATTTTAAACCTTAAAACATAAATCATAGGAAGAAATTAGATGGTTTCTAACAAGATATAATCATCAAATATAAAAGAAAACACTGGAAAAACAAAGCCACTAACCTTAACACAAGAATTCCATGAAAATAGTTGTAAATATCTATTATATTTCTGCAAATGTTCAAGACACTAGTTCCAAGTTTGAGCCACAAGTATTCCACCCTCTGAATGACTTGATTTTGAGTACATAAATAAAATAGAACAAGATTCCACCTCTAGGGGTCTAATCCTAATAAAAAACAACTAATTAGTGCACCTAATGGCTCATATCCTAATTCTAGGGGAGTTAGGAAGAACTTCCCCTTTTTTAGCTAACAAGTTTAGTTTTTGTCTCAATTCGTTAAACATAAGATTATTTAACAAATATGACCATAAATAGGATTACTAAGCATAAAAAAACTTATGAGAAAGTTTTTACATTGACCATTTTGACCTTTGACCTCCACATGTCAAGAAAAATCTTCAAACCCAGAAACATAGTGAAAAATTACAGAAGCACAACGTCTCGCAGTAGAACCCATCGAAAGTTTGGAAGTGATTTAGAGGCCTTCCTGGAGGATTTTTTTTATACAAAATGCATGGTTTTAAATCTGGATATTTATTCTACACAATGGAGTCATCAAGTACTACAAAAAATAGCTCCAAACCTCTCAAAATCTGTCTTGAAATCAACCTTTCCAAAAACGCAGGTCTGAAAAGGTGGCAGAAAGGTGGAAAATAGGTGGTTTTTTTTACATTTTTTTCTGAAAATACATGAACTGAAAAGTAACCCCAAGTAGGTTTCTAGAATTCAATAACAAATATACACCTTCTCTTGCTTTTCAATCTTCATTTTGAGCCAAATATGAATGAATGCATATCTTTAACGATAACATGATTTTCGAAACTGGGAGAGGTGTTTGTATATATGTTTTTTGTGAAGAAACCTCTCTTATTTTTTTTAAATTAATCTTCATTTCGTGTAAAACCGCTTTTGAGAATGATGACAAAAACAGAGTCAAAAGCGCAGTGAATTTTCTAGAAACAAAACAACTTGGGGGAATGGGATGGAGGGGATGGGTAGTAGGAAAAAATATGAAAAACTTATGGGAGGTATGGATATGTGGTAGGAACACAATGAAAGTGGAATTTCCCAAAATGAGTTAGAAAAATGGGGAAAAAGGTCAAAACACAAACATAGGGTAAAAGCATAGTGGATTTCTAGGGTTTTGGGGAAAATAAGGAAATGCAAGGATTTTGATGAGGGGAATGATAGGGAATGGTAATTGAAGGATAATTATGGAGTTATAAGCTTAAAACCAAGGTCTTTGACTCATAATGAATCCATGAACCATGGAAAAGGGAAAGCGCAACAAAATCGCAACAAACCCTAGGAATGGATTTTAAATTAGTTTTCTAAGGAAAGAGTCTGCATAAAGGGTTTATGGAGGTTTATTTACTTTTTTAAAGAGGATTTTAAGAATTTGAAACCATAACTGAAATTTTTCTTCCTTTTCTCTTAGAATATCTACCTTTCTAGATGATGGAGGGTCTTCTTGTGACTTACTCTACTGCATTATGCTTCGTTTCAATTGTCTATTCTCTTGCTGCAAGAAAGCCACCATGAAATTGGCTTTGGCAAGGTCACCTTTTAGCTCTCTCATCTGTGCCTATTTCTCTTTTATTGTGTCTTAAAGTACCTTATCTTCAGGGTGTTTTTCTAGGCCATCCATCTCTAAATCAAGAGGTGATTGTTCTTCACTGTGGAATGGTGTATCATGTTTTCCTCTTGATGATTCTTCTCCCATAGTGCCAACCTGAGTTTCTTCTTTACTGATATTATTCCTAGGCAACATATTTGTTTGAGCCCTAATTCTAGCTCTAGGAATCTCTCATATTTTAGGGGCAAACACCAACCTCTTACCTCTTCTATAGGTAGTTAAAATTTCCTCTCTAGGTTGTGTATTTGTCACTGATGGCTTGTTTGATGAGCTAACTTCCATGATGGTGACCCAAAGAATGGACATGACTCTCTTTCTTCTTTTGATGACTAACATTATGATGACAATCAAATGTAAATCCTAGAACATGACCTATATGATGGCATATTAACTCTTTTGATGATTTAGGACACCTAAATGATGGCATAACCATGATGAGTGATGATGACCATGAGGAAGTGGAGGGAGTAGCACTGAACTAGACAATAATCAATGATCATTCAAAAATGAAGAGATGCCAAATTTTATTTGAAAATATAACAATTTGACCTATTGACACTATCAATCATATGAAAATAGTACATTTGATCACTGGTGACTCATATACACTAACAGGTTGGCCTAAGCACATGTAGAATTAGTTAAGTGGGCCTCAACCCCAAAGCGGGCCCTCACAAAATCTATAAATAGAAGCAACCTCAAGCTCATTCTCACACATTCGCTCATGATATTTTATTCTTGCACTCTTTGTCTTGTATCATATTATCTATTTTGGTTCACACAAGTTTGGTGGAAGAAGCTCGCACAGGGTTCAAGATCATAAACAAGAGGCTCTCTATGAACTAGGGCTTTTGGGACATATCCGCGTGCACAAAACTGGTGAAATTGCGCCATAGACACAAGCAAAAAACTAGTGAAATCAGGACAGAGTTGTAGGTACAACGTGGAAAGGTCATGGCTAAGCTGCCATAGTTGCAGGAAAATATTTTCAAGGTCATGACCAGGGTCTTGAGGATAGATTGGGCTAATTTGGAGCAAAGCCACAGGCACAATGTGTCATGCCAGGGGCCAAGGGATATTTAGCCATGGGCACATCATGTTGGGGTCGCAAATAAGGGTTTTTCTAAGAATATATAATTTAGGTCATCTTCATTTGCTTGCGCAGTGCTTCCAAACTTCATAGACTCAGTCATAGATGTTTACGATTAGTCTTTGATGACATCCTTGATTCAGATGTAGGATTTGGTAGTTGATATCACTTGTCTTCAGTAATATATTTCATCAGTGTTTCATATATTCATATATGTAGATTTGTTCAGTATATTTCCACTGCAGATGGGGTACTCAAATATTTATCTTCAGTTCTCCAAATTTTTTGCTCAGTGAGATTTGAGTTTATCAATATGCTTCAGGCAGTTACAATTCATTACAGATATCAGAAGCAGGTTCCTTCAATAGAGATATGTTTAAGGTCACATTAAGCATGTGATAATTGTTTTACTGCATTCTGAAGATATGTATCAATGGATCATTGTACTCTTGTTTGCTTAATCATTTGATGGCGATATAAGAAGAATAATTTGCAACGGTTTTCCCCATACTGGGTTTTTCCCTAGTCTCGGACCAATATTGGCGTCTATATGTGTGCATTATTTTCTTCCTTTGTCCTTTTATGTTACTGCATAGATGATGATTTTATTTTTCATTCTACATAGTTCCATATGTAGATGGTTAATAATGTATATCTGAATAATGATATATTGATATGGGATGAACTTATCATGTTATTGAAGAAATGCAACTATCAAATAAAAGAACAATGTATCCCTAAGAAAAATTAACATGGTATCAAATTTGGGCTGAAGAAAATCCATGCAGATCACCCCCATGGATACAATTTTGATGGAAGTAAGAAGAGGATGGTAGATACCTAAAATAATTCTATGGTAAGAAGAAGACCCTCGGTAGTTAGTGCATAAGGGTTTGATTCTGAGGCTTTGAGAGAAACCCTAGTTTATGGTGAATTCCTGAAATTTGGTGTATGAAACCCTAGCATGGTCTATGAAGCACTTGGGATTAATTTGACAAGTGACTTGGTTCATAACACTACTATATGGTCTATGCATGTCTCTTGAAGGCTAGTTCAAGAGGGAGAGCATCACATCTCACTGAAGAAAAGTACTTCTTGAATCTTGATGTTTCTTTACTTCCTTACTTATTTTTATACTTATGGATATGACTAATATTATTACTATTTCTAGTCATTGCCTACATCTCCTACATGTATATTTGAGTACCTGTATATTTATAACATCCTTTATGAGATATGATGAGTGGATTCCTCTTTAGTATATTTTGAAATGCAAGAAATATGGCTAGATCTAGAAGAGGTAAAGAGGAACTTGAGCACTACAAGTTTCATATGTGAAGGTCCAAAACCAATACCACTAGTATGCATGGTATATTTTATTTTCGATGTAACAATTATTGTTAGGTCAGACCTATGGTATGTCAAGAATGTATCCTTCTCAATTGGATAGTGCATGTGAAATTGATATTTGGATTCATGATCCTGATGATGAAATGGTGCATTTGGCATTGAACATTTTGATCGAGATAATTGATTCTATGAGGCTTCTTAGTTTCGATCCTTAATATAATGATATGATTGATGTTTGGCTAACATATATTCTATTGAGTTCCTGATCCTGACTCTAGTAAATGGTACTTTTGACTCTTGATATGCATAATACCTGTTGGATCTCTTGTAGAAAGTTACCTCATTGATATTTTATTTATAATGCTCGTGATAAGCACAATGAAAGCTCATGAAAAGAGAGATCGCACTTTTTTGGTTTATTGAATAACCTAACTTGATCATCTTGATCATGAAACACATGGTATTGATGACCATGATGATAGAGGTATATCTATGAGATTGATGTTCTAAATCTCTTACTACCCATGGCTATGGAATATGGTGAAATAAAATGCTCTAACTTGGTGTATTGTTATTTGGCTCATAAAATTGAGTTGTCACATCATCCTGCTGCCATGATCTTTCAAGTCCATCCCTTGATGAAAGATTGATGAAATGATGTTAATGATCATGATAGATATGTGTTTATGATCTAAAAAATCTTATGTTGCATGACTCCAGTAAAGCTAGGTTTTTGAAATGAATGAAAATGAAAATTTGCATGTTCTACTATAATTTATGGATGTCTGATATTGTTGATCTACATCATAGGTATGAGCCTCACTTGCAAAGGAAATCCTGTAGATGTGACTATGCCCGATAGACACAGAATCAATGTTTTGTACAATGAAATCAGTTTGTATTGCGAATCAAGTTATCTATGACATGTTTTTCCATTTTAAATTGATTTCTGAAGTTTCCACGTTAAATTTATGATCAAATTAAATAAATAATTAGGCATGAAATCAGATGGTCACCTGGAAGATGTTAGTTTTACATTTGTTTTGTAGATATCATTAAGATCTGTAAGCATTAAAATTTCATATGTCTGAATTGAACTTATGTTTGTAGGTGACCGAGATAGTCATATGAATATGTCATTATGTTTGAAGTTTTTTCTACATGTTTTTGTTGATTGATATAGATGAGTAGTGTCTCGAACTTTTACATGTTGTTTTAGAAATTTGAATTGATGATTGAGACATGTCTTTGGATTATATATCTCTCTATTTGGACTTGATCTATTGATTGTTGATTTTACATGATGACAATTCTATGTTGGCATAGTGACCTTTTGTGTCTTAAATGAGTATTCAGAATTATGGTTTTGTATTGGCCTCCTTGTTGCTAGCACAATGATAGTTGTGATTCAGTATGAAGTTGGAACATGCATCACTTAAACTTGATGTATGCAATTACATCTAGTGACAAAAATGGCTTGTATTGCATGTTAAATAACAGACATAATGGCTTGACAGAGAATGATGTGAAGACTTGATGTGAGCTCTACTTGTCACCTGGTTGAAAGAATTGATACGATGACCTCAATGTATTTGATAATGGTTTTTTTGTTTGGCTTCTAAACTCTAATGAGATTATTTTGTTGACAAAATATTGATTTATGTAAATATGATTATTTTTTCTTGGTAAGAAATTATTCTTATCAAGCGTTGTGTGATGAAAGCTCCCCGATTTAGATTTGTCCATATTTGATAGTTATTTGATGAAGTCAAGATAATGAGTTCCAAGGTATGGCCTCTATTTGAATATGGCTTTGGTATTAGATACTGATAGTATACCCTTGAAAAGTGACGAGCCTCTAACGATGTAAGAAATAGGGATATGGATTATGAATCTCGTAATAATGTATCATGGCATGGTGAATCGATCTTTGAAATTTGGGAAAGAAAAACTATATTGCAAATATGTTGATAAAATGCCTTTGTGTAATGGAAATGTAAATCCTTGGACTTTCTAGGTTAAATTTAAAACATTGTTGAACTTTACATGGCATCCAATAGTTGATTGAAGCATTGATGTTTAACTTTGAACATCCATCCGTATATGATGTGTATAGAGCATGATTGAGTTGCTTCATTCATAATTGACACCAAACATATTTTTGAAATATCTGCATTAAATATTCTACTTTTAAAGGTTGATATATTTCTCCCATTATATGTAGCTACATGAATTATTTGATGATCTTTGGGATTATTATTGATGAGTAGAATTGGGTGTTGCCTTAATATGAGACCTGCCATGATATCTTGGATGAAAGGTCCTGAGATAGAGAATTCGGATACATAAACCTAGTGTGGCTAGCGGTGAGGAAGGAGATATGAAGCTCCTTAGAGATATGTTTGACCACAATCTAGATGAACATGGATATTTGTGATGACAGGAAATCCATATAAATATAGGTTAGGATTGTGATTTCTCCATTCATTATCATGGTATCCATGTGTGATTGACACCTCTGTGAGAGGGAGGATTATTATGGTATCTTGTTGAGATTGGTATGTTGTTGTGATTTTCTATGATTATGTATGTTCTAACATAACATAAGAATAGGTTAATGAGATTCACTTGAATTGATTCCACTTGGATTAGGTCATAATAATGTTAAAATTAATAACAAAATTTACCCCATTGCATTTTCACTAGATTAGGTTAGACATTGGATCTCTTGGAGAAGGTTACCTCATTGATATGGTATTTATAATGCTTGTGATAAGCACGATGAAAGCTCATGAAAAGACATGTTGCACTTTGTTGGTTTATTTGAAAATCTAACTTGTTCTTATTGATAATGAAAATCATGCTATTGCTGACCATGATGATAGAGGTATATCTATGAGATTGATGTTCTATATCTCTTACTACCCATGGTGATGGCATATGGTGAAATTAAATTCTCTAACTTGGTGTATTTTTATTTGGTTCATAAAATTGAGTTGTCACATCATCCTGCTGCCATGATATTTGAAGTCCAGGCCTTGATGAAAGATTGAGGAAAGGGCGTTGATGATCATGATATATATGTGTTCATGATCTAACAGATCTGATGTTACATGACTCTAGTAAAGATAGGTTGTTGAAATGAATGAAAATGAAAAATTACATGTTCTACTATAATTTATGGATGTTTGATATTATTGATCTACATCATAGGTATGAACCTCAATTGCAAAAGAAATCTTATTGATGTGACTATGCCCGATATACATAGAATCAAATTATTTTATAATGATATAAGTTTGTACTCCAAATAAAGTTATCTCTCACATGTTTTTCCATTGTAAATTGATTTATGAAGTTTCCAGGTTAAATTTCCAATCAAATTAGATAAAGGATTAGGCATGGAATCAAATGGTCACCTGGAAGATGTCAGTTATGAATATGTGTTGTAGATAGTAGTAAGATCTGTCAGCATGAAAAATATTTATGTTTAAATTGAACTTGTGTTTGTAGGTGACCAAGAAATTAATATGAATATGTCATCATTTTTTAATTTTTTCTACATGTTTTGCGTGATTGATATAGATGAGCAGTGTCTGGAACTTTGACATGATGTTTTAGAACTTTGAATTGATGATTGAGACATGTATTTGGATTATAGATCTCTCTATTTGGACCTGATCTATTTATTGTTGATTTTCCTTGATGGCAATTCTTTGTGGGCATAATGACCCTCTGTGTCTTATGTGACTATCCATAGTTATTGTTCTATATTGGCCTCCTTGTTCCTAGCACAATGCTTGTTGTGATTCAATATGAAGATGGAACCTGCATCACTTAACCTTGATGCATGCACTTGCATCTAGTGATGGAAATGGCTTCTACTGCATGTTAAATGAAAGACTTGATTTCTTGATAGTTAATGAAGCCAAGACTTGATATGAGCTTTCCTTATCACCTGGTTCAAAGAATTGATAGGATGACATCAATGTCTTTGAAAATAGTTTTTTTTTTTTTTTTGGCTTCTAAACTTTGATGAGATGATTTTGTTGACACAATATTGATTTATGTAAAGTTGAGGATGTTGGCTTGGTAAGACATTATTCTTACCGAAAGCATTGAGTGATGAAAGCTCCTGATTCAGATTTTTCCATATTTTATAGTTATCTAACGAAGTAAGGATGATGATTTCCAAGGTATGGCCTTGATTTTGATTATGGCCTTGGTATTACATACTAATAGTATACCCTTGACAAGTGATGATCATATCATTATCAAAGTAAGAGGGATATGGCTTCTGAATCCTGTATGGCATGGTGAATTGATTTCTGAAATTTGGGAAAGAAATCCTATATTGAAAATCTGATGATAAAATGTCTTTGTGTAATGGAAATGTAAATACTTGGAATCTCTACGTTAAGGTTAAAATGTTGTTGAACTTGACATGGCATCCAATATTTGATTGAAGCATTGATGTTTAGCTTTGAAAATCCATCCTTATATGATGTGTATAGAACATGATTAAATTCATGATTGAGTTGCTTCATTAAGAATTTCCACCAAACATATTTTTGAAATATCCACATTAAATGTTCTACTTTTAAAGGTTGAGATATTTCTCCCATGATATTTAGTTGCATGAATTATCTGATGATGTTTGTGATTATTATTTATGAGTAGAATTAGGTGTTGCCTTAATATGAGATCTGCCATGCTATCTTGGATGAGAGGTCTGTAGCACGACCGAGATCAGGTACAATACTGCTAGCATGGATAGCTTTGACGAAGGATGTAGAAGCTCCTTAGAGAGATGTTTGATCACAATCTAGATAAGGCATGGATAAATTGTGATGACATAGAATCACATATAAATATAGTTGGGACTATGATTTCTCCATTCATTAGAACAGTGCATCTTTTCAAGAAAATCTTGGGCTTGTGATTGACATATACATGAGAAGGAGGATGATCATGGTATCCATGTGTGATTGACACCTCCGTGAGAGGGAGGATGATTATGGTATCTTTTTTAGATTGGTATCTTGTTATAATTTTCATGATTATTTATGTTCTAACATAACACAATATTTGATGTCTTGTATGAACAAGAATCAACTTCCATTTAGACAAGCATATACCAGATATGAGTATGATGAGAGTAGCGCTGATCAGGGACACTAAGAAAACTCTTCCTCCCTATCTAAGCTCCCAGGATGAGGAATTGAGATGGAGGGCTCATGGGGTTGAGGTATCTCTGGACAATAGGGTACTTTCCTATCTGTAACCTAGGGTTGATATGTTTCTCCCCTATCTTCATAGGGTTGGAGGTGCTTCTCCCCTATCTGTTCTATGAAGAGTATACACAAGGTTGAATCATAAAATAAAGAAAGGCTTGTTGGGAATACCACTCCTTGTTTGGATAAAGAGTTGAGAGTGTGCTTGGGGTGTACAACCTGAGTTGATTATGATGCAGGTGTTCTACCACATGATTATTCAAGGTCATCGGTGGGAAGATAAATAGGAAGTAGAATGGGTTGATATAACCCTATGCGGTTTTGGGTTGAGATTGAGCTCCCTAATGTGATACCAGGGTCGAGATGGGATCCCCTACGTGGAGGGATATTCTATTGCTAGATATGGGGTTGTAGAGGTATAGCTCCCCCATGATAATATGTGTTGAGATGTGCTCCCAATGCGGGTACAAGTTGAGGCATGCTCCTTGAAAATATGATTTCCAATGATGATTGATGATGATACTTCACGTAGAAGCCCGCCTTCTGAGAAGCTAGGTTGTAGCCTACTGGATGAAGGGTGGTAGATTAAGCTCCCCTCCGGTGACAAATTATTCTACTTCTAGATTCAATAATGTTCAGAACATTAGCAACAACATTCAAGAGAAAAATTGGAATAAGCATGAGAAGTACATTGATGATATGAAATGAGAAAGATCCACAACATGATTACTACATGACAGAGATGATCAATGATGATACCCGATGATGCATGGATATACAAAAATAACATATTGATCGATGAACATATATTGACAGGTGGAATTATCCCTGGTTGAGAGGTAGTGTTAAAATTATGCAACTGCGGTCAAATTCCACTTTAAAAAACTCATATGGTCGAGATCACAATTGCATTAGATTCCACTTTTAGAGAGGACCAAAATCGACCTATAGATCGCCCCAATCAGTTAAGCGAGAGTTAAATTATGAATTATTTTATTTATTAAAGTGAAATGGAATGGGTTGGCCTAAGCACATGTGGACTTAGTTAATTCAGCCTCATCCCCAAAATAGAACCTCGCAAAATCTATAAATAAAGCAAACTCAATCTCATTCTCACACATTCACTCAGGAGATTTTCTGCTTGCACTCTTTCTCTTGAATCATATTTTTTGTTTTGGTTCACACAAGTTCAAGGAAAGATGCTCACGCAGGGTTTGGGATCATGGGTGAGAGGCTTGCTCTGAACTATAGATTTTGGGCCATATCCATAGGTACAAAACTAGTGAAATCGGGCCAGAGCGATGGGCACAACGTGGAAAGGTAGCATCCGAGCTTCCATAGCTATAGGCAGAGCTTTTTAAGGTTGCATTCAGGGTCTTAAGGCTAGATCGAGTAGATCTGAAGCATATCTGTGGGCACAATGTGTCATGCCAGTGGCCAAGGGAGCTTTAGCCATTGGCACAACATGTTAAGGTCATGGCTAAGTGTTTTTATGATAAAATATGAGATAGGTGATCTTCAGTTGCTTGCGTAGTGCTTCCAGACTTCATTTTCTCAGTCATAGATGTTTTTTATCATTCTTTGATGGCATCCTCAACTCAGATCTAGGATTTGGTATTTGATATCACTTTTCTTCAGTGACCTATTGGATTTTTGTTTCAGATATCCAGATTTGTAGATCTGTTCAATATATTTCCACTTTAGATCGGGTCCTCAAATATGTATATTCATTTCTTCGAAGTTTCCGTTGGGTGAAAGCTGTGTTCATCAGTATTCTTTAGGTAGTTACAATGCATTACAGATCTCAGAATCAGGTTCCTTCAGTAGAGATATGCTTAAGGTCACATTAAGCATGTGCTAGTTGTTCTACTACATTACGAAGATATGTATCAATGGATCATTGTACTCTTGTTTGGTAAATCATTTGATGACAATATAAGAAGAATAATTTGCAAGGGTTTTCCCCATAGTGGGTTTTTCACTCGTCTTGAACTAATCCTGGTGTCTATGTGTGTAGGATTTTCATCCTTTATCCTTTTACGTTGTTAGATAGACGATGTTGTTATTTTTCTTTCTACATAGTTGCATATGCTGATGGTTAATAAAGTAGATTTGAATAATGATATAATGATATGGGGTGAAATTATCATATTATTGAAGAAATGAAACTATAAAAGAAAATAAAAATATAGCCCTATAAAAAATTAACAAATCCTTTTTGAAGTGCCATTCTTTTCCACATTTCTATCACACCTTTATAGGTTTTCCTCGAGATTTAGATCTCTCTATAGATCTAGATCTCCCACTCGAGGACTTATTTTTGTTTCCATTGTAGGATCTTCCTCATACATACAAGGAATATCCATTTTGGCCCTCCATATTTTTCCATCTCATCTCCTCCAACAATAAGGAAGACACTATTTCATCAAACTTAAAGGCAATTGTATTTCTACCTATTGCAACAACTAGACTATCCAATGAATTTGGTAGAGGAAACAACAAACCAATGCACTTATCTTCATTTGAAATTTTGATATCAACAAACAATAATTGTCTTACCATAGTTTTAAAGGCATTAATATGCCCTATCACCGAGTCTCTATCCTTCATCCTTAGGTTATAAAACTTTTTCTGCAAGAACAATTTGTTCACCAGAGACTTATATTGGTACAAAGTCCCTAACATCTCCCACAAATCCTTCATCATAACTTCCCCAGATACATTCAACAATACTGAATCTGATATACATAACTGTACTGTGCTCTTATATTTCTAATCCAACTTCACCGAGTCTTCATCAAACATTATCGTTGGTTTATTACCCAAATATATCGCGGTCATTGATCTTTATCCACCAACAAATCCTCCATATTCATCTTCCACAACTCAAAACTCTGACCATTAAATTTATCGATCTCTATATTTCCACTGCCCACCATATTCTTTCACCACAAGAATCGATCCCACAAATATCCCATTGAACAGGGTCTACCACAGGCCTAAGAAAAAACCACTAGCAACAAAGGCATCCCATTAAAGCCGAAAAAAATTTGATACCAAATGTAGGTTTTAACCCTGTATAGAAATTACCTACAAACGAATTATTAAAACGAAAAATAAATAATGGCGACAACATAAAGAATAAAAAAATATACAAAGAGATTTTCCCCTGCATCCGAAAATCGGGACTACCAAATTGATTTTTCATTATATTCCTTTCAATGTTACTATATATATAAGGATTCATAAAAACCAATTCATCAACCTTGGATTAGAACATAATTGCATTTCCGTTAAATGGATTACAAAATACCATGGGCAGACAACCATCACATCCATAACCATGTGCAAAACCCATGCAAAAAACCATAGATAGATCTTCCCACTTAATATAGGGCCCAAAAAAGGAAAAACTTGAGGCATCACCTAAAACTACTCCCCTCCCCCTCTTTGTGTTGAGTCAGAACAAGGGGGGTTGTTGCCCCCCTATGACACCCCCCACCCCCCCTCACATGTGCGACTATTCGTGGAAAGAATATAACACAAACCCAACATAAAATTTTTATTCTCTCTCTAGATAACGACTTTTGCAGGGCCTTACTATCAGTTGGAATGTAATACAATTCCCTTCCTCCTTGTATACTGTCATAAATCATTGCAATCTCTTGGTAGCCCTTGTCTCATACTTGGGTGAAGTTTTCCTAGATTCGACAAGTAAAAAGGAAAAATACTAATGTGCATTCATGAAAACATTTTTTTCACTTCTGGTTGAATCAATTCTCAAATGTCATATAAATCCATGGCTAATGATTTTTCATGTCTCATAATCCCCTAGTACTCTATTAATCTAGGTTCATCTCATGAATATAGAGATAAAAATTATTTACACCATAATTTGTTTCAGTTTTTCAATTTAGATTATACATTCAACAATTGAGAGCCATTTCTATTTACTTTCATATACCCCATGTCTTAATCCACCATTTCATAGGTTTACTATCTAACAATGTAGCTACTAGGCCCAACATTATTGGCTTCTTCCTCCACTAAATAAGGAAAATGTCCTTCATCCAAATGCTTCAAATACAAATTAACTAATTTTCATTGTGGCCATCCATCATAACTACCACATTTTTCCTCCCAGTGTGCAATAATTCTCCCCTCATTTATTACCCAAGTCATAATGGTAACATAAGATATATTCATAAAAAACATCCATTAGTAAAAATATCCCCTTGGTCGTCCAAAACTATGCCAAGAATTTATCTATGACATGTCACACGTATCTGTATCCATTTTTTCAGTCTTACTAAAGTTAAATTCATGTATAAGATTCATATCATTGTATTCTATCTTCTACTTTTTCATGAAAAACCAATGCATCACTTGTATGATATTAAAGTTATATTTTTAATTTTTCATATTGTATAAAAAAAGAGCCATGTCAACATTCTAAAGGTTGTTGAATTGTTTTGAACAATATATGTGAATAAAGAATTCAATTATTTCACATGAGTGGCCTTGAATTCTCATGAAGTCCTTTTAGTGATATGACATGTTAAAACAACCAGTTTTCTTGACATACAAGAGAAATTTGTCTCCCCTCTCTTCTTAATTCTCTTATGAATATTTTATTATGTACCCAACATATACAAAAGCACGATTTTAGGATTTGACATACTTTGATAATATGTGCACTCACAATATGAAAATTATTTTCATATAGATTATGTTCGCTTCTATATATACAATGAGTTTTCATAACATACGATTGCATAATAATACAAGTGGAAAGGGAATACATGGGAATGTCATGTGGAGACAAAACTATTAGCCTCTCCATTTGTTTCAAGAGATTGAAAATAGGGAAGAAGGCTATGAAGGAAAGGATCCAAAATATACGAGAAGAGGTATGCACAAGTTTTAAAAGATGTCATTATTTTCCTCTGATTTATAATTTTTGTGACTACAATAGGATAACATGTTTGGTGGCAGCTGACTTCTTCAAAGGAGTTACAAGGTGGAAAGTATATTCATATCATACTTCCAATATATTTGTAGGTTTTATTTATTTCCTAAATCTATTTATTCTTATAGATGTTCCGGAATTTTATAGTAGCGCTAATAGATGATTTCTTTGCAAGGAAACATTGTTGATTCAATAATATCAAAATATCATAGAAGGATTCATAATTTTGTTAATTTTGTTTTCTCTTATTTCTGTTCTTTGAGTATTTTTGTACGATTCCTCTATGTCATAAAGACTTATGTACTGAGTTCTAACCAATAATTCTTGTTTACCAATAAAAATATGTCATTTTGAACAATATTCATGTGTGCATATCTTTCTAGAATTTTAATTTTATTCCATGAAAAACTTTTAAATTTTTGTGAGGCTTATATAACATATTATTACATGTTTTTGTATCCTCGTTACTAATGAAGAATTATTTTACAACTGCTCATAATTTATTTCTTTTACTTTAGCTTTATTATGGTCATGCCCATTTCATTTAGTCTTACATGTTATTCATATGTAAATGCTTTTACCATTTTGTTATAACAACTTCTAGTTATTAAATTTTGTATTCTTTTTCTTATTTTGTTTAATACCTTTCATCGTTGTAAATAAATAACAAGTAACAAAACTAAGGGAATAAAACACCAGACCTAGTCCCATTATTTCACATGGCCAATGAGATTTAACGGTTTGTTGGTGAAGTGTAAAAACAACAACCATAAAAATATTGTGACTTGGAATTGGAGATATTGGACGGTAAAATCCTCAATATTTGGGTCTCTTTAAATCGTGATATGATACTATTCCCATTCCTCACCATTGGATTCTTTAAGGATTTCCGTAATCCATATCAGGCAAGATCCCCCCTAAAAACCTAATTCCCACAAATGTATGTAAGGAGATACTCAAACTCTTATGCCCTCATAATACCCTAAACTTTACCATATCTACAAAAAAAAAAATATTTGTCATTATCACATCATCATCTAAAAATTTTTGTGGAAAACAATACAATAGGGTGCCTTCAAGGCAATAAATTCCCCTTCTTGAGGCCAAAGGCTTTAGTTGGAAAATAAAACTCTCCCCCAAAAGAGCTACATTGTTCCAACATCGTATTAAAGGGAAATTACTGTATTACCATGACTTGAATAGGTTGAAAAAGTGCATTTCCCCGCATATTTTTTGGGCATGTTGGTCTCATGGTGTTGGTATTGATTTAAACCTAAGATCCCTACCCAAGGAGTCATTTATGGAGTCAATTGTGTTAAAATTGATGTCGACAATCTTGGAGGAGTTTTCATGATTATTATAGGATTGATGAAATATTAAAAAGGTGATTATAATGGTTGTAGAGGGTCTACAAGTTTTGGAGAAGTTTGCAGAGGAAGATAGGCAGTTTATGAAAGAGTTGGAGTAGTTTGACCGTGGTTTGGGCTGAGAAATTGAGTAGCAGATTTGATAAGAGGAAAACCTATGTTATAATTCACCCTAGGAGACAAGTTATCTATGTTATAGTGTAGTTATAAAATGCATTACATGTGTTATACGGTATATAGTGTATTTCCCAAATTATGTGCGCATTGTTGTGAATTCCAGGGAAATTCACATGGTTTTTGCACATGGTATTTGGTAGTTAGAGTAGACTCGAGTTAGTATTCATTATAGGAGGTGATAAAGTGAAAAATAATGAGGCTTAGTGTTTTTTAATGATTTTACTTTTCTTCATTGATAAAATTCCAGAGTGTAAAGTAGAAGAGGTTATTAAGTATGGGAGAGTAAATTATAGGAATGAAGAGATAATGTGCAGATAATAGATCATATTTGGAGCATATGTTAGAGGATTATGGATATGTAGTGTATCTATATATCTGACATGATTGTGTTGCATATTTTATTGATTCCAGTTGGTGTTGATATGAAGATCAAAGTATTGTTGTAGTTGCTGCTGAAGAGACTGCTGATAAAAGTTCATATTATTGATATGTTTGTGTTGCATGGGTTTTGTTTAAGAGTTTATTATTATGAAATCATTTTATGTGTATTGTATGGTTGCTAGAGTATGATATTTATGGATGAGAATGTTGTTGTTGGGTTATGGTTTTTATGAACAAATTAATTGTGTTAGTTGATTGTATTGTAGAGATCTATATTGCAGGGTTGTGTTGTAGGTGTTTGATTTAGTTTTTGATGAGCTTATTATATGTATGCCCCATAGTTTGAAAATAGATTAAATGAGGTCCTCGAGATGTGCTTGAAGTTTTGGGATTTCAGTGAGGAAAGTAGTGGCTTTCTATGATATGGTGTAGTTGCATCCTTAAGGTAGAGGCCTAATTACTTGGGAGTGATGGCTTCCGTCCAATGTTGGCTAGGTGAGACTTACTGGGAGTGGTGGATTCTAGTAGGTGGTGGCCTACAAAGTCGAGGGAGTGGTGGCTTCTAGCAGGTGGTGGTTTTCTGAGTTCATACAAGTAGTGGCATGGAGTGATATGAAAATTAAACTATTTGTATCTGCTATTCAAAGTATCCATTTCCATTTAATGAAGTGTGCAAAGTGTTTATCATGTCTTTCAATTTAAACAAAGTGTTTTTAGTAACTGTTTTGAGTTTAGGTGTGAGGGAATGTTAATGAAAATTATTGTTTAACATCTTAAATCAGAAATACATAGTAGCATAAATTCACCATAACAACACAACAACATGTTGAGGCAGTTCACCTCTCCTGGGCTACATCTTTCGGGTCCAAGGCTCCCAATGGGTATGTCCTTGCTCTATTAAGTTGCTCAAATTGGTTTTACAGTGATAAATATGCCTAAATAGGTATAAATAGATGTGAAATTGAATTAAAAAGAAAAAATAAGCTAATAATGGCTTTTATTTCACATCAACCAGTGAAGTATAGCCCAATGCAGCTCCATTTCCCTCATGGCCTTGAAGGCTCTCCAAGCTTCCTTGAAGAAAATATGGTTGAATAACACTTCTGTTAGCTCTACAACCTATCCCAAACACTCTAGAATGCTCATAATACCCAAAATTGACCACAATTGCATCCAAATTGGTTCAATATTGGAGAAGTTATGACCTCCACAATTTTCTGCTCAATGTCCCTTAGAAACCCCACCAAATCTGGATGAACTCCAGTTAAAGCCACCAAAAATGGAGGATAGACCAGAATAGGCGGAACCACGCTACTAATTTGGCGGAGTCATTTAATTTTACTGTCGGTTCAACTGTGTGTTCACATGCAGATAAGTCAGACAGTTTCCGTTGGCAGTTAAGGGTTTAGCCCCAACCCATGTCACAGGCGGAGGTCCTGTGGTGAGGGGCTAACACCCAAGCACTCATTTTCTCCACCAGTTTGGAAGTGATTTAGCACTTGGTTATATGTCTGGTCGCAGGGCCTTAAACCCATAGCCCCGAGGGCTAAACTCCATGTTTTCCGCTAGTTCAAACAAACGACTCACCCGTTGAGTGACCCATAGGCGTTCAGGTCGGGTCTGCCTCCACCCATGCCATGAGCTGCACGAATGCCTGACCCAAACGCATTCAACGTGACACGAATACGTTCAGGTCGGGTTGGGTCTGCCCACTAATTTTTTTTTTAGCAATACTTGAACCATAGGCCTGGGGCCACATGGCAGCCTCCAAGTAGGCAACGTGGCACCCTTTGATAGGCCACTAAAAACCATATAAAAAAATGAAATTTTGCCATAAAAATTTTCTGAAAATGACAAAAAAAATAAATTTCAAAAGTCTTGCTTTGAAGGTTATTGGGAAACTTCAAAATTCAATATCTTTCACATACGACATCAGATTTGAGTCCCGTTCATGGCGCCAAAATTGCAGTGACAAGGTCCATCCGGTCGTTCAGGTTGCAACCAATTCTGAGTAGTTCCAAATTTGAGCATTGTTTTCCCCTTGGACATGATCACCTAATCACACCTCCCCATTGGGAAGCTTTTGGACCCCAAAATCCTTCAATTACCTATTAAGAAGATGAGGTTACATATCCCTCACCTTTTCCACCTCCATCCATTTTTCCTTACTCGGTTTGCTGCCTTTAAGACCAACCTGAACATAATCAACATTTCCCCTCCTCGAAGCGTGTTTCCTTCTGTCAAGGATAGCATCCTCTTTCAGATCATCCAAAAATTCTAGCAAGAAATCCTATATGGATGGCAGCTGAATGTCACTTTCATAATCATCAATTAAAGGAGGTTCATACAAACGTAAATTTTCCACATTCACAATGAAATACATTTGCATATATGAAGGCAAATCTTGAATGGACCATAACGAATAGGCTTCAACTTTTTACCTTCTCCTTAAATGCTTTCCTTACTAATATGCAGCCATACCTTATCTCCTTCTTGAAACTTATAATCAACTCTGTCTTTGTCATGCCTCTCCTTGTACTTGCCTTGCTATATTCAAGTTGTTCTTGAACCTGCTGATTTATGATCTCAATTCTTTCAATGAACATGCGAGCTTTGTCAATGTCACTATGCCCATCAATGGAAACATCCTTCTCAAGAATTAAATTCAAATGTGACTAGTAAATACCAAAGCACGCTTCAAAGGTGAAGTATTTGTAGAAGAGTGCTGGGTCTGGTTGTAAGCATGTCAATATAATGTGTTACACCATTTTTTGGTCATCTAACCTTATTTTTATTAGATGGACCTAGGTACACCATGTAAGACCAATTTTACCCTAAGTAAAATTTCATTCACTATGAAAAATAACTTAGTAAACCACCTTTATTAAGTTGTTTATGGTCTAAAAAAGAAACCCCATGAGGAAATATTAAATAAATCTACATTTGTTTGATTCTCCTCAAGGAATAATTAGTTAAACAACAATTTAATTAATATTCCTGGTTATATTTAACCCAAAACAGGGAAATTAATTAGATAAATCATTATTTATCTTATTATTTCCTAAAAATAATTATTTAAACCTTATTTAAATAATATTCTTTGTTAAATATGACTAAATCACCCTTAAATAATTAAATAAATCATTATTTATTTGATTATTACTCAACCAAATCCTTAAAATGATAAATAAATCATTTATTTATTTATTATTTACAAATAAAGGGATTTGACCCAAGTCAAATTATTTTTACCTCCAACAAATATAATAAAATATTCCATAAAAGTTGGATCTTGATTTGGTTAATAATATTTTAATTATGCACCAATATCTAGACTAAATCAATATTTTGTTATAAATAGAAGGGTTTTCCCATTCATTTACCACCTTTTTTTTCCTAATGATCACAATAGATCTATACTTTTGGTTTGACTATTGATCCACCATCATAGTCATATTTTGCTACCATTTTTGTCTGGGTTTTCTACACCATCAAGAGAGAGGAATTTTAGATCTGAAGTGCTGAGGACTTACAAGAACCTATCCCATTAAGGAGAACTCAAACAATCTCTCCTATGTTTTACTCTCTCGGGTTCCATTAATAAAATTCATTCAACATATTCCTTGTCTTGTCTATTGGATGCATGGAGAAAATCTCGCTTTTATTTACTGCTTAATGTCTTTTAATGCATAGATCTATACTTTTGTAGCATTTATCTTGATCACCTAACCGCAGATTTGAGGATATTTGCCCATATTTTTTATGCCAGGGTTGTTTTTTATGCATAGCCAAAGTGGTATTTTTGTATGTTGGAATTAAGATTCATACTAACAATCGGCCACTCACACGTGTTTATGATTACTTTCACCAATCGCCATTTTTTTTTGATCCTTTCATATCAAGTCATTTCAAACCCTAGTGTTAGGTTCTAACAGTGGCCTGCATTGGCAAGACCAAAAGATGAGACAACATCAAACCACTTTCAGACCTCAGGATCTAGCCCTCCTGGGTCCAGAGAGGGATCTCTATGTTATATCAAAGGTGTATATGTCTTTGAAGCTCAAATGTTAAGATGTTAGGCTAGTTATAGGTACAAGGTTTGTTCGTTTGATTTTTTTGATTTGGTTGCTGGTTATCAGGAAAGAAGGGTTCAATGTAAGACAAAGTTGAGCAAGAGGGATATGGCAGAGGTGAAATTTTCTAGGAAATATTCAAAACCATTGGGAAATGGAGTCAGGAAAGGATTTTCTTACTATCCAACATGCAAGCTTTCAATTGGGCTAGTCATCTAAAACATAGGATCTTAAAGATGATTGTGTGATATGAAAGGTAGGAGAGGAGGAGATAACACAGATTCAGAGCACAAAGTTAAAGACCAGTTGGTCGCACAAGGATCCTAGTGGACAGGGCTAACTCTAATCCCCAGTGTTCCCAAATCTTCCAACTAAATCCTTAACAAGAAAACATCTAAGAACAGATACATTTAATTCATACATCAGAGAGCAGGCAATACCATCCACCACACTGGCTACATTATTTGAAATCAATTCTTAGATAATACATTCAGAAGAGAAACATCAAAGGCAAGGAGAGCAGAAACATAGGGTACCTAACAAGGGTAAATCCTATGCCAATATTCTGATGCAAGCCAGTAGAAATGAAATGAAATGAATGTAAACACAAAGATAGGAAAACATCACCGCTGCTTCAGATCAGGATCCAAAGAAATGTGCTTGTCATATTAAATAGCAACACCAATCAAGTACAACATTGCCAATAGCAGAATACTCAGTATGAAAACATCTCCTTCAACCTATCTTACAACTTCACACAGAGACTGTGTCTCAAAAGAAACTACTTGCAGTTCTCTGATAACTGATCAACAACCTTTACAATAGTTTCTTCCTGAGTTTTATAGTAGAAGATGAGCCGAGGAGGTAGGTGAAGCACTAATGGAACATTAAAACACAGAAAAGAAGGAGAGGGCCGAAGCCCATTCTGTTTTAACTCTCTATATTTATCCCTGGTACCTTTGGAACGAAGGAGTGATCTTCTCCAGCTTCCATTTACTCTGGTATGGTCCTGATGTATTCTGGCTGTAGTAGTACTCTGTGGTACTGTGGGTGAATAAACAAAACAGATTTGAGGTCTGCCATGCTGCATAACTAATGCTCTGGTAGCATAGGACTGTGGTCAGGGCGGAAATTTCTTCACTGGAGCACGACATGGAGTAAAATCATTATGGGCACCCATCCTTTCATGGAGAAAAATACTTTGCTGATGTGAATATCTGATAATATTTCCCATAATGCCTTTGACCTGGTATCTTTCCTTCAAACCATTGGAAAAAGAGCTCAAGATCCTCTATTGCGTGACTCAAACTTTCTGCTTCCCACTGATACTCTTTGCCTGCTTGCACATTGCCTTCTGACTGGGAAGTCTGGGATTTTAATGGCTCTGGGGAGAAATGTATAGAGTTTAAACTTTTCCCCTTTAATGAAAGTCCCACAAGGCTCTGTCCCAGGTTTTCTTCATGATTGAGGCTTCTGAACCATGGTCCTTTCTGCGTTTTTGGCCACTGAAATGAAGACTGTGTAATCATGGTGGCCTTCACCATTGGAAAACCCTGCAAAACACATAACCTGGTGATGAAATCCATGAAAATGGAAGACTGGTTATGGAGGATGCAGGAAATGATAGTGCGGCGGTGGTGAAATGGTGGTTTTATGTGAAATGATGGTGAAAAATGCAGTGAAGTGGTGAAATGTGCAAATAATAGGGTTTGGTGGAGAAATGCATCGTGGGCCATTCGATCATGGTCTATGGGCGTAGATCAACGGCGGAGATCAAACAATGGAATGATATATGAAATGGGGTGGGATATATGGTTTATAACATAAAAACGTTGATTTTAATGCAAAAGGCGAAAAATTTGGTTATATGCAGAAAACCATAGAAATGCAGTGAATGTATTGAATGGAAAAGGAAGTAGGGTCTTATACATAAGCGCACTGCAAATTGAAATCGATAGGGCGGGAACTAATCGCAATCGCAAAAGGGAAAATGTGCGATGTGATGATCGGAGGGGAAAAGCGATTGGAGGAACAGGGAAAGAAGTTGCAATCGAGGAGGAAATGCGATTGCGATGATCAGAGGTGTGATTAGATCCGATCCGTCAGATCTTAGATCCAATGGATGGTCAGATTTACTTTGGAGAAATCGTAATCGGGGGAAATCAGGAGGTGACACACATTGCAACTTCTGATTGCGATTAGGCAGGAGGAGCGATGACCATCAGATCGGCGGGGAGGATGGACGGTCGGGATGTAATTGGGAGATGGCAAGATCAGAGGATCGGAGGTCGGGGTTGCGATCAATCACATCGCAAGTGCTTGCAATGGGCCGATCGGAGGGGAAAACATAGGACTTGCGATTCCAAAGGTTTGCGATATGTGCGGGCCATCCGATCCTGATAGCAGATCAACGGTTGAAAAACCAGCCGTGGGACTTAATAAATAAAACCAATCGCATCGGGAAATTTGTTGTTACAAAGGGATTTCAACGTTTGGCTCTGATCTTCCGATGCGATTAGTGCTCAGGACTTAAGCACTCGGTCCTAGTGCACAGGCATGTGTGGGAAGTGGTTGAAGGGGCTAGCGAGGGGGGCTAGGCCTATTATATGGTCGAAAAGTGGGTTTTTAACCCATCTTAATGCATTTCAAGGCCTATGGAGGGTAACGATAGGGAGATAGAGGGATATTCGTTAGACATGGGAAGTACAAAAGGGGAAAAGACAAAGTGGGGGGAATTCTGCATGGATACAAGGGGTGAAATAAGGCCTTTTTAGCAAAATTTATCATTCAGCAAGGCTCCTGAACAACAGAAAAACAAAGGGAAACAGTCATAGGTAGGGAAATATAAAAAAACTTCAAGGGTGATGTGTTTTCAAGGAAAATGCATTCCTTGAAGGCTCAAAAAACATTCTAGCCCCTTGCTTTCTTTGTCAAGGAATTCATAAGGGGCTAATAGTGGCTCCAGATGGGGATGGCTTCTTCTTGAAGGAGTCAATAAGTCAGAAATTGATCTTTGGTGTAGGCCAGATGCCTGCTGTTTAAGCCATCTTTCTTTTCTGATTTTCAGCTGCCACAAGTATGTTAGATCAGCAAAACATCCCAGAAATCTACCTACCCTTCCTACAATCCTAGCATTTTTTCTTCTAGGGTGCATTTGAACTGGCAGACCCTTTACATCATTTATTTTTATAACAGAAAATAAAACTATTCTAAGTCTACCCTTATTACTCCATGAGGCCAGATTAGACTGTTGGCCTCATATGTTTCTCTACCTAGTCTAATATCTGTTGGGATTAGACTGTCCAACAGATTTCTTCTCTACATTTTACAACAGAAATTTACAAATAATCAAAAAAGGATTAGACAGTCTAGTTTGCTATGGATCCAAGGCATAAAAATAGTTGCACATGGACAGAAATTTGCAGAAAACCGAAACAAAACTTTGAAGGCTTGAAATCTGAAGCTTGAAGTATCCTTCTTTCTTTTTGTGACTCAGGTTTTGGGCATATTAGAGTCACTTCTTTTCTTCATTTCAGCTCTAGTTTTGGGCATGTTAGAGCTGATTTTTCTTTCTTCTTTGCTGGTCCATATTTTGAGCATGTTAGGACCAGTTGATTTTCTTTCTTTGGCTCAAGTTTTGAGCATATTAGAGCCAATATTTTATACCTCGGAGGTTCATGTTTTGAGCATGTCTGAACCACTTTTTTCTCTTTGTTTTTTGGAACATTTTCTCTTTTCTTGAAAACAAAATTCTGCAATGGTATGTACGATGGAAATGAAAACTGGAAATCGAAAATCAGCAGAAGTAGTGTTTGAGCATCCTGCCATTGACAGGACCCCCGAACAACTCTGTACCATCTAATCCCTGTAAGAAGAATGCATTTGGACCCACAATAGCTTGAATGATGTATGGACCCTGCCACAAACTGTCAAACTTGTTGTGTTTCCCTTTGTCCTCTCTCCTTGAGTCCCACTTCAGAACTTTATCCCCAATTTTGAAATCAACAGCTTTGGTTCTTTTGTCAAACAACCTCTTTTTGTTTTCCTAAACTTTGATAGCTCTGTTATAAACTTCTTCCCTTGTTTGCTGGAGATGAATTGTCTGATTTATCCTTCTCACCATACTGTCTTCTTCTGTTTGAATCTCCTGGACCAGCTTGATTACTGGTACCCCAAAGCTGGTAGGAAATACTACTTCAGCACCATAGACAAGCTGAAATGGTGACACGCCAATGGATTTCTTTGTTGTGAGCCTATCAGCCCACAAGGCATGCACCAACTTGTTATGCCATGACTTTTTGTTCTCTTCTAATAGCTTTTTGATGAAGGCCACGAGGCTCTTGTTTGATGATTCAGCTAGGCCATTACCTTGTGGGTAATAGGAAGTTGAATGACCAAGCGCTATTTGATACTTGTGACAAAAATCAACCATTTTCTTGGACCCAAAAGCAGCAGCATTATCGGTGATGATTTTCCTTGGACAACCAAACTGAGAGAGGATATGACCTTATAGGAACCTAATGATGACTGAATCAGTGGCATTCCTAGTGGGTATGGCCTCTATCCACTTAGTGAAGTAGTCTGCGGCTGTTAATATCCATTTTTGTTGTGCAGAAGAAGTAAGGTGGATCTCTCCAATAAAATCTAGGCCCCATTGCATGAAAGGAACTTCAATAGTGATGGGTTGTAAATGGAGGGGAAGGAGTTTTCTCTTGGCTTCAAAAATCTGGCATTTGTGGCAGGAAATTACCATCTTATGGATGTCATTGAAGAGTGTGGGCCAGTAATAGCTAGCCCTGAGTATTTTTTTTGCAGTGGCCTTCCAGTTCAGGTGACCTCCACACTCTCCTACGTGGAATTCTTGTTTAATCCTTTCTGCCTCTGTTTCAGGAAAACATTTAAGTAATAGGCCATTTGGATTTTTATAGTATAAGTTTTCATTCAAAATGTAGTAGTTTCTGGCTTTTAGTTTTATGAATCTGGCCTTGGTTTTTGACAGTTCAGGTGGAGCATTAAGGTTGGTGAGCACATAAATGATTTCAGAGTACCAAGGGGAGTTCTGAAATTTCTCTTCAATAGTGGGAGCGGGCAATCCTTCTTGCTCATCTAAAGCAGCTACCATATTAATGTTGAGGGCTTACAGATTTGTTTCAGCCATTAATTTGGCTAAGCCTTGACCCTTGATCAGCTTGGTGGGTTTTATCTCAAGATCGTACTCTAAAATCATAGCAATCCATTTTCCCCTCTTCCCATCTAGGTCTTGGGACAAAATATCTTTGACTATAATGTTAGGCACATAAGCTATGGTGTGGGAATGCAATATGTATACCCTGAAATCCTTTAAAGCCTTGACAAGAGCGTAAGCCTGTTTTTCCATTATATTGTATTTCAAGGGAGCATCGCTCAGTGCTTTGCTGAAAAAGGCTATTGGCTGTTCCATACCCTCTGGATTTTTCTGCAGTAAGACTGCAGCCACTGTATGCTCGGAGGCAAATGAAAAAATCAGAAAATCTTTCGAGAAATCTGGGCTGATTAGGACAGGAGCTTGGGTGAGTGCGAGTTTTACTGATTCAAAAGATTGTTTAGCTCCAACAGTCCATTTAACTCCCTCACCTTTCTTTAGCATGTTAGTCATATTCCTAAGGTGTTCATCTAGGTTTGGGATAAATCTCCTAAGGAAGTTGATTTTCCCAATGAAGGACTGTGATTCTTTGATGTTCCTCGGGTGTGTGATTTGTAGTATCTCCTCAACTCTCTCTGGGTCTATCCTAATCCCCTTTTCAGATATAATGTGGCCAAGAAGCTTTCCTTCTTGCAGCCCAAATACAGTCTTTTTAGGATTCAGGGACAAACCAAACCTTCTACATTTTTCAAACACTTTCCTCAGATGTTTAAGATGTTCTTCTTTAGTTTTGGAAAATACCATTATGTCATCCAAGTAGATCACAATAATGTGCCCTATCTCATCTGAAAAAAGCTATATCCATTACTCTTTGGAAGGTTGCACCAGCGTTCATCAACCCAAAAGGCATCTTTACATACATAAAAGTGCCCCATGGAGTGGTAAAGGCTGTTTTGAGTTGATCTTCTGGGAGAACTAGGACTTGGTTGTAGCCTGAGAAACCATCTAACAGGGAGATTATTTTGGAGCCTACTAATTTCTGAAGAATATGTTCCATTTTTGGCAGAGGGTAGTTATCTTTGAGTGAGGCTATATTAAGGTTCCTGAAATCAATACACAGTCTGATCTCCCCAGTTTTCTTTCTCACAGCCACTAAATTTGAAACCCAATCGGAGAACCTTACGGGAACAATTATGCCTGCCTCATACATCTTTTTAATCTCCTTTTCCACTGCAGGAAACTGTTTTGGATTTATCCTACGAAGTTTCTGCCTAAAGGGTTTCTGATTCTCTTTTAAAGGTATTTTGTGTTGTATAATTTTGGTGTCATAAGCCTTTAGGTCTTCGTAGCCCCAAGAAAAGATGTCAACAAATTCCTTAAAAATGTCTATATATTTCTTTTTCATTTCTATGGGTAAGGACTTTGCCAATTTAATCATTTTTGGCTTATCTGCTGTGCCTATATTGCATTCTTCTATGTCAGAGTCTGCATGCTCTATGGTGGGCCTTTTAGCTACATCGTCGAAGTCAAACAGGTCTTCTAGCGGAGCCAGACCGCGAGGTATGTTCTTATCCCTGGCCCACAGCACCTCGATTTCCTCGTTTTCTGAGTTTTCACAATTTCCGTTTGTATTTCCAGTTTCTTCGTTCAAAGCATTTATTTCTATGTTTAAAGGTGGTTCTTCCTCGTCTAGGGGTTCCTCACTCAGGCAGTTGTCACTAGCCATAGAGTCAGAGTCCGAAAACTCAAACTGCTCTTGTCGCTAGAAATTTTCAATTTGTTTATCCCCCTTGAAAACCTGCCAGTATTTTTCATTGTCTGGCACCGCAGGTCTGAATTTAGTTTGTATGATGATCTGCTGGTCATTTGAAGTTTTAGGGTAGGAGCTAGCCAGGCAGGCCAGTCTGTTTGCGATAATGTTTTGACTCCTAGGGACGAACACTAAGTTGTATTCGATAAATGTTTTCAGTATGTCCACGGCATCATTCCTATACGCCCTCAACCTAGGGTGCCTGGATGTATATTCACTGTTTACCTATTTTATGACCAACTCTGAGTCTCCCTGCACAGCTATCTTCCAGGCCCCTAACTTCTTCAATAGATTTAGACCTAGGATTAGAGCTTCATATTCTGCAACATTATTCGTACATTTGAAATGCAGTTTACAAGCATGGCTTTCTGCGTAATTATTCTTTGTGTTATGCAGCCACATCCCACCTCCAGCAGTTCTCTTGGTGCAAGACCCATCAAATTTCATTACCCATAGGGTTTCATTCTCGGTTTCGCTATCATTTCTTTCCCTATGGCTGGGTTTTCGTTGTGTTGCATTATAGAGTCTCGTTAGGCCGTGAGCTGCCTGGGCCAGTGAAGAAAGCTTGTGGGGGAGGATCCGGTTGGTTGTTTTCCTCTTCTCGTTTCTTGTTCACTCGTAGTTAGGTCTCCACCGCACGCTAGACTCTATTTGGGTTTTTTTGGTCAATTCTATTGGATTGTGTTAGGCTGTATGGTTCTCTCTAGGTGTCAAGAATCAAGATTCAATACCCTCTATTATCTTCATCACCCAATACAAAATTTAAATTTTTCCCAAAGAAACGCTTATTAATTTGGCAGCCATTATTTCTCCCTGCTTTAAAAACCCTACATATTTAAATGAAAACAAGCATTACATTTCAACTACAAAAATCTATTAGTGTTCAAATGTACATGTGTGCATCACTTGTGTAGGGTATTCCTTTTCCACTTTCACATTATCCAAGAATGTGTGCAGTATGGTTCATATTTTTTGTGATTTAGATTATCTTGAAAAAGGAAAGGTAAATTATTTCCCATGGAAAAAAAAGGTTTTCCCTTTTTATAGGTTGTTTGGACTTACGTGGAAAAATTTATGGTATGCCTTTCATATTATGTAGTTTAAATTTGAATTAACAGATTATTCTACATGAAAATATAATTACCTATGTGATTTCCTTCATCACTAATTAAAATTATAGGGTTTCAATTTCCTAGACTCTAACTCATCTGATGCTAAATCCTAGGTTTTCATTGGTGGATCACTCTTCCATTGATTTCCTTTCCCTCTGGATCTTGTCATACTTTAAAAGTCATCAATGATACATATATTATTTCAGGTATCCCAAAAGGCTTTATAGTAGAACATATTGTGAAGTTTTTTTGACACTTGAGGATTCTTTTTAGAAATGTAACGTGGTCTATGCTATCGAGTTATATATCAATCAACTTGTCCTTAATAACGACACTATGAGGTAGGTTCAACCAGTTTGAACTTGTTGGGACATAGCATATGAAGTTGTGTGATGAGTCCATATCACAGGTCTATTATGGTGAAAAAAGTGAAGACACGTAATGATAGTTATTATGTTAACATTAATAGAAACATTTTCGAAATTATCCATGCTATCAAGATGTCAAAATTCCAGGCATTAGGTGTCAATACTCGTAGCTAATAGATAATAATAATAATATAAAAAAATCACAACTTTATTCTTGAAATATGATTGTTACACATTGGTAACCTAGTTCATGAGTTACTATCACCCAAAGATTGTAAAACAAACTTAAAATATTAATTAAACCAACATGAGAATCCAACTAAGGGTTTCTCGACAAAATCATGCCATAACCTGGCATTTTGAAACCCAAATTTGAATCCATCATAAGTAATACAATGCAAACTCAAATGGATTTTCAATGCATGTTTGCATGCCACACTTATTCTCTGTCTAGATATCATTTTTTAAATGGAACCATTAGTCAAGCCCACAGTCCTTTTTATGTGAAAAATTTCAGCTCTATTTGAGCTCTTTTTTGCTCCACCACCTCCATAAAGTTTAAACATATGCAAACATATATCATGATCTTGGAATTCCATTACATATGTATGTGCCAATGTTCCATAATCTTGCCCCATCATCAATTTAAGAAATTTCCATTGAATATAAAATTATGGAGGGGGGGAACTTTTTGCTGCAACATTTGGCTCAAAATCAGGGACCATCTCCGTATGAGGTGAATGAGAACTATAGATATTTGAAGAAGTAGATTAGTGCCTTTTCCTCTCGCCATGGAGTCATATACAGTCATCCATCACAAAAATTTGTCTTTGTTCATTCTCACCTTGAAAGTTGCAAAAATTCATGCCCTAATTGAAACGACACTAAATTTGAAAGATATAATAAAAATGCAAGCTAGAAGTGCCCTATTAATACAAAGGGGAAACCTTCCTACCTACCCTAACTGAGATAAATTTTGATTGAATAGGAAACATGATATTTCCTATGGAGTTGATCCAACAACTTGTTAAATGTATGGGACTAAATCATGCATATTTCCAGGGAAACATGTGCATGAAGAGAAAAAGTGCAGAATTAATGGAAAATCCATACATGCCACTTATAAAAACTACACCGAAAGGTCAGAAAATACTTAAGGCCTTAACTTAATTTGAATCCAAAAATGACAAAACAGGATTAGTGAAAACACGAGAGTGGTGTGGGTGAACAACATAAATAAAAAGTGAAGATACCTTTCCCCAAGATGCCTT
This sequence comes from Pinus albicaulis, assembly GCA_034641835.2. Classification (NCBI taxonomy): domain Eukaryota; kingdom Viridiplantae; phylum Streptophyta; class Pinopsida; order Pinales; family Pinaceae; genus Pinus; species Pinus albicaulis. Next base: position 81,894 of record JAXQQM020092596.1, read on the forward strand.
TGTCACCGTTGTATGAAAACATGTTTTCCTTTTCCTTTATACATGCAAGTGAATGCATTATAGGTATGGTGTTTTCCCAGAATAGGAGAAGCCTACTTAAATATATCATTCGTGGATTGAATGTTTGGGTGCCTTAATGCGCAATGACATGTTTCCAGGACTGAATTCAATGCAAGGCATATTTGAAACTCTAACTCTGTCTTCCGGTGTCTTATTAGAAATTATTTCAGTTTTCATTTTGTGTTTTCAAGTTAGATATTGTTTTCAAGTTTTTGCATTTATAATTTTATTGCAATGTGGTAGACTGATCAGAGCAGTGCAGGAACAACCCTGAGACGAGATGATCGCGGAAAGAGGCCAGCGGAAGAACATGTAAAGTGCCAGCATTGCTCTATCTTCAGGTATTTTAGTTATTTACATAATTGAAATAATATTAATTTTGTTCAAATATGCAGACACCTAGCCATGGTACGCTTGATGATTCCCTCTTTGAGGAAGAGCTTTCTTCATCCCTATCTCCAGTGTTCTTGTTGCAAAAAAAGGCATGAGATGCAAGGTCGGAATTTAATGCTTTGATAGACGCGCCTCAAACACCTGAAACAGAAGAGAGGATACAACATCTTATGAGGCAGCTAGAAAGATATCAGGTAATAATAAAAAGTCAAAAGGATATTTTTTTGTTCTGCATGAGATGAATTGTGATAGTTTGATTTTTAATTTTTACATTGACTAAACTAACAAAAATTTCTTTTGTATGTAGCGTTTTCTGGCACTTGTTGAACCCGGTGTTGGTGGTAGTGGGACACAAGGGCAAGAGATTGCCCAGCAACCCTCTCGCACACCTTCTACTCCTTTAGGTGCCAGCCAAGAAACACACCCTGCCCAAGCAGACACCCAGCCAACCGCTGAACGTGTTGGCAATGATGAGGCTGATATGGCCAACTACATTATTGCGTTTCTTGGAGCTACACGTGTCAGCTCCACAGGGACCATTAATGGCACGTTGTTGGTGAACGATGAAGGTGTCCCTATAAAGCATGTACAACTCCCAGGTAAATTTTAATATTTTAATTATTTCATGTACTTTATCTAAAACATATTTATCATGATTTTTATTTTTAAATTAATGATAATATCTTCTTTTTCTTTTGGTTTTATTCTGTGTAGGAAACAATGAGTTCTACAGGATTCTCGAGAGCCATGCGTTGGTAATTTTTGGCCCAACCATACGTACAGGGTGGAATTCCCAGAATTCCAACCTGAAAAAAGAACTTCTAGATTATCTAGAAGCCCTTTTTGGGGTCGGCACATTTGACAGAAAAGCGGTGGCTCAGGTAGCCGGCAAATATTTTAAATATACCAGGGACACCTATAGGACACAATTGCAATTTAACCCTAGATATGAGCGTCCTCTCGCAGTTCCAGAGAGTGAGTGGAGAGCACTCATCCATGACGGAAAAGAGAAAAGGGCAAAGAAAGAAGGAAAAATGCCAACTGGACCCGCAAGGTAAATTACAACTTTAATTCAATAGCTTTAATTTTCTTATGTCTAAAATAAAAGTGTGCTACGTCATATCTGACTTCAATCTTTTGATGCTAGGTTGCCTGACACCTCAAAGGCAACCAAAGCTAGGATAGAGAAAAAGGGCCATCACAAGCTCGGCTTTGGTGCATACTTGAAATTAGCCGCAAGAATTGTAGTTAAGTAGCTAAACATCTTATAATTAATTGTATCGCCTTCCAACGTTTTTGTAATCCTATCAAATATGATTAAAAATACACAATCATATGTAATGTAGGGTGATGACTCCGGAACAGAAACTACAGAGGAAGATAAAAATATCGCTTTCCGTTTTGGCTATCAAGCTGTAGTTGAACGTCGCAGAAGCTTGGGGCAGGTCCCAAGATCCAGAATGCCTGATAAGGTAAAACATTAACCTTTCAATATTTTTGTTTTCATCCATAAATTTAATGTCTAACAACTTTGTTTAAATAAGGGGAGCAGCACTACCGACGAGGCAAATAACCCAGTTTTAGAGCCAGATGTAGATGATCCTCACGTGCAACCTGATCATTGTAGTGGGGACCAGGCCGACAATGCTACTATCAGTGAGGGCCGTGACTGTAATTAATTTCCACTTATAATTTTTTATAATTATACCTTGATGGTTGTCCTTATAACGTTTTTTGTTTAAATGACAGAGAATGTTTCCCTTGAGGATCTTACCACCAGAGAGGAAGACAAGGCAACAGTCCCAACGGCGACAACTGGTGCACCAGGTAAATAATCTCATTGCAATTTTTTTTATTAATATTACCGAACTAGTTCAATGATATTTAAAAACCAATAATTAAAATTTAATATTATCTGTTTTTGGAGGCGATGCCCTGTCACTGGATGAGACCAGACATCGTGACAATGCAACTAGGTCAGCGGCGACAACTGGTGCACCAGGTAAATAATCTCATTGCAATTTTTTTTATTAATATTACCGAACTAGTTCAATGATATTTAAAATCTGACAATTAAAATTTAATATTATCTGTTTTTGTAGGCGATGCCCCGTCACTGGATGAGCCCAGACATCGTGAATACGCAACTAGGTCAGCAGTGCGGGTTGAAAGGCACGAAACAGGAGCAGAGTACGATGATATTGATGATGTAATTAGGAGCTTTAAAAATAGGAAGAAGAAAAAGAAAATTTGACAATGTAAAATATTGTATTATTATAAGACAAACGTTACCATACTTGGAACGTTTTTTGCATTATATAAAACTCATTTATCATACTATTTTTATGTCAAGCATTAATTGCAATGTTTCCTTGCGTACTTTTTGTTGAATTGTTTTTTTATTAGTTATTGAATATTTTTTTTTATGCTCATGAAAGTAAAAAATGAAATATAGATTGGGTATTGGGGAATTGAGAGTGATGCGAGGGGGGGGAGGAGGGGCCATAAGAGCTTCCACCTTCACGTGGTTGGCCCTGTTTAGTAGAGAATAATTTATTGGAGCGATTTAATCTTGGAGCAAACCTCCCTTGATCCAGCGTAGCAACAAAAAAGTCACTGTTGACTTAGTTGCTACTCTTTCAGATCGTGGGAGGCTTGTTCCAAGTTCATGCGACTCCAATAAATTGTTCTTGAAAAGAAGAGGAGCTTATTCAGGTATGTTTTGACATTTTCAACATATGTTCTAACATTATCATAAGAATGCATCTTAGAGTAAAAAATACTACATAAATTACTTGTATTTATTGTATAGATAATGATGGATTTTGATTGACTTGGTAGTGCAGGTACAAATCCTCTTGCATCATGAACAATACAACTTGTCAACCAGGGTCATGTCCAGGATATTTTTGCCTGTGCGCTTGACCAGGTTCGTAATGTCACATTTTGTAAGTTCCTTTACAGTTCATAATTCAATATTAAGCTTGTTCACGATTATTATCTAGGTTTTTTGTATGTGTTTTTTCATCTATTTGATTGTAAGCAACTATGCATGTTTCCTGTTGCTCACTATGATTTCTCCCATTACCACTCCCAGGATGAATCCGACTTTATTGTTACATAGGTTACTTTATTGTTACTATGATTTCTCCATTTACGATTTCATAGGTTACATCATGTAAAGTTGTCAATCTCGTGTTGGTGATGAGCTTTAGTTCTCCAGATTTGGGGCTTTTCTGATATTTTCTCCCTCATGTCATTCCTGCATCACCTCGTTGTTTGAGCATGCCAATTGTCTACCACTTGTACCAATTGGCACATGTCAATCCCTAAGTGGTGCCACATTTCACCTATTTTCAGTGAGAGTTTAGGGTTTCTCTAACATAGCTTCAGAAATCCGATTCAGTGCCTGCTTGAATATTGTCACATAATACTTATGGTTTGGATTGATGAGCATGTTCTGAATGGTTGGTTGATTCATAAGAACCACCCATAAATCTCCCTTCCTCTAACAAAGAGAAAATAAAAATTTCTTTGACAGGAGACAGAGTTTCAATACTTTGAAAACAAACTTCTATTCCCTTCAATAACTCAAAAAAAAACTATTACACTACTTCCTCACTGAGAGGGATTACAAAATTATGACTGCTACAAAATGCAGTGCATAAAACCAACTCAATGTCTGTTCAAAACAAACATACTCTGTCTCTAAAACACTCTGTTGTGTTTTTCCCTTTCGCACTGCTGTGCATACACACTTAAAACGTTACACTCAATTTTTCACTTTTTACACACTGCTATGTAATAAAAAATTTACGTACTGTCTATAAAAAAAACTACCAAGATTTTTCGACCTTTTTATTTTTATATGCCGGAACATATAAAACATATTATAATAAACCATATTTAAAAAAAAATAAAATTAAAACTAAATTCTATGGCCCACCTTTCATTTCGCATATGATATATATATAACATATGTATATATTAAACTATCAAAACATTAAAGAACCCTTTCCATCGGACTTCAAAAGTCTAAATAGATTGAATTTAAAACCAAATTCGCGTTCCAAAATGGGATGCTGACGTCTGCCTAATTTTAACTCGAATTCTCAATCCAATGTGCCCTATAAAAAATCCGGGTCCGGTTTTCAGGTTTTCAGATTCCCTTCAATTTCATGCGATCCAATATTAATGCTCCACGTGTCCTCCTTTTGAATTTACAAAACTGTCGGGTAAATTTCTGTTTGTTTAATTTCTGGTTGGTGAATTGCGTTAATGCTGGTTGTTGTGTTTAAATACAATCTTGTACAGAAATATGGTTGCGGCCGTCTACAAAAAAAACTTGCAGGAATTTTAAATGCTGAATTAAATTTCTGGATGGCATGCAAGCAACCTCCAAAAAAAATGTTGTTGCTGCATCCGTCCTTCTGCTGCAGCAGTTGAAGTTAAAATTCAACAACACAGGGTTTAATAAGTGAGGGTGTAAAGGTAACTTTTTGTCGATAGTACTGGATTAAGATCATCTATTCATTTTTGTAGGGTCTTATGGTGTTTGGCTTTTTAGTTTTGGGTTGGGCTTATTGAGTCTAAGATAGTTTTTGAGTGAAAAAATTGCTATCAGGTATTAAAAAATTTTGGTTCTTTTGTCAAAATTTATGAGTTTGTTAGGAAATACAAAAGTGACAATGGTTGTATCTTAAATTTGTGGAAAATAATTTGAAATGAAACCTTTTTGTTTAGGTTGTTGCAGCAGGTGCAAACCCCGTTCAAATTACTAGGGGCATTGACAAGACAATAAAGGCCCTTGTTTCGGAACTCAAAATTTTGTCAAAGGGGGTAAACGCTTGCCTTTTGAGTAGGCTGGTTTTCCTTTTTGCTGATGGTTTGGTGTATCTAATTGAATTAGTTGCCTAAGGTATTTTTGGTTGCAAACTCCTTTTTCATTTTTCATACAGTATTGGCCTTGTGGAATACATTTGATTGTGTGGTCTTGTTAGATCTACAACATTTGTAGTTGTTTAGTCTTATGGCCGAGGTGCACTTTTATTATGGAAATAGTTGATGCAATATTGTCATTTAATCCTTACTGCAGGGTAGCATGTTGAGAAGTTTCTTGTGAAACATTTGGTATTCAAATGACACTTGATCCTATACAGCATCATGCACTTGACTTCAAAATTCATATTCAAAGTGTGCCAGACAATTCTTGCAAAATTTCAAATATTTATGTTGTTTTAAACCATTATCTTTTTCATGTATTGGATGCCGAAAATGTGAAAAAGACTTTGGTATGAAACCAACTGGTGAATAATTTCCAGCAAAACAACCACTTCCAAGACATGATTTAGAAGTAGAACAAATGTGCTTATGAAGCATAGAAAGATATCCTTGATGCATTGTCAATGTTTGGCTAGGTTATTTTTGGAGAAAATAACTCCTTATTCCTAGAATAGTGATCTTCAATACAAGTAAATGCCAGAGAAGAGAGATCATCGTGTGATGCAACAAAACTGAAATTGGACCCCCAAGGAGAGCTGGTGTGTCTACAATCGCTCTGTCAGCATTTTCCCTTGGTGTACCCGTTCTTTTCCTCCAGCCTGAGTCTTAATTGACTTCTTCTTTCTTCGGGTTTATTTATCAAATTCGTAGAATTTGATAAATAAATACTATCCACAATGGTTGGACTTTAATTTATATTCCCGACTTTATATTATATCCAATCCTTATAACCAATGTTTAACTTTCAACACTTTGTATTTATACTCCACGTTTCTTTTTAAATAAATAACTTGTAATGAACTTTCGGCTCTATATTTCACCACCCAGCCTTACAACAATCACGCTCTAGACTTATGCTAATTATCTGCCAATTGTTTAATTAAACAATTTCATTATACTCTGGCCCCACCTATATATATCAATAACTAATCAAACACTCGTATCGTACATGGCTATCCGCCGCACACCTTAGTTAACCTCCGGGCAAGTTCAACGTGCGACCACCGTCCGATGGCCCTTCTCCAAATCAACGACTCTTGGCAATTTCGCTCGGCTTCCAACTTCGGGCTTTAACGTGCGATGGCGTGGGTTAAACGGTTGTTTTCCGGGGGTCACTTTGCCACGTGTCACATTCCCTATGGAATTGCTCGCGAATAGGAAATACCGCCTACTTCGCAAAAGCGGTGCGATATGGGCAACCCGCTTTTGTGATTCCGCTTGTGGTTTTGGTAGAGGGCTTGACCACGGGTGCATGTCTAGTTCCGTTATCCTTTTGTTTGTTAACTCATGTCCAATCCTCGGGTCAGGTTCCGAAAGCACAACAATTTTGTCTCTTTATTAAGCGGGATTTTAATATGTGTATTATCAAAGAAAACCAACACAAATTTTATAAGATGGGATCAAACAAAATTGTTCTTTCGAGCCCGTCGGACTTCAAACGGCAATAAACCATAATTCAAACCAAATTCGCGTTCCAAAATAGCCTACTGACGTCGGCCAATTTTGTGACGCGAATTTCTTATCAAATTCGCCCTAATATTTTACGGGTCCGGATTTCCACTGCGCGAGCGGCCCAAACAAAGATCCGCTCCAATCAATTTCTGCCACGTGTCCTCAATAAAAACTTTCCTTGCTCTTGGTTGTGGGTGCATTCGATGGCGTTTAAGGTGATGGGACATGGATATGGCGATTTCATATCAATCACATTAACATTTAACACTGTTCAATTAAGTTTTCACATCAAATCTGCATTAATTAATTTTTAACACTGTTCAAGATCGGACCTCCACTCCTCTGAGCGATTCCTCACGCTCCAATTTGATCCGGCCTTCGGCTCTCATTATTAATGATCGTAGATTAATTATGACTTCCGCGTCCTTGATTGCATTGGTGACGGAGCCATTAAAATGGCGTTAGCTGCATATTTTTAGACAAGCTTCTGGCTAATGTGATTATAACGTTTCTGTGAATCGTGATGATAAGAGAAGTGGCCACAACTTCCGCCAGACTTTGTCGCATATTTCATTTCTCTGCTTCTTTCTCTATCTGTCTTCCTCTGTTAATTGGAATTCTGCTTCTTCGTTTCTTGTGCCCACTGTGCCTGAGATTGCACCCATGCCTCGCGTGCGTCATAGGATGCATTGTCGCAGGGGGAGCACTAGAGGTCAATCCCGACGCGCTCCCTCCAGCACCTCAACAGAGATGACTTCCATCCAGTCCAGTGATTATTACTTAGGTCGATATCCAAATACTAGGAGTGGGCGGGGTCGGCTTGTAACATCTGGCCACCGTATGGATTCCCCTACTCCTGGCTTCCCCACCGCTAGTTCACCTTCTCCCACGATGCTCACTGCGCAATTTTCCTTTGATTGCTCTCTCAACCGCTCGCGAATCACAGCTGTAGTCACTGTGGTCTTCCGCGAGGAGGCCCAAACTGAGGAAGAATGCACCCGTCCGGTGGGTCTGAGCTCGGAAAAAGCCAGCCAGCATTTGGGCCTTCAGGAGGGGAGCCGTGGCATGCATGTGGAGGTAGCACCTAGCGATCTTGGACCTTCCAAAGGATGGTGCCGAATCATGGAGGAACCAGCGGAGGAGTAGTTTGGTTAATTTGTTTTTCTGTTTGAAGTGTTCACGACTGAATACGCTTTTAGATTATTTTACTGTGCTGGACCTTTAAGTAATATTTTTGAATTCTGTAAATTAAACGTTCAAGACCGGTTTCCCCGTATGATGGCAGTCTTCTTAATTTTTTGATTTTTTGATGACAAATTTGCCATGAGTATGGCCAGGCAATGTTTTTGACTTCGGTGTAATTTTATTCGCAATGTTAATAGATTAACTTTACTTTGAATTCTCACATGATTAGCGTTTTTCTTGATCTGTTCAAGGATTTTGGGTATTTTAATTTGTATTTGGAACAATGGACGTCGGTACTCTATCTGTTGCTTTACTGTTCTACATACTACTATTTCACTTTCTTATAGATGCCTCGGGAATATTTGAATGCTTTCTCAGATTGTCGATAATCCCCATGTGGACCGTTACTGGATTTTATATCATGTCCCTGTATGTGACATGGGGTATTTTTCTATCATTGTCTGGGGTGGGACTTCCACTTTTCTGGATGGATATTTGGGTTCCAATCTTCAGATGTGAAAATGTAATGACTTCATGGACCGTTTTACTTCATATAATATATTCAAAACAACGTTTTTTCTCTTGTGAAAAAAAAATGATTAATGTTTATCACTCTGCCTTCAAAACTAGCGATGTCGGTCTATGTTGCTGGTTTATTGATATGGTCTGATGGTCTTTTTATATTTTGGACATATCACACTCCTCACATGATTAGCGTTTTTCTCTGTTCAATGATTTTGGGTACTTTAATTTGTATTTGGAACAATGGACGTCGATACTCTATCTGTTGCTTTACTATTCTACATACTGCTATTTCACTTTCTTATAGATGCCTTGGGCATATTTGGATGCTTTCTCAGATTGTCGATAATCTCCATGTGGACCGTTACTGGGTTTTATATCAAGTCGCCGTATGTGACATGGGGTATTTTTCTATCATTGTCTGGGGTGGGACTTCCACTTTTCTGGATGGATATTTGGGTTCCAATCTTAAGATGTGAAAATGTAATGACTTCATGGACTGTTTTACTTCATACAATATATTCAAAACATCGTTTTTCTCTTGTGAAAAAAAAAATGATTAATGTTTATCACTCTGCCTTCAAAACTAGCGATGCTGGTCTATGTTGCTGGTTTATTGATATGGTCTAATGGTCTTTTTATATTTTGGACATATCACACTTCTCACATGATTAGAGTTTTTCTCTGTTGCAGGATTTTGGGTACTTTAATTTGTATTTGGAACAATGGACGTCGGTACTCTATCTGTTGCTTTACTATTCTACATAATGCTATTTCACTTTCTTATAGATGCCTCGGGCATATTTGGATGCTTTCTCAGATTGTCGATAATCTCCATGTGGACCGTTACTGGGTTTTATATCAAGTCCCTGTATGTGACATGGGGTATTTTCTATCACTGTCTGGGGTGGGACTTCCACTTTTCTGGATGGATATTTGGGTTCCAATCTTCAGATGTGAAAATGTAATAACTTCATGGATTGTTTTACTTCATATAATATATTCAAAACAGCGTTTTTTCTCTTGTGAAAAAAAAATGATTAATGTTTATCACTCTGCCTTCAAAACTAGCGATGCTGGTCTATGTTGCCGGTTTATTGATATGGTCTGATGGTCTTTTTATATTTTGGACATATCACACTCCTCACATGATTACATTTTCTATCATACATGTATTAATCTGTATTTGGAACAATAATGATCGTGGACTATCTTTTGTTACTGTTTCACATAATTGTTTATTTCAATTTTCTTTAGAATAATATTCATGCTTTGTTTCTTTATTGTCATATCTCATGTAATCATACTGTTCATAATGTCTTATGATATGTGTATTTTTCCTATCACCGTCAAGGACTCAAATCTTCGGATATTTGTTCTAATCTAGATGTGAAAGAAGGACTTTCATGAGACGTTTATCATATACATTCAAACACATTTTTTCTGAAAAAATGATTAATTTATCACTCGTTTCAAAAACTAATATATGACAATCTATGTTGCTGGTTTATTGATATGGTCTGATGGTCTTTTTATATTTTGGACATATCACAATCCTCACATGATTAGCGTTTTTCTCTGTTGCAGGGTTTTGGGTACTTTAATTTGTATTTGGAACAATGGACGTCGGTACTCTATCTGTTGCTTTACTATTCTACATACTGCTATTTCACTTTCATGGACTGTTTTACTTCATATAATATATTCAAAACAACGTTTCTTGTCTTTCAAAATTTCAATTTTTTTTTTTTAAATTGAACCCTCCGTCAGTCTACCGACGCCTTGTAGACGTCGGAACTGCGACAACCCAGAAATGTCGGAAGAGAGACAATATCCAAATGTCGGAAGAGCGACGTTCAAAACGTCGGACCACATATCGTCGGCATTGCGACATCTTACAGACGTCGGAAGAGCGACGTCCAAAACGTCGGACCACGTTTAGTCGGAATTGCGACGGTTTACAAGCGTCGGAAGAGCGACGTCCAAAACGTCGGAATTGCGACGGTTTACAAGCGTCGAAAGGGCGACGTTCCAAATGTCGAACCACATTTCATCGGAAGTGCGACAGTTTACAAACGTCGGAGGCGCGACGGTTTGTGAGACGTCAAAAGAGTGACGCTTGTTCGGAACGACGGAATAAGTGTCGATAGTGCGACACTTTTTACGTGCGTCGGAACGGCGACGGCATGACAAACCACGGTTTTTCCGCCCCCGAACTATCGCTCTTGCGACGACTATGTGTCGGAATAGCGACAAATTGGCCGTCAGAATTTCCGCCAAATTCTCTAGTGTATAGATCATGAATAATTAGGTGTTAAAAAATAAATTAATAATCATTATTGTTGAGGAGAATATGAGCCATCAATGCTCTTTAAATATAGATCATGCACTAATTTGGTGTTAAAATATAAATTAATAATAATTCTTTTTGAGGATAATATGAGCCATGACATCATGTCTAGAACATATCATGATTGCTAGATGACAATGCAACTAATGTGTACTAAAAAACACAATAGAGGAATAATTTTACCTTATATGATATCTTAAGATTCCAAAGCTTCTTCCACTTTTTTTCATCATTCTACCATGTCATGCCTAAAAGTATTTTATAGGATTCATTGAGATTAAAAGTTCATAAATTAGCACAAACTCATCTCAGAATAATTGGCCCTTTTTTTGTCTGTATTCTCATATTTTCCAATTCTATGGTCATTTTGGTTTGGGTGTCTTGATTTATGTATATTGGCCGAAGAGAGAAATGTTCCAATTTATACCACTGCTTTTTTTCATCGGAATGAGTCTAGTACTGAGCTATAATATATTTTCCTTCAGATAGTAATTTTTTTCTATATTTTTCATTTCCGCTCCCTACCCTAGTTTTGGCCATTTGTGTCATGAGTATTCCCAAAAATTATATAATTCTCTATTTGAATGAGACAATTATTTCCCCAAGTTATATTCCAAAGACATGAACCTTTGATATTTTTTTCCATGCATATAAGTTGTATTTCCTCAGCATTTGGTGGATATTTTCCTTTCCAAACTTGGCCCCATGTAGGTTTTTGATTTTTTGATGTGGCTAAGAATTTCAAGGTCCCTAAAACCAAATCCATGAAGAAATTTGGGTTTGAAAATATTATCCAAAGCCATTAGGGCTAATTTTATTTATTGAGTTTCCCCTCCCCAGAGAAAGGTTCTCTAGATATTCTTGATTTTCTGTAAAATTATTTTGGGTGTAGCTAGAGCTAAAAGTAAGTAGAGAAGAAGAGATTTCAAGGTAGATTTAAAAATAATGGGACTACTGGGAAGGTTGGGAAATTGAAAGGTCCAATACGAAAAAAATTCCTCAAATTTTAAGAGAAAATTTTATGAAACCTTGTGCCAAAGATAGATTTCCACCAAAGGGGCGCCAATATATTTGGACAAAAGGAAACTCCTTTGAATTCCTAGTATTCTAATAATATAAAATTTAATGGTAGAGGGAGTATTGAAATAGAATATTTGTGATTTGGTTAAATTGATAGAGCTACCAAAATATTTCGAGGAGTTATTTAGGATAATGTTAAAGGTAATGGATTCTCTAATTCTACGAAAACCCATGAGGGGTGTGTTATAAAAAAAAATTGTGAGTAGAGGGAAAGTTTGGGATTCTAGTAGAAATACGTTCTAGAGAATCTTCCAAGGAAACAAATTTTAAGGCATGTTTGAATACCTCTGCCATTAGGAGAAATGGGATCTCCTTTCCTCACACCTCTGAAGGTTAAAAAGGGAGTCGATGGAGAACCATTTACAAGAATGGAGAATAAAGCTTTAGAGACAAGATTCTTAAACTAGCTAATCCAATATTATTAGAAACTAAAATTTTTAAACATATGAAAATTTTATTTCCAGCTAAGTCATACAAAATATCTTGACATATATAGTTTAACCAACACTTCAAAAATTTTCGAAGATTTGAGTGAATAAGTTTGTTCATGATTCAAAAATAGGGTAATCCACATAGGATGTAGAATTTCAATGACCACTCACACAACGAGATAAAACATCATAACGACAATATTTTTCCCTTGATAAAAGATCACAACACCAATATTTTTCCCTCGATAAAACCCTCTATGATGGAAGTGTGGGTGTAGGGTTTAAGGAGAGTTGTTCAAACTTTTGCACTATTTTCTCTAATTCATGAGCAATTTGTTCCAATTCTTTGTTTTCATTTTCATTCATCAAATTTATGAAAATTGATTAATGAAATGCACAATGGGATTAAAATTCCCTTATCTCTTAAATAGTATTAACCCTTTGTAAAAAATATTACAAATCCTCCGGAACCATTTAAACTCATTTAAAACCAAAGGTTAAGACTTTTCGGGAGTATAATACTTTGACTATTCAAACAACTTAAACCTTTGGAAATATATCAACGTAAGATTTTAAAACAGTGTTACAAATTTCTTCAAAATTGATGATTTAAAACTTTTGGAAATGAAATGCAATTTTCACAGTAATACAGTTTCATTAATTAAACTTTGATTCCATACCTCATCATTAAAGCCCATGTAGCTTTCAACCTTGGTTACCATTGAATTTCCCACGATCCATATCGACAGCAATCACATTCATTTGAAGACCACGACTTATCTCCCAGATGCAACGCGAGACCGGTGGTTTTAATATTATGATGTGTCTCAATTTAATTGGATCGCATTCCAAAAGGTAAACCCATTCTCAGCTCAAAAGTTATGCAAAAACAATGGTTTTGGTTTATAAAATTTCTTTACTGTAATTTCATTTCTTTGCTGCCTTGGATTGCGAATTTTCCACTCGCTCTCTGGTTTACTTTATTCCTCCACTCCATAACTTGACAAGTGTGATAGAATTACCACTCCGATCCTAAACAAATAATACAGAGTTATTCGTTTCATTCCAAATCAATTTCATAGAGTTATATACTCAGCTTCTACATAGAAGATATAAAAATCAATTGAATTTCGGAGAGATGAAGCCCTCCATCTCTACACTGTGATTTTAACAAATAACAATCGATCTTCAAGTAAGGAAAACTAGAATTCCTCTCAGTTTCTTCCCAATATTTACACAGAAAAATCAATTAAATGAACTTTCGAAGGGATTAAATTCCTCTTTCACACAAAGATTAATTGCGTCCAAATTCTACACAGAAAACCATAAATTCGAAGGAATGAATCCTTCGGGGATTTTCCAAGTATAACACAAATAAATAAACTCTCTAATTTTATTTAATAGAGATCAAAATCTCACACTGAATTCTTCTACGGCCAACTCCATTTTTCTCCTCTTTAGAAGCTACATTTATAGTTCTTTTACAATGCAACTGACCTCTTTCTGAGGATAGAATTCTTTAAATTTAGACAAAATCTTATTTAGCTAATATCTTCATAATTTCTATCAACTGAAGCTAGATATGCTCAACAATAAAAACTGTTCAACCTTCCCTAAATACTAGTCCAAGTCTATCTATTACAACTGTAATTGACAGCTAAAAGTACCAACACCTTTGCTTGTAACATTTTAGGATTTTTAACCAATCTAGCCACATCATGTGAACAAATTTTCACATTTCTGACGAATCAGACTCCCGTGGACAAAAAATCTTCATGGGCTCCTGTCCATGAGCTCCTCCATAGAACTGCCCAGTTTCTGCAGCATAATTTCTGTCATCCAAGTAGCATCCTCAATTGGCTGATCCTTCCACTTGATTAAGTATTGGAAATACTCTTGTCCTTTGGTTTTATTGAATAGTTTCTTGTCTAAGATCCTCTCTGGCTATAATGGTTTTACTGTAGGTAACTGTTTTACCCAATCAATCTGCTCTCTGTCTTCTGGTCTTTCATCTGTGCCACCATCTTCATACATGTACAAATTAACAACATTGAATATTGGAGATATTCCAATATCATAAGGTAATTCAATTTCATAGGCATTTGCAGAAAATTTCCTTAATATCCTGCATGGTCCTATATTTTTGAATTTCAGTTTGTTATACTATCTCTTTGGAAATCTTTCTTTTCTCAAGTGTGCCAAAACCAAATCACCAACTTCAAAATTAACTACTCTTCTGTTCAAATCTGCTCTGTTCTTGTACTTGATGCTGCTATCTTGTAGCTTCTGCTTTCCCTGTTCATCTATTGCTTGTATCTCTGAAGAAAAATCTTCTCTATTAGCTCTCCTCATTTTTGATTTTCCCAAGTTCCTCAATTCAGATACTCCTCTTGGGTGCATCCCATAAACTATATGGAATGGACTTTGTCCTGTACTTCTGTTAGGTGAATCATTGTATGCATATTCTGCCTGTGGTAGAATATGATCCCACTGCTTAGGATGTTCTCCTACAAGACTTCTCAAAAGATTACCCAAATTTTTTTTTACTACCTCAGTCTGCCCATCAGTCTGAGGGTGATAAGCTGAGCTGAAACTTAGTTTAGTACCAAGCTTCTTCCACAATGTCCTCCAAAAATGACCAAAAAACCTGGTATCTCTATCAGAAACAATACTTTTAGGCAACCCATGTAATCTAACAATCTCTTTGAAAAATAAATTGGCAACATGAGTAGCATCACTAGTTTTATAACATGGAATAAAATGTGCCATCTTTGAAAATCTGTCAACAACAAAAAAATTTACATCATTCCCTCTCTGTCTTAGGAAATCCTAAAACAAAATCCATACTTACCATATCCCAAGGTCTGTCTAGAATAGGCAATGGAATGTAGAAACCTGCATTTTGGCTTTTCCCCTTTGCATACTGACAAATTTTACAATTATTCACATAATTCTCCACTTTAGATCTCATCTTTGGCCAATAATAAAAATGACTCAGCTGCTCATAACTTTTATCAATACCAAAATGTCCAGCAAGTCCACCACTATGTTTTTATCTGATTAAATTCTCTCTCATGGAATAATTTGGTATGCACAACTGATTTCTTTTGAATAATAAACCCTCTTGCAAGAAATAATCTAACCACTGACTTCTGTCTATAAAAACAGGATTACAACATGCTTCAAATGCTTCTTTGAAATCCAAAACTATTTTATAGAGTTCTTTAAGAAGATCAAAACCTACCACTTCAATTTGACTTTCTTGAACAAGAATGTTTTTCCTACTCAAGGCATCAGCTACCTTATTTTCTTGACCACTTATATGCTTCAAAACAAAGTTAAAACTTTGAATATATTCAACCCATTTTTCATGTTTTTGATTCAATTTAGGCTACTGCATAATATATTGTAAAGAATGATTATCTGAATATAGCACAAATTCTTTAGACATTAAATAATGTCTCCACTTCTTCAATGATTGTACTATTGCATAAAATTCTTTGTCATAAGAAGAGTACTTTCTTCTTGTCTCATTCAGCTTCTCACTAAAATATACTATAGGTCTATCTTCTTGACTTAATACAACTCCAATAGCTTCTCCACTGGCATCACACTTCACTTGAAATGGTTTGTTAAATCAGGAAAAACTAAAACAGGTTTCTCAGTTATCTTCTGTTTCAAAAACTGAAAATTTCTTTCAGCTTCAACCGTCCATTTAAATGGTTGTTTGTCCTTTTTTATGGTTTCAATGATAGGTGCATTAATCTTGCTGAAATTCCTTATGAATTTTCTATAAAATCTAGCAAGTCCATGGAAAATTCTTACCTCAAAAACATTCTTTGGTGAAGGCCACTCCACAATTGCTTTTACCTTCTTTGGATCCATTTTTAGACCTTCAGCAGAAACAACAAAACCCAAATATACCAATTCTTCTTTCATGAATGAAAATTTCTTTAAATTTACCAGTAACTTCTCTTGATGTAATTTCCTTAAGACATAATTAAGATGTCTTAGGTGTTCTTCCTTTGTTTTGCTGTAAATTAATATATCATCCAGATATACTATTGCAAATTTACCAATAAATTCCTTCAATACTTCCTTCATGAGCCTCATAAAAGTGCTAGGTGCATTTGATAACCCAAAAGGCATTACCATCCACTCATACAATCCCTCATTTGTTTTAAATTTTGTTTTCCATTCATCACCTTCCCTTATCCTAATCTGATGATACCCACTTTTCAAGTCTAATTTTGAAAAATATCTTGCTCCACTCAAACAATCCATTAAATATTCAATTCTAGGCAAAGGAAATCTATACCTGATTGTTATTTTATTGATTTCTCTTGAATCAGTGCACATTCTCCAACCTCCATATTTCTTTGGACTCAACATTGTAGGTACTGCACAAGGATTCAAAATTTCTCTGATCAAACCTTTGTCAAACAATTCTTGTACTTGCTTTATGATTTCCTTATTTTCTGTAGGAGTCATTCTGTAAGCTACTTTGTTGGGTAGATTTGATCCTGGAATCAAATCTATTTGATGGTTGATTCTTATTACAAGTGGTAATTCATCAGGTAAATCATCCACAATAATATCACAATAACTCTCCAACATTTCTTGAATTTCAATTGGAAAATTAGAAATTTTAGTAGAAGTAAATACTACCATAGGTTTGCAAACTAAAGTAAAATTTACCTCATCATATTCAATCTGCTGCAAGTATTCTTTCCCACTCAATAATAAAGTCTCTGGATCAGAATTTTTGCTTGATGCATCTCCTTCTTCCATAAGTAACAATGTTTGATTCATGCCATCCTTGAAAAACTTGTAAGTGTTTCTCTTACCATCACACACTGCTTCTTTGTCATATTGCTAAGGTATACCTAGCAATATGTGACACACATCCATAGGAATCACATCACACATGATTTTATCTTTATAGCTACCAATCTACAATTCTATTTCACATTGTTCTTTCACAATCAGCTGATGTCCTTTCTGAAGCCATGACACCTTGTAGGGTGTTGGATGTTCCCTTGTCTTCAATTTTAATTTCTCTATCACCTCTGTAGAGACCAAATTGTCTGTGTTTCCACTATCAATGACCAATTGACAACATTTCCCTTGAAATTTTCACACATTTCTGAACAAAGTCTTTCTTTGTGTTGGCTCAACAACTTTCTTTTTTTCTTTCAAAAAAACCTTGTTAACCACTAAGGATTATCCTTTTTCTAGCATAATTCCTCTCTGTGTTTTAGGAAATTTTGCTGCTTCTTCTCCAGTCTGAGCAAAAATTGTGTTTCTCTGACTTGTACCCACATTCTCTTTCTCCGGGCATTCATAGGCTCTATGTCCTAATTTGTTACATCTGTAACATCTCACTTATCTACCTCTTCTTCTGCCTCCTCTTCCTCTATAGGAACTCCTTCTGCCACTTGCATCACCTTCTATGGATGAATGCTAAGGTGAGCTGCTGCTAGCTCCATCTCTTGGTGTTGTAGATCTTCCTCTACCACCTTGACCTCCGTTTCCTCGGAAAGTACCTCTTCCTTTGGCAGATTTCTTTCTTAGGTTTTTTTCTTTAGCTTTTAAGGCCATCTAATAAGCCTCTTCTACTGTCTTAGGAGACAATATGCTTATCTCATCTTAAATCTCCATTTTGAGACCATTTACATACCTGGAAATCTTCTCTGTTGTGTCTTGGATTTGTCCTGCTCTTATGCTCACTTTGTAAAATTCTTCTGTGTATTATTTCACTGTCATTAATATCTGTCTAAGATTCTGCATTTTTCTAAATAATGAAAGCTGATAATCACTAGGCAAAACTTAACTCTCAGCTTTGCCACCATTCTGCTCCAATTCTTGATTGGTTGTTTACCAACTCTCCTTCTCTCCGCTTGCACTCCATCCCACCAAAGTTCTGCATGTCCTTTCAACCTTGTGACTGCAAATTTAACTCTCTTTTATTCACCCATATCTTCATAATCAAATCATTTATTCATCTCATTGATCCATTCTATCAACTCCTCTGGATTCAATCCTCCTACAAAAGCTGATACTTCAATTTTAGGCCTGGATGTAGAGCCTAAAACTGATTTGAAGAACTCATATCAAGGGTGAGCTCAATATTCTCTTCTTATTCTTTAGCTTCAGGTTCACTGACATATTTAGGATCTCTTGGGTGTCCTACTTCAATTTCTTCCAATCTGGCTTGAATTTGCTGCATAGTCTCTAGTACTTCTACATTTGTAACTGGCCTACTTCTTCTTCTACCAGCAACACCTCTACCAATTCTGACAGCCATGCTAGATTTCATCTTTTGACTTTTAGAAGTCTGTTCAATATCTAAATAATGCTCTAAACCTGGCTTTGATACCACAAATGATGGTAGTGTGGGTGCAAGAGCTAAGGGGAGTCATTCAAACTTTTGCACTATGTTCTCTAATTCAGGAGGAATTTGTTCCAATTCTTTTTTTCATTTTCATTCATCAAATTTATGAAATTTAATTAATGAAATGTACATTGGGATTAAAAGTCCCTTATCTCTTAAATAATATTAACTCTTTGTAAACAATATTACAAATCCTTCAAAACCATTTAAACTCATTTAAAACCAAAGGTTAAGACTCTTCAGGAGTATAATACTTTGACTATTCAAACAACTTAAACCTTTGGAAACATATCAACGCAAGCTTTTAAAACAGTGTTACAAACTTCTTCAGAATTGATGTTTTAAAAATTTCGGCAATGAAATGCAATTTTCACAATAATTAAAATCTGTCAGCCCCACATTTATCCGCTTCCAAAATGTTAATACAATTTCATTAATTAAACATTGATTCCATACCTCATCATTAAAGCCCACGCAGCTTTCAACCTTGGTTACCATTATATTTCCCTTGATCCATATTGACGGCAATCGCATTCATTTGAAGACCACGACTTATCTCCCAGATGCAACGTGAGATCGATGGTTTTAATATTATGACGTGTCTCAATTTAACTAAATCGCATTCCAAAAGGAAAACCTGTTCTCACCTCAAAAGTTATGCGAAAATAGTGGTTTTTTTTTATAAAACCGCTTTACTGCAATTTGCTTTCTTTGCTGCCTTGGATTGCGAATTTTCCACTCTCTCTCTGGTTTGCTTTATTTCTCTGCTCCATAGCTCGAAAAGTGTGATAGAATTACCACTCCGATCTTAAACAAAGAAGACAAAGTTCTTCGTTTCATTCAAAATCAATTTCAAAGAGTTATATACTCAACTTCTATGCAGAAGATATAAAAGTCAATTGGATTTTGGAGAGATGAAGCCCTCCATCTCTACATTGTGATTTTAAAAAATAAAAATCGATCTTCGAGTAAGGAAAACTATAATTCCTCTCAGTTTCTTCCCAATATTTACATAGAAACATGAATTAAATGAACTTTCGAAGGGATTAATTTCCTCTTTCACACATAGATTAATTGCGTCCAAATTCTACACAGAAAACCATGAATTCGAAGGAATGAATCCTTTGGGGATTTTCCAAGTATAACACAAATAAATAAACTTTGTAATTTTATTAAAAACAGAGATCAAACTCTCACAATCAATTCTTCTACAGCCAACTCCGCTTTTCTCCTCTTCAGAAGCTACATTTATAGTTCTTTTACAATGCAACCGACCTCTTTCTGAGGATCGAATTCTTTAAATTTAGACAAAATCTTATTTAGCTAATATCTTCCTAATTTCTATCAACTAAAGCTAGATATGCTTAACAAATCAAAACTTTTCAACCTTCCCTAAATACTAGTCCAAGCCTATCTATTACAACTGTAATTGACAGCTAAAAGTACCAACACCTTTTCTTGTAACATTTTAGGATTTTTAAACGATATAGCCACAACATGTGAACAAATTTTCAAATTGCTAACTAAATGCCGATGCCCCTACATCACTCTAGGAAGGAAATTGTCCATGGCACTAACTAACATGGCCCTTAGGAATTTTTTTTAACATAAAATAAAAATTTTATATGAGAGATTTTATCACAATTGGTCACTGACAATGACCATCTATGCTCTTTAAATAAATATCATGACTAATTAGGTGTTAAAAAATAAATTAATAATCATTATTGTTGAGGAGAATATGAGCCATCAATGCTCTTTAAATATAGATCATGCACTAATTAGGTGTTAAAAATTAAATCAATAATCATTATTGTTTAGAGAATACTTGCCATCACATCATGTCTAGAACATATCATGATCTAGAACATACCATGATTACTAGATGACAATCAAACTAATGTGTACTAAAAAACACAATAGAGGAATAATTTTACCTTATATGATATCTTAAGATTCCAAAGCTTCTTCCATTTTTTTTCATCATTCTACCATGTCATGCCTAAAGGTATTT
>JAXQQM020074536.1:0-12069 GCA_034641835.2 Pinus albicaulis
AATACTATTGTCATTCCTAGATACAACCTTGAGTTGTGAAAGACCAGTGCCTATGAAATCTTATATAGTAAGGAGCATCAGATATATTTCTAGACTATTATCAGCATGAGGCTCTTTACTACTTCAACTTTTACAAGGAGGTGCAATATAGATGGAACCAGAATACTCACAAATTCAGCATAATGAAAAGACGCTGCAGAGGCAAGGAGTGAATCCTCAATATAGATGCATCAGACAACTCAAAGACAGCTTTTTCTGAGGGATGGGTTCTAAAATTCTTTACAGAGATTTAAAAATCAGACTACGTTTGCTACATAGAAAATATAGAAGGAATAATAGCTACTAATGAGATGGAATTCCATAAAAATATCTAAACATGAGATGGGATTAATAAGATAAGAATCCATACATTTCAATATCTTTCAAAGAATAACATCCCACAGTACTTAATATAGAGGAAACATGAGTGAAGTGGAAAGTGAAACAGCATATCATGCCTGAGCCATATTTAAAGCGCTAGACTAGTTAAGTATAAGTATCAATGGAGATAAATTTATACCAGAGCTAGTGAGCCACTCGCATTCCAGAACATGATATAAGAGAAGTGGAAATGGTGAAATTAACAATCAAACAATATCACGTAAGGTAGAGTTACAGACTATAAAACATTAAGACCAAAATTCTCACTTAAAATAAAACTTCTTCTCGCTGAGACCCAACGGGCTCTTCACATTTCTATTGAGATTTCAACAACAAGGATACAAAAATTCTTACACAGCAAAATTCTTCAAAAAATCTAGAACCTGTTTTTCTCTTCGGTTCTAGCTTATATAGAAGCCTCAGAAACATGAGCGAGAAGATATTTTTGGGAAAAAATATATTCCTCGCGTGCTGGAAATCGGCTTGAGGTCTCCATCAAAAATAACCAAAATTCATGATGAGGAATTGGGGCATCTCATCATTGACAGTTAGGCTCTCGACCGTTTTAAACAAAAATATCAAATAACAGTTTCTGACAGAAATTAAAATGCAGGAGTGGAATGTGAATTCCACTCGAAATATAAAAGCAACCAACCAAAATAGAAGTAAAAGACCAATAAGTCTGAATCATGAACTGACAATGTTTGTTGATGAGGTGGAGTTGAGGAGGTCGCTGTCCCAGATGGCGGAATGTTGGCGGAGAGGAATCAATTTGTCCCTAATGTGACAGTAGAGGCTTTTCTGCCTATAGATCTTCATGATTTTCTCTAGTTCTGATTTAATTTTGAGGATGGGCTATTGATAATAAATATTTTCCGAAATCCCCAAGTTTGTCTTCAATATTCGGTGTCTGTCGTGGCAGGTCTTCGGCGCGGATACTCTGACTGTTGCTATAATAACCTCTCTGCATTCTGAATCATAGTGACCATGATTTTGGAACCTGGAGTGAATTCATCACTCTGAAATAACCCTACACAATACGATAAACTCATCAATAAATCCAGGGAGCGGTGGAAGGATGCTATGGAGGCCTGTGGAATGATAGCGCGATTGTGAAAACGGGAGAAAATATCTGTGAGATGTTGGAGAACAGAGTAGCTGACGTCTTGGGCGAAAATGGGATAAACTCCAATGTGAAACATTAAAGTTTAAATGTTAGCGGAATTATGCGATGTTAATGCACGACAAAGGTTTGAAATGAGTTTGGATATGGTGGGACCCGGCGATGGCTGAGGGCGATTTAATATGAACCGTTGGATCGCGTGAGGAGATCGATGGTGGTGATTAAGCGATGAAGTTAGAGGAGGTTCTGATGAAGAAAAATGGATAGGGGCATGATGTAGCATGGGCCATCGATCTCGGAACAAATGGACGGTCAGGATGGAATAGGGAGATCGCGATTGGGGGGAGACAGAGGGTGGCACCATTAAGAACTTCCGATTGGCGATAAAGCGATCAAGCACCGACCGTTGGATCGCGTGAGGAGATCAACGGTGGAGAATAAATCGGCGGGGACAAAAGAGTGGAGAGGGATATATCTGAACCATTGGATCTAGAGGGATGAACGGCTCAGATCGGATCAGGGATGTCAATCGGCAATCGCCAATCGGGAGTGTGAAGGGAGGCACATTTTAAACTTGATATTGGTGATGCTCTGATCGTGTGATAACCGTCGGATCAGCGTGTTAGATCGACGGTTTAAATATAATCGGAGGGGAAAATAGGGAGGAGCGACGGGCGCTTATGGAACATGCGCTGACAATCAGATCTACTCAGATCAATGACGGGAGATAATATCGAAAGCCGATGGCCCCAATACACTATCGCATCGGGGGTTTCGACCTTGCAAAGAAAAATTGCGCTTCACTCCGCCCTTCCGATTGAAATTAGTGCCTTTTGACTTAGCACTTGGTCTTAGCGTCGAGATTTATGGAGGGGAAGTGGTTAAGGGGTTGGCCTAGAAAGGGGCTTAGCCTGTTATAAGGTGGGAAGTTGGTTTTTTAGCCCATTTTTCATGCATTTTAAGGCCAACAAGGAGTAACGGTAAGGGGGATGAAGGGATTTTCAGCCAAACAAAGGGTGTTTGTGAGGTTAAAAAGGGGAATTGGGATGATTTAAAGGATAAGTGGGGAATTTAGAAGGGCAGGAAAAATGATGAAAACAGAGGTTTAGAGGGAATGAAATAATATGGAAAGGGAGGCCTTTTTGGCATTTTCTTCTCAAACAGAGAGGCCTTAAAACTGGGGAAAAACAGTGAATGCTAACCATATGATCAACATTGGCTCCACCTGGGGACGACACATTCATCCTCTGGTGTGTCGAGAACTTCGCAGACCACTTGTTAATCTTTTATGTGGGCACTACTCTTCAACTCTTTTCATTTAGCTCTTCATGATTCATCACGACACACACATCATTCGAACACAAATGAAAATAGAAAACTAATGTACAGGATGATACATCAATCTTTCTCGACCTGAATCAGAACTGGAATTAAGGTTTGAGGAATTGACTATTTATAGGGGCATCGAGCAAGTCCCCCTGTAAATTTTCCAACCTGAAAGTGTTGTTGCCCCCTTGTTCCACAATTTTAAAGGGGCCGAACCAGAGTGGGTCAAACTTACCATGTTTGCCCTTATTAGCTCTTCGAATATCCCATCTGAGCACTAAATCCCCAATCTACAACTTCCTATCCTTGGCATGCTGATCAAAAAGGTCCTTCATTTTCTCTTGATATTGAATTAGCTTTTGACTTACCTGGTTCCGTGTTTCTTCTAACTCCGCCAGCTGATTGATTCTCCTGGTCACATCATCGGGTACTTCTTAGCTTTCTTGCATGAATCGAGCTACTGGTAAGGCTAACTGCACAGGGAATACTGCTGCCCTCCCATATACTAATTCATACGGGGACTTCCCAGTTGCTCTCTTGCTGGTAATCCTGTTGGCCCATAGAGCGAATTTCAACTGGGAATCCTAATTTTTCTGATTTTCGTTGATTGCCTTCTTCAGTGCTCTCACCAGGGTTTTATTCGAGGACTCTGCCAGGCCATTTCCTTGTGGGTAATAGGCCATAGAGTGACCTAATGCAATATTTTATGTTGGTAGAAGTTGACAAACTTAGCAGATTTAAAGGCCTGTGCGTTGTCGGTCACTATCTTGGCAGGGCATCCAAATCTGGATATGATGTTTTCTTCCATAAATTTTATTACCACGGCATTTGTTGCATTTCTGGCGGGTATAGCTTCCACCCACTTTGTGAAATAATCTGTGGCTGTTAATATCCACTTATGTTGGCCACTTGAAGGTGGGTGTATTTCAACTATAAAGTTGATTCCCCATTGCTAAAATGGTTCGTCCACGTGAACCGGAATCATGGGCATAGGTGCTAGCTTCTATATTTCAGCAAACCTCTGACATTTCTCACAAGCTCTAACCTGGGAAAACACATCTCCAAAGAGTTTGGGCTAGAAGAAACCAGCCTTCGGGATTTTGCGAGCAGTAGCCCTCCAACTGTAATGACCCCCACAGATTCCTTCATGAAACTCAGCCATTATACTCTCTACCTCTTCTTCTGTGAGACACAGGAGCAGGATGCCTGAGGGGTCTTGCCAGTACAGCCGACCGTTTGCAACAACGTACTTCTGTGATCTCAACCTCAGTGTTCTATATTTATCTTTGTCACAACTGGGTGGGCAGTTGAGTGTTAGAATATATTCCACTATCTCTTTGTACCACGGGCTGTTGAGGTACTTCATATGTGTCTTCTAGGAAGCTATCTCTACTCCCTGTGGCTCTTCTTTCTTCTCAGACTCCTCGTTTGCTATCATGGAAAAATTTATACCCAGAGCCTGACAGTTTGATTCGGACAAGATTTTGGCTAACCCTTGTCCCTTGATTAGTTTGGTAGGGCGGATGTCTAGCTCATACTCTTGTATTTTGGCAATCCATTTCCCTCTTTTTCTTTCATTATTTCCCTGGATAAGAATATCTTTAACAGCTATTGTAGGCACAAACGCAGTGATATGGGACTGCAAGGCATACATTTGAAATTCCTTAAGAGACTTCACCAGGGCATATGCCTACTTTTATAATATGTTATATTTCAGCTCTGCATCACGGAGCACCTGACTGAAGAAATCGATGGGCTGCTCATACCCTTCTTCGTTTTTCTGCAATAAAACTCCTGCCACTCTATGAGGTGATGCAAATGAAAAGATCATGAAAGGTTTGGCATAGTCTGGTCCAGCTAGCACAGGGGCTTCAGAAAAGGCATTTTTTATCCTAGAAAAGGCTTCTTGTGATTCCTGAGACCACTTTACCTCATTATTTTTCTTCAACATGTCAGTTATATGTCTAACTATCTCTGCATAGTTAGGGATAAGCCTCCTCAGGAAGTTAATGCGCCCTAGGAACACCTGCACCTCCTTTTTATTTCTGGGAAGAGAAATTCCATTTATAACTTCTACTCTCTTAGGATCTATCTTTACACCATCCTTGGTTACAATATGTCCCAAGAGCTTGCCCTCTTCCAGTGCAAACAAAGACTTCTGTGGGTTAAGGGAGAGGTCGTACCTTCTGCACTTCTCGAAAGTTCTGCACAAGTGTTCAATGTTCTCTGCATCATCTTTTGAAAACACAGTAATGTCATCCAAATATACCACCACAAACTTATCTTTCTCCCCAACAAAAGCAATATCCATGGCCCTCTGAAAAGTGGCCCCTGCGTTAATTAACCCAAAAGGCATCCTGGCATACATAAACGTCCCCCATAGAGTGGTAAAGGCAGTCTTCTTCTGATCTTTTGGTAGTACAGCCACCTGATTGTAACCCGAGAAACCATCCATCATCGACATCCGAGAAACTCCTACCACTTTCTACAGGGTGTGATCCATCTTGGGCAGTGGATAATTATCCTTTAAAGACGCTCTGTTTAAATTTCTGAAATCAACACATAGCCTTATTTCTCCATTCTTCTTCCTTACAGGGACTAATTTTTCCACCCACTCAGAATATCTCAATGGTACAATGATTTTGGCTTTCAACAGTTTCTTAATTTCTTTCTCAATAGAGGGAAGCAGTAGGGGATTTATCTATATAAGCTTCTGTTTATGTGGTTTAGCATCTCCCTTCAGAGGAAATTTATGCTACATGATGCTGATATCGAAGGTTTTTAGGTCATGATAAGACCATGCAAACACGTCTTTATATGACTAGAATAATTTCTAGTAGAGCTCTTTATATTCTTCCGGGACCTTCTTGGACAACTTCACGATTTTGGGGTCAGCTTCAGTGCCAAGATTCAGATCTTCTACCGGATCCTCCTCCACAACTTTGTTCGGCTGCAGTGGAACATCATTCTTGTTAAACAACCTTTCTAAGGGCACTAGTCCTTGGGGAATGACATTCCCTTTCAGCTGCAAAAATTTGTGGCCAGCCACCTTTTCTTCCCATTTATCTCCTGAAGTGTTTTCAGCCTCCTCTTCTGCACAAGTAACAATCTCCATGTTGGAAAATTCCCCATCTGTTTCCAGGAATCTTTTCACCTGTCCTTCATCTTCAAACACCTGCCAATGCTTGATGTTGTCTAGGATTGATGGCCGATACCGCACCTCAATTTCATATCTCAAGAGGGGGTTCTGAGGTGGATGGAAGGTACTGGCAGCCACTGCAAGGGATTCTGCCATCCTATTCTGCTCCTGGGGCATGAACTGGATATTGAATTCCAAGAAGAAATTCTCCACCAGATCCCAAACTTCATTCCTATAAGCCCTTAACCTAGGATGTTTGGCTTGGCACTGATCCTTCACTTGTCTGACTACCAGTTCCGAATCTCCCAGAACCTTTAGAATTTGTATGTTCATGCTCCTGGCTGTTTGCAGCCCTAAAAGAAGTGCTTCATACTCAGCCACGTTATTGGTGGCTTCATACTCCAGCTTGAAAGACAAAGGGACCCATTAGCCTGCAGGAGAAATCAATAATACCCAAGCCCCATTTCCTTCTTTGGAGTTTGCTCCATCAAAATGAAGTGTCCAGATTTCTGATTCAGGACTCTCTATGGACTGCTCGATCTTGATCTGGTAAAATGATGGTTCATGAGGGTACTCTTGATCTTCCTCCAGCATCAAACATGAGAAATCTCCCTCCCTGCTATAAACTGGAGAATTAACTGAGCCATCCGCCTTGGTAACTGTCTTGACAAATCTAGTTTCCCTGTACAGTCTCCTCTCCTGGCCACCAAAGACAGGGATAGTGGCATAGGTCAGGTCCAGCTTGATTGATCAACCAATTTTAGTCCCCCAAGATCTTGATAGTAGCATGCCAAAGCAAGCTAGAATGTCAGCCACCACGATGTCCATCACTACACTTTTTGCTGGGATCTGAGCCAGATTGACCATTAAGTCCTTTATCATGCCCAGGCATTTAACTCTTTTGGATTCAAATGAATAAAGGTCTTTGTATGGACGGGTGATCTGTAGTCCTAGTTGTTCCATGACCGAGAGGGGCAAAAGGTTATGAGAGGCTCCTGAATCTAACATACAGTTATGCAGCAGCAGGTCATGTATTACTAAAGACACATAAAATGGGGGAGTAGCAGCGTCTAATTCTTCAAAATGTGGGCCAAATACAACCATAGGCCTTTCTTCTTGGAGGTTTAGACTATCTGGAATAGGTACTACTTCTGGGGGGAGCATAAAGGATGTGACCTGTGACTGATATACAGGTTGTTTTAACAATTCAGTCAAGGGGACTGGGATTTTTACCTTCTCAAGCTCCTTTTGTAAACTGAAGGCAGAGGAGGACCTATCTACTGACACTTCTTCTGATTCTTTATCTTTTGAGTCTTTTTTCTGGAGGGGAGGTTTGACTTCCTTTATGATTTGCTTGACACTAGGGGGTGCAGTCATTTGTGAAGATGAAGGAATTTGATCAACAAACTGCAAAGATTGGTCAAGAGGTCTCTTACCTTTTTCTGGGGTCCTTTGAGCCGTTGCCTCCTTCTGAGTAGGTGCTTCCTCTTGAGGTGTGTCCTCCTCCTGATCCTGAGTGCGAGTTCTCTTCTTAGAAGATCTGGGGTCATATCTTCTATTAAACTGAGCTTGCATGAAATTGACGAACTACTTGCAGTAGTCATCAATCTCAAGATCTTTGGTGCTTTCATTAGATTTTTCTTTTGTGTGTGTCGACACCTCTACTTCTTCACTTTCATGCAGGGGGCATTCAACTTCATCATTGTTCGAGAAATCAAGGTATGCCTCCTCTTGCTCATAAGTGGTGTCTTCAGTAGGGCCATCTACTTGACCTTCCAAGTATAGAGGGTGAGGTACCTGGTCTTGTTGCTCCTTCCGTTCCCTTTGCAGTATCTGCAAGGGTGGCTTCCTGTATTGAGGATTGTAACCCCTATTTGGAGCATTTGAAAATTCTTAGAGGGAGAATTCCTAGCCTCCATTTCAATTTTAACCAACTTACTTGAAAGATTCTTAATCATCTTGTTCATCTCTTCAATCATGTCATTAGCTGAATCTCTATCTTGGCTCGAGGTGGATACCTCTTCTTTTCCCCTCCTTCTAGTATCCTGTTCAGGTTTTCCCTTGGATTTACCAGTAGAGGAAAAAATTTCCTCCAGCTCCAGTGCATCTATCTGGGCATCATCCAGGGTGGCCGACTTTCTTTCTCTCAGAGAGAAACCAAATTCAGATTCAAAAGATGTCATGAAAACAACCTTGGCAGCGGTCTAGTGAGGTTTCATATCAGTGGGGAGGCTCAGATACAATTTTTTAAACCTCTTGATAAATTTCGACACTCCTTCAACATGTCTTTTCTTGAGTGTGTTAAACTCTGTAAGAAAATGTCCATGGTCTTTCTTCTCTCCCCATTTTTTAGGAAAGTATCCTCCATTCCTTCCCATGTGGTGATGGAATGGTCTCCTAGTGTCTTGAACCATGTTTTGGCTTCACCATCAAGAGATTGAACAAACAGTCTTAGAACTACATCTAGATGTTCCACATTAAAATTTTCTGCGAAAGAGTAGAAGACCTCAAGATTCTTTTGAGCTTCAATCTCATTTTCCCCCATTGAATCAGGGCAAGATCTTTAGATAGTCCTGTGGCATATCATTCAACACTTGAGGTAATTCCAGGGGAGCATATTTATTCAACAAGAAGCCAGGGACATTGGCAATTGGAGGAGGTGGGGGTAGTGCAAGGACTTGATGTGTAAAAGGAGGAGGAGGAGGTGGAAGTGAAGTATGGGTAACAATTGGAAAGTACTGGATAGCAGCTTGAGGTGTTGATGGGAACAACGAGCTGTGAATCGTAGATACTTCAGTGACCTCCTTGATCTATTCGACTTCAGGGGTAGGGTGGAAGGAGTAATATGTGGTATCCCTTGACTCAGCTTCATCTTTGATTCGGACACCTCCCCGAGGTGGACTATCTGAGTAGTAATCATTCTCTCCCACAATGGAGTTGGGACCTTACACTTGGGAAACTTGAGAGGAGGAGGACGGAAAGTCTTCTAGGGAGAATTCAGGGATCTCAGTGTGGACTGATTATCTCTCCCTCCAACTCCTTCTATGTAGGATCTTTTCTAGGTTAGACACAGAAGGTGTCTTTGGCTGAGATTTATCTAACCTGAGGTGTGGCTTATGAGGAGCCAGGACTGCAAATAAATTTACCTGATAAATGAATGTGGAGTCACCAAGGTGAGGGATATACAACTCTCAACTCTCCATTATCACCTAATTGAAGAGTGAATAAGTTTTTGTCGAGGCCCAGGGATTTTAATTTCTCTCAACTTCAGTTCCCCAGCAACGGCACCAAAAATATGTTGTCATTCCTAGAGACAGCCTTGATTTGTGAAATACCAGTGCCTAGGACATCTTATATAGTAAGGAGCATAAGATATATTTCGAGACTATTATCAACATGAGGCTCTTTACTGCTTCAACTTTTACAAGGAGGTGCAATATAGATTTAACCAGAATACTCACAGATTCAGCATAATAAAAAGACTTTGCAGAGGCAAGGAGTGAATCCTCAATATAGATGCATCAGACAACTCAAAGACAGCTTTCTGTAAGGAGGGTTGGGTTCTAAAATTATTTACAGAGATTTAAAAATCAGACTACGTTTGCTGCGTAGAAAATACAGAAGGAATACTAGCTACTAATGAGATGGAATTCCATAAACATATCTAAACATGAGATGGGCTTAATAAGATAAGAATCCATACATGTCAATAGATTTCAAAGAATAACATCCCACAGTACTTAATATAGAGAAACATGAGTGAAGTGGAAAGTGAAACAACATATCATGCCTGAGCCATATTTAAAGCGCTAGACTAGTTAAGTATAAGTATCAATGGAGATAAATTTATACTAGAGCTAGTGAGCCACTCGCATTCCAGAACATGATATAAGAGAAGTGGAAATGGTGAAATGAACAATCGAACAATATCACATAAGGCAAAGTTACAGACTATAAAACATTAAGACCAGAATCCTCACTTAAAATAAAACTTCTTCTCGCTGAGACCCAACGGGCTCTTCACATTCTATTGAGATTTCAACAACAAGCATACAAAAATTCTTACACAACAAAATTCATCCGAAAATTTGGAACCTATTTTTCTCTTCGGTTCTAGCTTATATAGAAGCCTCAGAAACATGAGCGAGAAGATATTTTTGGGAAAAAATATCTTCCTCGCGTGCTGGAAATTGGTTTGAGGTCTCCATCAAAAATAACCAAAATTCATGATGAGGAATTGGGGAATCTCATCATTGAAAGTTAGGCTCTCGGCCGTTTTAAACAAAAATATCAAATAACAGTTTCTGACAGAAGGTAAAATGTAGGAGTGGAATGTGAATTCCACTCGAACTTTAAAAGCAACCAACCAAAATAGAATTAAAAGACCACTAAGGCCGAGTCATGAACTGAAAATGTTTGCTGATGAGCTGGATTTGAGGAGGTCGTTGTCCCAGATGGCGGAATGTTGGCGGAGAGGAATCAATTTTCCCCTAATGTGACAGTAGAGGCTTTTCTGCCTGTAGATCTTCACAATTTTCTCTAGTTCTGATTTAATTTTGAGGATGGGGTATAGATAATCAATATTTTCCGAAATCCCCAAGTTTGTCTTCAATCTTCGGTGTCTGCCATGGCAGGTCTTCGGCGTGGATACTCTGACTACTGCTATAAGAACCTCTCTGTGTTCCGAATCATAGTGACCATGATTTTGGAACCTGGAGTGAATTCATCACTCTGAAATAACCCTGTACAATACAATAAACTCATCAAGAAATCCAAGGAGCGGCGGAAGGATGCTATGGAGGCCTATGGAATGATAGCGCGATTGTGAAAACGGGAGAAAATATTTGTGAGACGGTGGAGAACAGAGCAGCTGATGGCTTGGGAAAAAATGGGATAAACTCCAATGTGAAACATTAAAGCTTAAATGTTAACGGAATGATGTGATGTTAATGCACGACAAAGGTTTGAAATGAGTTTGGATATGGTGGGACCCGGGGATGGCGGAGGGCGATTTAATATAAACCATTGGATCGCGTGAGGAGATCGACTGTGGTGATTAAGCGATCAAGTTAGAGGAGGTTCCGATGAAGAAAAATGGACGAGGGTGCGATGCAACGTGGGTCGTCGATCTCGGAACAAATGGACGGTCAGGATGGAATCAGGAGATCGCGATCAGGGGGAGACGGAGGGTGGCACCATTAAGAACTTTCGATTGGCGATGGAGTGATCAAGCGCCAATCGTTGGATCGCATGAGGAGATCAACGGTGGAGAATAAATCGGCGGGGACAAAAGAGTGGAGCAGGATAGATCTGAACCATTGGATCTGGAGGGATGAATGGCTCAGATCGGATCAGGGATGTCAATCGGCGATCGCCAATCGGGAGTGCGAAGGGAGGCGCATTTTAAACTTGCGATTGGCGATGCTCCAATCACGCGATAACCATCGGATCAGGGTGTTAGATCGACAGTTTAAATATAATCGGAGGGGAAAATAGGGAAGAGCGATGGGCGTTTGCGGAACATGCGCTGACCATCGGATCTACTCAGATCAACGGCGGGAGACAATATCGATAGCCGATGGCCCCAATACACTATCACATCTGGGGTTTCGACCTTGCAAAGAAAAACTGCGCTTCACTCTGCCCTTTCGATTGCGATTAGCGCCTTTTGACTTAACGCTTGGTCTTAGCGCCGGGATTTATGGAGGGGAAGTGGTTAAGGGCCTGGCCTAGAAAGGGGCTTAGCCCTTTATACGGTGGGAAGTGGGTTTTTTAGCCCGTTTTTCATGCATTTTAAGGCCAACAAGGAGTAACGGTAAGGGGGATGAAGGGATTTTCAGCCAAACAAAGGGTGTTTGTGAGGTTAAAAAGGGGAATTGGGATGATTTAAAGGATAAGTGGGGAATTTATAAGGGGAGGAAAAATGATGAAAATAGAGGTTTAGAGGGAAAGAAATAAGATGCAAAGGGAGGCCTTTTGGGCATTTTCTTCTCAAACAGAGAGGCCTTAAAACTGGGGAAAAACAGTGAATGCTAACCATATGATCAAAAAATACCATGGG
>JAXQQM020092664.1:0-219307 GCA_034641835.2 Pinus albicaulis
CATTGATGTACTTGGTAAACACCAGACCAGACATTTGCTATGCAGTTAACCAGCTGAAGCAAGCAATGGTTAATCTGACCAAAATATTTTGGAAGGCGGGGAAGCAAGTCTTGAGATATCGTAGGGGCACTATAGAGTATGGAATATGGTATAGATGAAAAAAGGAAGTGAACCTACAAGGCTACAGAGATGCAGATTGGGTAGGAAGTCCACCAGATGGAAAGAGCACATTAAGGGGAATATTCAACATAGGAATAACAATAGTTTCTTGGTACACCAGGAAAAACAATCTGTGGCACGTAGTTCAGGCGAGGCAGAGTACATGGCAGCAAGTCAGGCTACATGTGAGGCCATATGGATGAGAAATATCCTGATTAGTTTGTTTGGTTCTCAGATGTATCCGATAGTGATACATTGTGATAACCAGAGTTGCATTAAACTCTCGGTTAATGTGTTATTCCATGATAGGTCCAATCACATAGTCATGTGGTAACACCATCTCATAGATCGTGCTCAGAGGCGCATTATGTTACTTCAGTACATTCCCATGGAGGATCAAGATGCAGATATTCTAATGAAGGCACTCACCAAGAGCAAATTCGATTACCATAGAGGCAAGATCGAGGTGGTAGATAATCCCTTTATTTTTTAGAGGAAGTGTTGAAAGTCAACAATAAATTGCAGCACACACACTAGTGTGGGACCATAGGTCATAGTGATACATTAGTGTGAAAGCCAATTTAATTAATTAAATTTGTGTAGTGTCTACATTAGTTACCCCTTAATTAATTTCGATAATAAAATGTAATCTTATATGATAATCACTTGTAATAGTTAACTGAGTGTGATAAACTCATTAGCTCATGAATTTCGATTTGAGGATGGGTGGTGAGGCATGCAGAGTGATTCTATTAGTTAAGGAGTTTGATTTTTAGTTAATGCATTATTTTAATGCATGAGTAATCAATTAACTCAATTTAGTGAGTTAAAGTCAGTTGAACTAGTTGTCACTGTTTGTTGAATTAGTGAGAGATCAAGTGAAAATTTTCTTATTTAATTTTCAATCATTGATATGCCATGCAACTAATGATTTACTATTAATAGCTTCATGCATGTCAGTTCTAGTGGAGACTCAGTTCAGACAAAGGATAAAGGGAGGTTAACTATCAGTTGTATCATTAGTAGGTTGCCCGCATGAAACCAAACATCCATTGGATTTCCCATGATTCTTGTGCAGTTTTGGAAGGCCAAAATTCCTAAAGAATAAATATTTCATTCATCGGGAATTATGCAAGCAAGGTAGGTTGATTAGAGGCTAATAATTGGCTATGTGTTGGTCAATTTTGTCTGGGTCAGTGTGAGATAGTTGTGAAAGTGCAGGAGACTCTTGTGAGAGGAGCACTTTGTTTGATTTCAAATATGGTGGGCATCCTCATTGTTGTATTTAATTCTCCTCTCGGTTCTCTTTAGGACTCCAATACCTACAACATCCCAACCTTACCTACATATTGTTGCTCCAAAGAATCCATTTTTTGCTTGATTGTGAAATATCTTGGAAAGTGATCCTCTCCACAGGCCCAACAAGACACTGGCTTCTTCTCTTTGGATACACATGTTGGTTAGAGAAGGACCTCCAAACCATGTCTGCATTAGAAAATTTTGATCACATTGTTAATAACAACTACTTTATAAATTGGGAACTTCAATCATTGGTTGCGACAAAACAACTAGTTATTGCTACAAAATTCTCAACAATTTCAACAACAAGTTCAATAGTAAATGACCTGAAACCCTAATAATATGAATGAATTTAAATGGAACTATTTCTTACTTGCAATTTCTTCTACAACATATTTCTTAGGCATTTAGGCTTTATAGAAATATATTTTTCTTTAGATATTTGAAGAAAGGTATGGTGATTTCAAGAAAAATGAGCATGTTAATATAAATGCTTGTATTGTGGAGTTTCATCTAGCATTTTTCTTCAAATATTGCAAAGTTGTCCTTCTTGTTATGGAGATAATTTTTCCAATTAACTGGTCACCCATGATATCAATATATTCATAGCTAAGTGGTCCAATTATGTGTATGGACATTACGAGGTTTAAAATTGGAATTAATAAAAACATGTTTCATATGTGCAAATCATATGGGGTGCGTGGCCGACATCGTGATAAACCATCGGTGCTGGATGAAGAAGGACGATAAAGGAATGTGGTGCGTATTTGAGGGCAGGAAGGGGGACGAGCGTCTCGACTGGGGCCCCTGGGCAGTCACCGTCAACAACAAGCCATATGCGTGTGGCTCCAGCAAGTCCAACACCGACGAGGACTTCACGGTAGCCCCCGACGTGGACCACACCAATCCCAAGATACAACAAGATTCGTCAGAGTGGATGAATTGGCTCAAGTCCAATGTCGGTTTCGACGGCTGGAGGTTCGAATTTGTGAAGGGCTACGCGGGAAATCTGCTGGGCGGCTATATTCAAAACAACACCCCCAAATTCGGACATCTGGTTTCCGCCGCCCTCACAATCCATGTCTCCCCAGGGTATTTATATTTATATTTATATTCATTTCCATATAATTATATATGATATTTTGATTCTTAATTGTTTCCACAATATATAATATATGGCATGCCCAGGTATAGGTATAATGTATAATGCATTATGATGAAACACATAGGTTACATGCCTGGGAAGCTCTACAATCTAGACTTCTCCAAGTACGGCAACGATCAACAACTAAAAGACACGGGGGTGTCATTTCACTAGAAGGGAATGGGGTGCATGGCCGACATCGTGATAAACCATCGGTGTGGGACGAAGTAGGCTGATAAAGGAATGTGGTGTGTATTCGAGGGCGGGAAGGGGGGTAGGCATCTCGAATGGGCCCCTGGGGAGTCACTGTCAACGACAAGCCATATGCGTCTGGCTCCGGCCAGTCCGACACTAGTGAGGACTTCGCGGCAGCCCCCGACGTGGACCACACCAATCCCAAGATACAGCAAGATTTGTCGAAGTGGATGAATTGGCTAAATTCCAATATCATTTTTGATGGGTGGAGGTTCAACTTTGTGAAGGGCTACGTCGGAAATCTGTTGGGCGACTATATTCAAAACACCACCCCCGGAAGCTTTACGATCTAGAATCCTCCAAGTACGACAACGAGCAGCAACTAAAAGATGTGGTGGCAGCGTTTCACCAGAAGGGAATGGGGTGCATGGCCGACATCGTGATAAACCATCGGTGTGGGACGAAGCAGGACGATAAAGGAATGTGGTGGGTATTCGAGGGCGCACTACTACACTAAGGAGTTTTTAAGACATTTTTTTAAGACAAAAGAAATCTTTTGTCTTAAAAAGTCACTTTTTATTTTAGTTATTTTATATTAAAATTTAATATCAATTGAATTGTCTTAAATATAAAATTTAAGACAAAAATAGTGTGAGACAAAAATAATTTGAGACAAAACTTTATATTTAAGAGAAAAAAAATTGAGACAAAAAAATTTAAGACAAAAACAATTTGAGACAAAAAAATTTAAGACAAAAGTATTTTAAGACAAAATTTTATATTTAAGACAAAACGATTTAGAGACAAAAATATTTTAAGACAAAACTTTATGTTTAAGACAAAAGCAGTTTGAGACAAAAATATTTTAAGATAAAATTTTAGATTTAAGACAAAAGCACTTTGAGACAAAAATATTTAAGAGAGAACTTTATATTTAAGACAATGGTGACTTAAGACAATGACCATTAAGACAAAACCCATTTAAGATAGTTAGCAATTAAGACAAAATCATTAGCATTCGGAAGTTTGCATTGAAATATCCATGAGTGGATAGTGGATAAAATTATATTTTTTATTTTTGAAAATAGATATTCAAACCACATGAAATTTAATCATGTCATATTTATTTCTTTTGTATTATATTTTTCTTTTTTCATTAAACCACATTCTAAAAATTTAATAAATATATAGATAAAAAAATATTGTTTTTTGGTTGGCAACTCAAGGGGATTTGAACTTTGAATCTCGTGTTTTAACCATAGGTGCTCCAACACTAATATTCTTGGGCATATTATGTTTTTTCCTGCTAACGGATCCAAATACAACGTCTAAGAACTAGTAGGGTCCAAGGAAAAGAGCTACAAGTTCCCCAAATCTGATTTACTTTTCAGGGACAATCACATTTCCCCCAAATGTCCTCCACACATTTTCCTTGGTGTATTGGAGTTTGAAAAATACATAGGATGCCATAAGTATACTAATCATAAGACTCAACTTTCCTAATGACTAGGAGGCCTTAAAAAAAAAAAAAAAAAACATCTTAACTTATGCCTAAAATTACTAAAATTTCCTATCCCAAATATGAAATTACAAATTCCACAAAATTATAGGGCAAAAAGGAAACCAACTTCCTCTTCTAAAAATCTCTACGACCTTATGGAGGACAAATACAAATTTTGAAATAAATTGTTGAAATTATGCTCTTGCATCAATAGCTACCAATGTATCCTTGTAGGCCACCCCCTTTAACAATAGTAATACCAATGTCCTTTACCAGCTAGAAGGAACTCCTTACATAATTCTCTCTTAGATCCCCTTAACCTATTTCAATGATTGTCTTTGATGCCTACCTAGTTTCAAGCACATTAAGAAGCAATGTAGCATATTGATGGTTGAGGATTTCGATAAGTATGTGATTTTGTTGACATCTTGTGACTGTCCCATATGTGAATATATAAAATCTTGGATGCATGTTGCCCTGACACTATAACATGACTTAGTACTGCCTATCATACCATGTCACTCCCTCCTCGAGACACCTAAAACTCGCTAACACTCCCTGTCACACACTCTTATTCATTCATTTATGAATTTTAACGTAGTGCGCCTCTGTTATGTTTTCCTGGCACTCCCTAACAATCCTTAGCACACATTAGCACACCTTCGCACTTGGAACAACTTTGTATGCTTCCCTAGCACTCTAACAAGCCTTGGCACTTCCTAGAATACCGTGTCACTCCCTTCTTATCACACCTGGAACTAGATTATACTTCATTTCCATGCATTTGAAACTAGTGCCCCCTTGTGTTTCCCTAACACTTGGCCCTCACACTCCCTAGCATGTGTTCATGCCACACCCTGGAACCTGCCACATCTTGGCATGCCTATCATGCCTTGGAACTACCTAACATGTCTTAGTACTTCTATGAATTCCCTGACACACCTTGGTATTCCTTAGCTTTCATGTCATCATAGATAACCTTGCTTTTTTTGTGACTTGGGAATACAACCAAGTCATTGGAAAATTGATGTTGTTCCCAGCCCAAATTTTTCCTTTGTCTGAAACTACTTTGTCCAACCCTTTATGTAACCATAGGCTTACCTCCTACAAGTCTTATTCTGACCTTCCCCTAACACACTTTATCCTTGAGACACTTGGAATTCGTTGACACTACTTGGCACACACTCTTATTCGTTCATTTCCATGCATTTTGACTTAGTTCTCCCTTGCAATGCCCTGGCACTCCCTAACAGTCCTCAACATCCATTGAAACTTTCTAGCATGTGTTAGCATGCCTTTTCATTCCTTGGCACACATTTACACTCCTTAGTTATCATGCCCTCACAATTACCCTTACTTTTTTGGAACTTGGGAACCCAACCAAGTCTTGCCTTGACTATAACAACTTGACCGAGTTACGGTTACTACAACTAGATTGTGCCTTGTTCACCTAAGAAATGACCATAACCCCTAACCCATTTAACCCTCTAAACCCTAAACCCCTAACCCATTTAACCCCCTAAACCACTAACCCCTAACCACTTAAACCCTAATTCCCTACCCCTAACCCTTTTAGCCCCCTAAACCCCTAAAACCCTAATCCATTTAACCCCCAAACCTTAAACCTTAACCCATAACCCCTAAAATTCTTAACTCCTAAATCCCCTAACCCCCTAAACATCTAACCCCTTAACCCCTAACCCCTAAAATCCTTAACTGCTAAATACCCTAACCCCCTAAACCTCTAAACCCCTAAACCCATTTAACCCCATAAACCCTAAACGTCTAACCCTTAACCCCTAACCCCTTAAGCCCTAATTCCCAACCCCTAACCCATTTAACCCCCTAAACCCCTAAAACCCTAACCCATTTAACCATAAACCTCTAAATCCTTAAACCATAAACCACTAACACCTAAACCCCTAACCCCTGGTTAACACTTAACCATTAACCCATTAACCCCTCACCCCTAACCCCGAAAATCCTTAACTGCTAAATCCACGAAGCCCTAAGCCCCTAATCCCTAATCCCTTAACCACTAACTCATTATTCCTCTAACACCTAAATGTGCCTAAATCCCCTAACCCCCAATCCATAACCCCTTAACCACTAACTCATTATTCCCATAACCCCAATCCCTAATCCCTTAAATACTAATTCATTATGCCCCTAACCCTTAAGCCCCCAATCCCTAACCCCTTAACCACTAAAGAGAATATACCACAGTGGGCATGCACAAGAAGAAGAACCAAAGAAAACAAATTCAATAAAGGAAACACAACCACCACTCCAAACTCGCTTCTCTAAAACACATACAACCGCAATAAATCCCACTGAAGCTTACAAATTTATCAAGCCCTAATTAGCTTAATAACAAATTCAACAAGGCAACATGCTACAATTTGTTGAGTCACCCCCAAATCAATTAGTAATTATTGCATGAATGTACATTTGTTTGTAATTTATTTAAAAGTTTGAAATTCTCTCAAGAGCGTATAGAATATATCCAAAAGTTAAAAAAATGGAAATTTTGCTTACCTCCACAAGGTATCATCACACCCGGATAGGTGAAAACATACAAGTCTAAATATTCTACCTCTAAGTCTCAATGGCACTTCAACATGTTAATAACATACTTGCAACAATGCTTAATGAGTTTTTTCTATTGGCTAAAGAGATGCACATCCATCCATCCAAAAATAAACATCTCAATCAATCCAACACCATAAATTGTGCTAAATAGTTCATCATGTTATTTCAAATATTACAATATTGTCTTATATTAGCTCACATATTCCTTGAATATTTGAAAGCCAAACTACCTTAGCACAGTATACTAGAAAGATTTGTACTCTAAAAGACAAAAAAAGACAACAAACTAAAATACGAACTTTAACTCTAAT
The DNA here is from genome assembly GCA_034641835.2 of Pinus albicaulis. Lineage (NCBI taxonomy): Eukaryota > Viridiplantae > Streptophyta > Pinopsida > Pinales > Pinaceae > Pinus > Pinus albicaulis. The sequence goes on from JAXQQM020092664.1 coordinate 7,202, forward strand.
CCAGACACTTCATTCTTAGCAACATGATATCTAATGAAGATGATACGTGGAAAAAAAGGCTTCATATATTGTCTATCACATGTCAAACCGAGTGAACAAACACATGCATAGAACACATCATAAATAGGGTTTATAGATCGACTTGTATTATATGGTTTCAAACCCTTCTTGTCTCCTTCAAGGGGGTTTCTGGAGGTCTTATTCCTGTTGCTAACCAAATGGATTGTTTCTTTCACACATGTATGGAAACGTACTTTCCAAATCATATTGTAATAGATTCATAAGGTGATATTATTGGTATTAACTACACCTTAGTTGGAGACATCATTTTTATTGTAGGGGTTGGTACCTTTCAATTGGATGTGGTTGGTGATGTGAAGACTACTCAACCTCTAGTAAAGATTCATACTAACACTAACAAGCTTATGGATGCTTGTTTACAAAGGGAGACGCCTCTAAACTTAAGTAATTGGATTCTTTGTTTGTTCATGCTAATTATTGCTCTCAACTTTCCTTCTCCAAGGGGTTGAGACTATTTGCTTCATTTAGTTTACATGGCCCGGTGAAAAAAGAAGAATGGAGATTGTCTCCACATCTTTTCCATTTTGCTAAGTTACAAATAAAAAGAGTCAAATTCTATAGCCAATAGACTAATAGCCTCTTGATACACCTTTAGTGAGCTATGCATATCTCTCACCTATCACTGTAGCTCAATGAAATGACATCTAATAGCTCCAAGACACCATTAAAAATGGACTAGTTGTGAAGTTGTTGTTAAATTATTGCCTCCAAATGTTCAATTATCATGAATTTTGGGGGAAGGGGATATTTTGGTGTATTGAACGGGGCAAGGGGACATAAGGGTAGCATGGATGGGTAGAAGTGAGAGGTTCAAGCATGGTTTACTGAGATCTATAATCCTAACATTAGAGAATGAGAAGGAGCCTTAGGGCCTTATGACATAGGGGGTAGGGGACCTATAGGTAAGGCAATGAGAGAAATTTATAGGGGAAACCCCAATAGTTTTGACAAGGGGATTAGGGGCCACATTATCACAACCCATACACACTTAACCCATAACCACTAAAATACCTATCCCTTTAACCCCAAAGCCACAATCCCTTAGCCCCTACACCCATAACTCATAACAAATTAACTTCTTGATCCCTTAAACCCAAATCCACTAACCCCTTAACCCCTAACCCCTAACTTAGAATCCTTGAACCCCATAAACCCTAATCCCATATCCTCTTAAACCTTGACCCTTAACCCATAACCCCTAACCCCTAAACTCATTAACCCCTAACCCCTTAACTCGCTGACACCTAAATACCATAACCCTTAGGCATTTAACCCCTAAATCCCCTAACATGTAAGCCCTTGATGGTTAATCTTTAAACCCTGAATCCCTTAACCACTAAGCCATTAACCTCTAACCCTTAAACCCCCTATACCTCAACCCCCTAACCTCTAAATCCCATAAGCCCTAACCCTTTACCCTTTACCCTTAACCCCTTGCTCCTAAACCCTTAAACCCCTTAACTCCTAGAACCCCTTATCCTTTCTCCCAAACCACAGGTGCTCCAACACTAATATTCTTGGGAATATTATGCTTTTTCCTGCTAACTGCTCCAAATACAACCTCTAAGAACTAGTAGGGTCCAAGGAAAAGAGCTACAAGTTCCCCAAATCCGATCTACATTTTATGGACAATCACACTTCCCCCAAATGTCCTCCACATATTTTACTTGGTGTATTGGAGTTTGAAAAATACATAGAATGCCATAAGTAATCCTAATCATAAGACTCAACTTTCCTAATGAATAGGAGGCCTTAAAAATCAAACAACATCTTAACTTATGCCTAAAATTACTAAATTTCCTATCCCAAATATGAAATTAGAAATTCTACAAAATTATAGGGCAACAAGGAAACCAACTTCCTCCTATAAATCTCTAAGACCTTCTGGAGGAAAAATATAAATTTTGAAATAAATTGTTGAAATTATGCTCTTGCATCAATAGCTACCAATGTATCCTTGTAGGCCACCGTCTTTAACAATAGTAATACCAATGTCCTTTACCTAGAAGAAGCTCCTGACATAATTCTCTCTTAGATCCCCTTAACCCATTATGATTGTCTTTGATTCCTACCTAGTTGCAAGCACATTCTAAAGCAATTTAGCATATTCCTGGTTGAGGATTTCGATAAGTATGTGATTTGTTTACATCTCGTGACTATCCCATATGTGAATATATAAAATCATTTTTTTATACCAGTTTAAGGACTTATACCATCAAGTGTGTGCGCTAACATGGATGGAACAGTAACTACATGTTGTGTATATTGTAATGTAAATGAATAACCTCTTTTGGAAAAGGTTCCACTCATGATGCCATTTCAAAAATTCTTGCACTCACCAATTGTGGTCAGATCGGTGAGGTAGATTTTAAGGTCTCTTCCAATTTATAAACGCATACAAAAAATCATTGACAGACCTCTTGCTTTAATGCAATGGATACAATGTAAATAATTCTCCATGGAAAAAAATTATCGGGGTCCCTATCATACCATGTTACTCCCTCCTCGAGATACCTAAAACTTGCTAACACTCCTTGTCACACACTCTTATTCATTCATTTATGCATTTTGACCTAGTGCTCTGTTATGTTTTCCTGGCACTCCCTAACACTCCTTAGCACACATTGACACACTTTGGCACTTGGAACATATTTTTATGCTTCCATAGCACTCTAACATGCCTTGGAACTTCCTATAATATTGTATCACTCCCTTCTTAGCACACCTAGAACTGGCTGATACTTCATTTCCATGCATTTGATACTAGTGCTCCCTTGCTTTTCCCTGACACTTGGCCCTCACACTCCCTAGGATGTGTTCATGCCAAACCCTGGCACCTGGCACATCTTGGAATGCCTATCATGCCTTGGAACTGCCTAGCATGTGTTAGTACTTCTAGAGGTATTCCCTGCCACACCTTGGTATTCCTTAGCTTTCATGCCGTCATAGATAGCCTTACTTTTTTTGCGACTTGGGAAGCCAACCAAGTCATTGGAAAATCAATGTTGTGCTAACCCAAATGTTGTGCCCAACACTTTTTGGCATGTGTTAGCATGCCTTTTCAATCCTTGGCATGCACCGACACTCCTTAGTTATCATGCCCTCACAATTACCCTAATTCCCGACCCCTAACCCATTTAACCCCCTAAATCCCTAAAACCCCTACCCATTTAACCCCCAAAACCCTAACCCCTAAAATCCTTAACTGCTAAATCCCCTAACCCCCTAAACCTCTAAATTCCTAACCCATTTAACCCCCTAAACCTCTAACCCCTTAACCTCTACCCCTTTAACCCCCCCCCCAAACCCACTAACAATATGTGGATGACACTCTTCTTATGGGCTCTCCCTCGATCAAAGAAGCCCTTTCCTGGAAAAAAAAGAAAACACTGAATGGAGAGAATGAATCGAGGCCCCAGAATGAGTCCAGCAGAATCACTCTCAGGATTAGACTAACCTAGCTGATGAGCTAAGGAAAAGGAAGATTCAAAGGGACGATCAGACAGGAAAGCTAAGATGGGGATCTAATGCGGCTGGCCACTTCAACATAAAAGAATCCTACGACCTTTTATCTAACTCCACTCACATCCCCAATCAGGATATATGGTGTGTGCATCCCTTCACATCACCGAACTTTTGCACATTCTCGAACCTGGACAATCAATAAACTCATGTAGCCATATCGGGTGACATATTTTGGATGATTTACCAATCAACTAATTTTAATATTTATAAAAATATAGGTGAAAAACAATATGAAACATTTTATAAAATTTCAAATAAAAATATGGATTGATGAGAACTTTTGGGATGAGGCTAAGGAATGCTGCATAATAAGACTCTAAGAGCGCATTGGTTGCCCGAATATATGGTAGTTGTTCTTTTCCTTTATTTTTTAAGCATCCTGCAAAGAAAAAGGTTATGAGGAATTAGGAGGTGATGTGGATAAATGTGATATATTTATATAACTTAAAGGTATTAATTTATAATTAGTATTAAATCACTCAAATTTTTTATTTATTTTATTTTATTATATGTTTTATAGTGATAAAATAAAAAAAAATTATAAAAAATAAATGAATTATATTTTTAATTAAAATTATTATTATTAGTAAAGGCTCCTTCTAGGTCTCCAGATTTCTCTACCTCTTCAATGATTGAGAGGTTCCATTGAGCTCACGGGCTCTGGATGAGAGATTTGTGTAGTGGTCTGACTTGTCTGAGGTCGATTCCTTGAAATTCTCTCTTGCAACCAAGCTCTTCCATCAAGGTCCAGACATGCCAGGGAAGAATCATTTGTTTGTGCGCAAGATTTGAAACATTATGGAGGCAATTAACCAAGGATGTGATTATGTGAGCAAGGTGCAGATCAATAACTTTTTGTTCGAAATGGTTATTGGTCTACATCGGTTTCCTTGGCTTTCACGGAAGAATTTGTTATCTTTATTTCTCTCTGGTACTCTTCATTCGGCCTTTGTTAGTCATTAGTATTATCTCGTGGTGATTGGTAGTCAACCACTGATTATTTTGGAAAGAAATTAGGAATTTGAAATTGAACTAGTTAGTGATAGAGTACGCAATTGGAAAGACCCAATTATGGACAATACCAGTTGTGAAGGTGGAGCAGTGGGATCCTCAAGGTTCCCCCTTGACCTACACCTTCCTATAGTATAAACTCTCACTCAATACAAACAACAACAATAGATATATATGGTTACTAAAGGAAAACAACAAGTTATTACAAAGGTGGCACCATAGTGAACTATTTCTAGTAGGTTGGAACTTCATAATAAGAAAAAAGTAGATATCATGGAGTAGTGCCACAGTGTTGTGTTGACTTTTTGCTCATACAGTTAATGCACTATTATCAGTATTACATGCTAAAATAACACATATTTTAGAAGACATGTGCCTCACTAAAGATACTTTAAACACAATTTGCAATTAAAGGGAAAACATTAGCTACAAAGTGTTTTGAGGAGATGTGTGCTTTCAACAAACCTAGTTTTGAAAGAGAGAAAATTCACTAGAGAGAAATTGTGACATCCAAAATGATCTAGCACATAGGCCTTTAACCCACAATTTGATCCTCTTCTATTTCATCGATTACATTCTCTATGTTCGTATTTTGTTCTATAAAGGAGAGGTGAACGTCCTCATTCTAGAGGGTGGATTTACTACATAGGTGTCAAGAGCTTCTCATCATTTGCCTTCATCCATTTCATACTTGAGAGCACTCCCACTACATGCACTTGATAGGGTAGCCCATGGTATAGTGTCTCTATGATTAACTTTCCGACACTTCATTCACATATCAAATGAATTATAATATACTTATTTTATAGCTCTTTGAGTTCATGTGTTTGTTTTGTATATGTTATCATGCTACAAGGATTATGTTGTCATTACAATGCACTTATTTGAATGTTACTTTCATATTGGATGGATATTCTTTGCCACTTTTCCATCTAATCACAGGAATTTTAATTAGGAAATTCATCACTACCCTCTATAATTTAATTTGTACTCAAAGACACCATTGTATATTGGATTATTTTAGACTTACACCGACAAAAATATCTTAAAATAATCCCTATGAATAAAAATAAATAGTAATAATCCTCATTAATTAATAAAGTTACTTAACTATTGATAAAAACACTAAAGGATGAAACAATAACAACAATTATATCGCTAGCATATAAAGATACTTTAAAACATTTTTTTAAGCCAAGCTAATATTTTGTCTTAAAATCCTAAATCATTATTTGAATTATTTTAATTTAAAAATTAAAACTTTTTAATGGTCTTAAATTATAAATTAACACAATTCATTCAAAAATTAACACAATTCATTCAAAGAGGCGGCAAAATTCTAAAAAAGAGGGGAAGTAAACAAATTCATTCATTTCATTTGTTGCCACCAAGCCCTAATCCAACCTAAAAGAGGTCACATGTATAACACTCCCATGAGACCGTAAGTCATCTGGATGAAGGCAGTAGAGAGCACTCAGGCCCAGTGCATGTTCATTTGTCCCCCTAGCTGCTTTGAAACATTTTGTTTCTCCTTTAATGTTTTAACCAATCCCTCACTTTACACTCGATCCTTTCACTTTCTTTGCAACAAATATTTTCCCGGTGGACAGAAGCCTTTGGGGGAAAAGGGGGCGAACAGGAAAACGATTCTATAGTTGAAGCTTCCTGCTCACAGACATGGGGTTAAGTTCCCACGTTCCCTTGCTTTCTTTCATACCAATTTTCTGAAGTTAACAACACCCCTTTTGATCCCCATTTTGTAGTACTAGACTTGCATCAGGGACAAGGTTCTACAATTAAGGGTTAGGGTTTATATTTTTTTTTGTGCTTTGATGCGGACTGAAAGGTTATTTAAAGACGATGCCAAGGATGAGAAGGGTGAATGGGCCAGGATGTTAAGTATCTCCTCTGATTGCCCATTTTGTTCTTATTTTGGGTGATGACCAGCTCGATGCTCATAGAATCCATTTCAGGATGCCAAATAAGTTCTCTTTGTATGGCATAAGTAATTCATTCTTATTGTTGACCTAAAAAAAAAATGGACATTTCCCACTATAACTTCTAAAGGCCACTGATGCGAAGACGACTCATATTGATAAGTAACTATGTGATGCTTGTTGATGCAGGCTTCATTTGTTGCTGGCATGGCAATAGTTGACCTTGTAAAGACCATTGGGATGGTAAATGCTTTATAGTTTCCCCATTTCCAATGTTGCATCATCCGATGCTTTGAAAATGCAATCTCCATACCCTGAAAGCTACAGATGCAGAGTTTTATGTGAAATACATCACTTAAAATATTATTCCACACGCTAAGAATTTCTGCTGCACAAGCCTTTTGGATTATTGTTTTAAATATAACATCTGTAGGGTGGGTGGATTGATATTTTATGCATTTTCTATATTCTAGCAGGCCGTGCAGGAAAAATTTTTGGAATCCATAGGCAGGGGACATAGTGTCACAATTAAAAATGATGGTAATCCTACTGCCAAAGTAATGGTCGGTATCCTTGTTTTAAATCTGCTTTTTGAGACTATATAAGTCCATCATTACTCCGAGAACTATACTGATCCTTCTAGCTGGACGCTTTAACGACAAACGTGTTGTTTTCCTAAAACAGCTGGAGTCTGGACTTTTGTTTATTACTAGTAACGATGCTTCTTTCATCCCTTGCAAATCTCTGAATTCATTTTCTTTTTTATTTTGATAGGTCTTACTTGATAAGATAAATATTTAACTGGCCTTATGACCCCTACTTTTTGCAGAATTAAAATTTATTGTCTCTACATATCACAATCACAATCTAAGATCAAACTATACAATGTGAATTTATTACATGGGGTGAATGCCTTTCTGCAATTCTGGTATTGGCTTGACTACTTGTTTTACCTGCTTATGGTGCCAAGGAAAATTCTCAACCAAGGAAGTAAGTCAAATTCTGTTGTGTTAAAAATAAATAATGCCCTCCTTGTGTTTGAATGTGCAAGAATAGTACTTCATTCAACCATTTCTTTGCCCATTAAAATCATATATGCATATGTTCAAGAAAAATAACAATTACTGATACCGCTCTCATTGATATCACTGTAATCAGGGTGCAATTAGTCAATTATAAATCTATCATGCTAGCTAATTGTCTCCACGTGTTTGGAGAGTGAAGGTTGTAGTTAATTGATCAATGTACACTGTGTGGGTGGAAAAGCTATAGTTAATCAAAAAATCACAAAAGAACAACTTGTATGCATTTATGAACAAAATTTTAAATGGCTCTATGAAGTTTCTTTCCTTCTAGTCACTGTTTCCCAATTGCAAGATCGTAATAAAATATTTACATCAGCATGTGATGGCTATAATGTATGCCAAAGTGCACTGGCTTGGAAGTATATGGTTGTAGCATTCTTTTGAACTACATTGAAACCCATATAGTGGACTTGCAAAGACATAAATGAATAATTAGTGCTATAGGTTGACCAGCTGCGCATTCAGGGATAAATTTAGTTGTAGCAGTTTAGGTGGCAAGCACTAACCCAAAAAACAGAGTAAAGGGTAATCTACTTTAATGAAATGCAGGTAGGCAGGTAAAATGCACACAACACTTAAACATAGCACCAACAGTGTTTTTAACCAGTGATCTAGCAATTTCACTTTTGGATCATTGGAAATATCATTAGTTTTTCATTCCAGTAGCTTGTTAATAGGCCTATTATGGCATGGGGACATTGAAGTGGAGGCCGTGAAACCTCTTACATATGGATATGCATACTTAACCAAAAGAGAGTGAAGTTTGGGGCTTATAATAGTACCTGTCCAAGGCATCATATACTCCTGCAAGGTTTCTGCTAATCGACATGCTAACAGCATGGCGAAAGCCACACACTTCCCCTAATATGCCTCTTGCTTCTTCAAAAATTTTACTTGCATCCTGTATTGCATTGAGGCCTACAAAAGCAAGTCCCATCTGATTCAAAATAATTCCCAAGAACCAGGTATTCTTCTGAACCCCGCATCTGAACTTGCAAATGGCACTCTTGAATGCCATATAAGCCTCATATTTTCCAATTATGTGGAACAAAACTCCCATCTGAGCTTCAATCCCAGAAATTTCATCTGTTGTCTGGGTAATTTCTCCAGAATATTCAGGGCTTGTCAGAACAACCTAATTGAAAATTGATATTCACCCATAGATTCAAACAATCTGGCAACCTCTGTCAAACCAATTGCAATCGCATCAGGGGGATCACCTGTTTGTCGTCTTCCAAAAATCCTCAATGCATTTTCACAGTAACTTTTTGACTCCCTGAGTTTTCCCATTTTCATATAGAGTTCAACAAGGCTTACAAATAATATCCCTACTCATGTGTGGTCTTCCCCATGTATCCATTCAAATATTGAAAGAGCTTTTTGATAGATAGTTAGTGCTTCATCATAGCGACCCAGAGTGAGATATGTGTCTCCAGTGCTGGCATCTATATATGCCACCTCAACATATTTTCTGTTTGCTCAAAAAACTACTCTTGCTAGAGCCAAATTTTGCAATGCCTTCTCATGCGCACCATTTCCACTAAGAATAATAGCCATTAACTTTCTATCTAAGCCTACTTCTTCTGAACCTGCACCACATTGTTCAAAATGAATATTTTGCGCATGTTTGCATAGCTCCTCTACCTCTATGAACTGCATGACCTGTTCAACCCAGACATTGTTCAAGTTAATTAAGACATAGAAAACACATCTAAAGCTATAAATTTCTCATCCAGATATAGTAATTACATTGTTATGGGACGTCAATTGAGTGCAAAAAAATTCAATCGCCATTTTTCTTTTCCAAGGAAAAGACAAGTGTATAAAAAAAAGTTGATACATACATAAAGCTGTAAATGACACATCAAATAGGCAAGATGTCATTACAAGAGAGTGTGCTTATTGAGATTTTGTCATGGCACTTTATATGTATACTTCTCCTCTCGGAAAATTGGCAATTAGTACTTTTCCAACAACTGTAGGGCTAGTTCACAATCAGTAAAGGCTAGAAAAATAGGCAATATGGCCTATTTGTAATAATAGTAGTTGGAAAAGAAATGTTAATGAGCTGAAGAAATATGTTATAGATACCCTTGTCAAAACAATTTAGAATTTATATAAAAATCTTTCGGTGATAATCACATCCAATCAAATTTTGTTGATGCCTTTCAAACTAGCCAGTGTGGTTCATCATCAGGACAAGATGATGATGAACCACACTGGCTGGTTTGAAACACGTCAACAAAATTTGATTAGATGTGTTTATGACCGAAAGATTTTTATATAAATTCTATGGATCACAGAAGCCAAATTCCTAATTTAGAATTTTTTATTCGATTTTCTTGAAGATAAATGTCCTAGATACAACAATAGGGCTATGTGAAGATAGTGTCCACCAAATTTGCTTCATAATCTTTTTCCAAGGTCTTTGTTTTTGGGTCATAGAAATACATGGAATTAGTTCAATTTGTCTCAATGACTGGACATTCACCTAATTTACAACTGCAAAAATGGGAAACTTTTTTAGCGTAAAATAGATTTTTCAGAGAAAAAAATAAATTTGGTTTTGAGTTGGGAAAGCAGGGGATTTATTTCTCAAATAAATTCCGAGAGCTCAAATATAAATTCATTTTTATTAGTCACCTACTCTCTCATTGTGGTTTGGAAGTTGCAAATTGGCAGCTTACAAATTTTCCACAATCAAGTCTACCCATTCACAATTTTGTTTATAATGATTTCAATGACCCGAGGCACTCTCCAAACTACCTCCCCAAAAGGAGCCAACAAATCTAGGGGTTTAAGGTGAATGGTAATAATTCACTAGTATTCTCTCCAAACTACCTCCCTAGAAGGAGCCAACAAATCTAGGGGTTTAAGGTGAATGGTAATAATTCACTAGTATTCTCTCCAAACTACCTCCCTAGAAGGAGCCAACAAATCTAGGGGTTTAAGGTGAATGGTAATAATTCACTAGTCTGCCTATGCATGCCCTGCCATACCTGTATAGGTATCTCACTGTATTCGCCTTTTCTAGTAACCATTACCAAAAATTCAACAAAATATAGTTTCACGGTTCCAATCGATATGTGTGTTTAGGGATTTTCTGAGGTTTTGGGTCGATTCGAAAACCCAAAAATCCAATGGGGTATTATGGAGTCATGAAAAAGGAACCATCATAATAAACCTCAACCTCCAAGATATCTTTCCAACTTTCATAGTTAGAAGTAAAATTTGATCATCTCCTAAGTATAAACAGTACCACAATTTTTGAGGAAAGGGAGAAAAAGAGCAGAAGCTAATTAAACCATAAGACACGATGAGAACAAAGATCTTGATAGGTACGCACTGCGGAATAAATGGTAGATAAAGCTCTACTCAGATAAGGTCCTACCTTACATGAAGTTAGCTCTACATGAGCTTGGTCTTGCGAGGCCAACATAGTAAGGGTTTTATCATCGCTATGGCCTGAGCAGAGCTATGAGTGATACCCGTAACTTGCTACAATTTATGTCCTTCCATACGCTACAAATGCCTCATGGCATAGACAGGGTAGTTAAGGGAACTTACCTGACCTTCCTGAACTCAATCCTGAAAAATATTACCTGAGAATACTCAGATATCTACTGAATAATAAGAAATTTATCAAGAAATATCAATACACGTATGGTTCCTAATAGGTATAAGAAATTATACTTGAAACTCGAAATATCATTCATTCTTTCAAGGAAATTCTCACCTGCAGATGAGACTCTGCTATATACCGGCAAGTATCAGCAACTCGACGATCCTCATCTCCCAGAGCCTGCTTCTGAATTCTGAGGCCTTCATGGTAAGATATCAAGGCATTCTCATATTTACCCAACATAGAATAAGTATCCCCAAGCTGAATATTCCCTGCAAATGCTCCAAAAGCTATCTCATAACCCATCTCAGGGATGTACATAGCCAATGCCTTTTTCAATATTGAAATGCCTTCTTCATATTTCCCAAGCCTACACTTAGTTACAGCCATGAGATAAAGGCTCATTACAAGCTCAGGCCTTACATTTCCATTGTCGTTTTTCTGAAAAATGTACCAATTATAGTTCAGTGAAGTAAATCACACGACAATGGTGTAACTGACAGCTCAAGCTGCTCCTTTAGAAACAGAAAAACATGACCAAAAGCTCATGAGTGTCCCCATCCAATCCAATGAATGAAAATATATTCTTACTGATATACAAAGATGTATATCTCCTGAAACAGAGATGCATGTGTCAATTTATTTTCATAAGAGAATTATGCAAGAATGTCTAAGAAGGTGAATTCAAAAACCACAAGAATGCCCTACATTATCACCTGATTACTTTTGAATATATGTATTAAAGAAAATAAAATCATGAAAATACAATCCTCAATATTCTTCTTTAGTGACCACAGTTTATGGTAAATAGATCAGTATGACACCTAAGACGATTGCAAGACAATCATTTAAATCCATTTGTTATGAAATGTAAATTTGAGAAACCTAAAAAAAATCCAAAATATCACATATTAAGAAAAAAATCAACAGGTAAACTAATAAATTCATTAGCTTATAGTGAAAAATAGACATAAACCTCTTTTGTATTTATTATTTAGGCATTCAAATTGTCATATTGAACAGAAGGATATGCTGGAAAAAATCCTATGACAATCATCCCTAAATGCTTGCATATATACAACTACAGTTCATTTCTACAGATGCACACTACAAGCTAATATTAATTATTTCTACTTTTCTCTAGATCCACACAATGAAACTATGCACCTCATCCAAAGAGTGTACAAAGATTTTACATTTAATGTAAGAGTTCATATATAATTGTAGTAAGATAAGTTGGTTAGGGTTAGAAAACAAAACCTAAAGTAGGCTAAGAGCGCTGTAGTAAGTGCAATGAGTAAAAAATCTTTTGTATCAATCTTAAGCAAGAGCTTCAGGCTTAATCACCAACTTCTTATAAATCAGCTTGCAAATTTTTCCATTCTATAGTAGAGTACTAGATATTAAACATATGCACTTTTCTGACAAAAAAGGGCAAACATGAACTAAACACATGAATGTGTGAATCCCCTCCCTCTGCAAACTGAGGTATGAACTTCTGTGACTAAATATCAAGGATGCACAAGCTTAATTACCACAGATATGTGATTTAGTATTCCCTTAAAGCCCACACCTATTTTTGTCAATGGATAGGTATATATATATATAATGGAAAAATATCCACAATAGCATATAAAGTATAAACTCTAGACACATATGGCCAGTTAAAATACCCTTTCTCTATATTTACTCTTTGAAAACTTTTAATTTAAATCCCTACAGTGGATGATCCCATCTGCTATTTATGTAGTCTTGTTACACATTGATTACTATAGGCCAGATTTGTTCGAAAGATGAACACAAGAATGCAATGAAAGATTCTAAGCTTGACAGTGATAGAAAAACAGGGATATAAGTATTTTATAAGAAAACAAGGATAAGAAAACAACGATATAAGAAAAGAAAACAGGGATATAAAAACAAGGATATAAGAAAATCTCACCATTTGCTTGAGCCTCATCCAATTGGTCTTCGCCATCGCTTTTTCCTGTCCACTAAAGGCCATCTCTTACTTAATGCAAATTTCCACAAGGATTCACCCCGAAATAAATTAGCACAACGCTTCTGGACACATGATGCAGCAACCCAATCGGAGGTAGGCAGCCTCACAAACACTTCAATAAGAAGATTACCAAGAATCCTATCAAAACAATTGTCTTCAACTTCAATACTCATGAATTCCTCTAACATTGTTGAATTTCTCAAGGAACTGGCCTCAAGTATCTTAACGTTAAATATATTTTCATCGCAACAGTCTGTGGGGATCTTATTCCTAGTTGAAAAGGTTTAATTCTTGTAAATTTCCTTTTTAGGACTTAAAAAGGAATATTTTAATTTATATAATGAAACCAAAGAAGAATATTCAGGCTTAAAATCCCTATCCATGTAGCCTCAAGCATCAGTTTGATATCAACAATTGTGTGGAAATTTTGGACAAAAAATGTTTTGGGATTCTAGAGGAAGCAAGGGTTTATAATTTTTGTGGCTGGGATATGTTATTTACAATCCTTAATCCTTCTATCCACATCATTCCGGCCATCCATTACGACATATTTTCTACTTGTGAGCGGCTCTATTTTGACATGCATTTACTCTTAGAAGAGGGCATCTTAAATCTGTATGAAACAACTCTTATTGATGCGAATAAACATCTCTTTTATGAAATATACTGTGAATGAACAACTCGATTATGAGATTTTCACCGTGTGTTGATCACTATGTGATGGATAGTAGAGCTAAGAAATGAGTGTCGAAGCGATGTAGAGAGTGTAAGCTGGAAATTGCCATCAAATATTAGGAATTTAAGAATTATGGCGCGCTCCTCCATAAGCTGCAATTTGGGGCATAGCTATTTGTGGTTTACATTTGTAGTTTGGGTCGTAACCGGGGCATAGTTGTTTACGGTTTATGTTTGAAGTTTGGGTCGTAGTTACAACCTGAGAGTTTTCCAAAGTGGAAACGGAAGCGCTCAGCCATCTATGGGCATTAGATGTGAAGAGGCCTACCATAGGCCCATTAAATTCCCTATGGCAGGCTGGTTATTGCTTTCTGTTTCTAGATTGGGGTCGCTTGACTAGGCCAACAATGCTTATTGCCTCTATGATGGCGGAGGACTTTAGCTCCCGGTCATTCTCTCAGCTTCTCGCAAGACCGCAGATCGAAACCCCACAGGGCCAAGAACAAAACCTGAAGCCCTCATCACCCACGGGCTTTAATGGCAGCAGCAGCATGAGCTGTAAGGATAATGATCCTTTTAGTATTTCAAGCTGTTTGCGGCTGGATTGGTGTCAATCAAAGGTTTTGGGCAGGCCATAAACTGCCTACGAGGACTGGTGGCAGAAATTTTGTAGAGAGATTGGCTACCCGAGGGGGATTCAATGCACCCAGATTGAATACAGATCGATTTAAGTGCTTACCGTCTGTTTCTTCACCTGGTGTGGTGAGATCTCCTTATTTTACCATCACCATGGTCTCAGCCCTACTACCTTGCTGGATTCCCTTGTTCTGCTCTCTAAATCTCAGGTATGAACAAATCAGGTTTCGCGATGTTTTTTTGAATACTCACAATGATTACCCTTTCTTCATTTGCCATATCTTCATTTGCTATGTCAAGCTTTATGAACTTGTTTAAATGCAAACCCTTGCTTTCCATGGATACTAACATAAGGGCTTGAATACCATTAGCTCGATATTTAAAGATTCCTAAATGCAATTCTTGCACTGTATCTTTCGATTCAAACTCTGCCATTTGGAACACCCTATTTACATGGTTTGGTTCAATGATTGCTTGACTTTATCAATACATTTATTATGGAACTGTATCTTTCAATTCTGGCTCAGCCCATATTTTTTCTATGTTTTTGGTTTTTGTACAACTCATGCTGGGATAATCCTAATTTTCTGCATTTTTATAAACCTGTCTGATTTAGGGGATAGAATTATATATGAAGTTGTCTCCTGTGCCTAACCAGATTATTATTACCCTCGTTGATATATTTAATCTTTAGAGGGAAGTCTTAAGGATGTATTGTTTGTTTTTTTTCCAGTTAACAAGTGTATGACTTGCAAGGTGGGGGGAAGAGGAAAAAGGGTTTATTTCCATTACCATTCTCCAAAACAATGAATACTGGGGGGAATTTCCTAGCCATGCTAGAAATTAAATCCCTGTCTCCCATTCCTGTAACTTGGGTATAACAGAGGTTGACCAAAGTGAATAATCAAAATAAAGAGATATGCAGGATTACAATCCTTCCATCTCAGTGTATAATACTAGTTTATTTTTAAGTGTGTTTCACATTTGTACTTAACAATATAACTAATTAAAGGTGCATATGCCATAAACCATAATTTATTTTAACCTGTTGTCTCCAACAATGTTTCGTGTCTATACAATTTATATATTAGCTTTATTATGTGGTTTTCATATGATTTTATGTTTTACATTTCATTTAAGTTAAGTTGCAATTTAAATAGAAATCCTTGCAACAAAAATTACCATAAAGGATAATTGAAGCTTAACAGGGAAAGGTCAATGCCACATATCAGAGGTCATAGATATTTAGTATGGTTGTTGTCACTAAGTAAAGGGATTGAAATTGCCTAACCTTGGTACTAAGTAGGCCCAGCATGTTTCTCTCATTATAAGTGGTTGGATGGCAGCTGCATTTAGCATTGTCATACTAAGCATTAAAAGCCTATGTTACAAGATCCACTTGTGGAGGATCTAGGATCAACATTTCCATAGATCCAGATCCACATGGGATACATTTCAGTTTGGAAGCACTGGATGTTCTGCTCAAGATCAATTTGTAGCTTGTCGGAAATGTCATGCCATCACATCCTCTAAAAAAAAATTATATAAAAAAATGAAAACATAAAAGGTTTTTTTTTTTTTTAAATGTGAAAAGGAATGGAAACCTAAACCCCAAAATTTTGCAAATAAAAAAGCCCCCTCCCCATCCTGAAACACACAAATCTGAGTTTTTCATAAAACTCTATATTTCTAAATTAATCCTCATTCGAACTTGCTTGTTCTTCAAGATATCTTTCCCAAGCGACATCCACATCATCCAAGCACACTAAGAGACTAACATATCATCCATACAACCCCTCCAAGTCATCAAAAGTACCCAAATTTTTTGTCACATGTGCTGTAGGTGAAAATTAGCCCTCAATATAAGACACATCAGCTTATAAAGTGACAACTAGAATAGTGCTAAAGGATATTCTTCATGGCATGCATAGGAGGTGTCCAATTGTCCACAAACAGACCCAAAACTTCCTCGGGAGGTATGATCAGTGCCTCAAACAACTTGAACTTCCTTTGGAAATGTGAAAGTGGCAAAAGATCAGAATTCAACCAACCTATCAAGTAAGACTACTATATATCACCAATCACCATGTTCATCAGAAAACAAGTAATAATGAAATTTTTTTACTATGGGTACCCCTGCTAAAAAAAGGGGTAATAGGGTCTAAACCTGTTTCCTTATGTCTGAGGAGAACGAGCTATTAGCAAGTTAGAAGAAGTTTAAGGTATTAATCAAGGACCAAAAGTTATTTTTATCTTAGATAGTATCTGCAAGAAAGCCAGTGTCCCTTGTGGTCATCACTGAAGCTACCTTCAGCGGGGTCATGTGCTTTCTAGTAACATCTAGCCTTAGTACCATACATGAGACTAGATACTATTGCTGGTTGCAGTTTTTAGCCTCTTGTCCATGATGAATTGAAAGTAACAAGTTATAACATAAGCCTTGCATATTATTCATTTGATAAGTGCAGGAATTATTGTAATCATTAGTTGACTCACATTCTATTCCCTTGTTTCATTTTGTTGTAAATCTTCTTTGGTTTATGTTAAGGCATGGTTAAGTGGAGTTTGTGTTTGCTTTATTGAATAATGACAGTAATTAATTATTATTTTCATAGTTCCCATGATTCATTGTTGGCAGTAGTGATACTGATTGTTGGAGTAACTTTTACATCTACTGCTAGACATACGCGACTTACATTTTGGCATTCCAGACCAGGGTAAGTTTTTCAAAGAAATGGATAAAGTTTTAGTGACACTTTTAGTGTAGAAATTCCAATGACGTTGTGAATTCATCTGAATTTCAATTTTCCATTACAGTGTTCAATATCAACAGAAAAAACAAAACCTCCTAAAATGCACAAACTGGCTTTCCTTTTACATATTGTTGTTTCTACCCTTTCGATGGAAAGTATGCTTGCATTCTCTGTTAGATATTAAATAATCTAATCTATGTCTTTACATGAACATGTTTGAATATCTTCTATGAAAAGTTTTCGTATGTTTTCTCCTATTCATCTGCTTTGATATATTCGAGTGAATGCTCAAAACGTGTTTAATATGTGGATATAAAAACTTTCTTAATTTTCCCACCTTATATCACACTGGCATTGTAGGTTTTTGTACCATGGCATCTCACATTTTTTATTTGGGATGCGCAATGGTTGGAGTAGAAATGAAATATACAGGTTGATGCTTCTTTTGTGGTTATGATTTTGAAACATTTACAAATCACTGAGCTTCCTTTCCTCCTTCCATTTCAGTACTTGAATGCTTAGGTATTATGCTTTGTCAAAATTATGCGCTTAGCCTATGGCAAGTGTAAGGCGTTCTTGTATTTCCTTCTAATAAAATGCTGAGCTCAAAACTGAGAAACCTATCAGTTTTCATTTACAATTGGAGATATATTTGATAGATGCAAAAAACTACTAATTGCCACGGAAGTTCATTTTTAAGTGGTATAATCGATCTGCACATCAGCCCTAATCTTTTAGGCCCTAGACAAAGTCGAACTTATTTTATGGAAGGTGTTATCAACCTTTTTCTTCTTGTCCATATGAGAACTATTAAAATCGAAAGATAAACCATGATAAGATCTGGATGTGTATTCATTTAAGCAGGAGCAAGTTTGTCACTTTAATGGTCACTTGCATATAAACTCTTCATTTATGTGTTTCTTGGTTTTTCCTTTTTAATTTCCAATTTTATATGCCTAACTATTGTTCACTGACATGATTTATCTTTAGTTCTACTAGTTTAGGGTTCCTTGGTTACCCAATCTTGATGTTAGATTGTCATTTTGAAGTATTTCCCATTTTCTGTGCTCTATGCATGCTACTCCAAGAGTCATAAGTTCTCCTAGCAGAATTTTATTTTTCTGTTATGAGCACTATTCTATTATACCCATATTGAAATTGCCTAATTGGGTGCATAACAACTGCAGAAATTGACAATCTCTATTGATTTTTCTAGACCTATTTTTTTTCCGCATATGTGTTCCTGGCCATGGAATAAATAGGGAAGTCTTATGTGGGTGTAAAGATGTTTAAGCTCTTATTGATGATAGATTCTTTGCCTTCTGGTCCTATACTTTTCATGACTTATAAAAACCATGGTCTGGTATTGATGTTAGGTTGTCACATTTTGTAATAGGTTCCCCTAATTATCGTTGTAATTTCCATACAAAATGGTCAAAGTTTTTGACTGAATATTCTCATGTGTGTCCTATTCCGAACATAATTTAAACAATTTAATTTAGATAATCCCATTCAAAATGTAGACATAATTTAAGATGACATATTGCTTACAACTCTTCAATGACTAGACAAGCAGCTGACACACATGAGAATATTCAGTCAAAATATTCTTTGAATCACTTAATTTGGATATTCCAATCAAAACTATAGCTAATTTAAGCTGATGTATTGTTTATAACATTTCTAGATAAGTAGCCGGCGTTGTACTAATAGTAAATCTCCAATTTCTATGTCAATTCCTATGAAATTTCCACCAGCAACACTCTAAAATGTCTTCCCCATCACAGTTAATTTGGATAAAAGAAACTGGAGTTGTACGTAATATATAGAGACCTATAATTACTAACCATTATTATAAGTCAAACTTGTATTGATTGTAGCTTTAAGAATTTCATACCAAATACTATGAAATTTTATCTTTTGGTAGCCTCAAGTGTGTTATTTCCATAGCATCAGATATCATAGAATTTTGTTTAGTCAATCAAAAGTTATTTGCAATTTTATGTGAACTTACTATTTTTTATCATTCTTTAAAACTATATTAGAACTTAAATTGTACTATAGATAAGAGTGATGAAGAGTTACTCTATGAATTAGGAAAATATCTCCCAATAACGTTAAATTATTTGTGTGAGAACTACAATAATCTCTTATATACTACAGTTTCTCACTAATTCACCACTGGGGCCTTGGTTTAGAAGTGAGGTCAATGGAATATTATGTCATCCATCAGGTTTCCATTCCCTCTATAGTTTGCCTTGTTTGCCTCACCTGAATGTGATGGAAAAAAAGGGATGAGATGGGTGCAAGTCTTTGGGTGATTTTGCCAAATAGATAGACTTTAGTATTACCATTGGATCTGGGTGATTTTGTGAAATAGATACCCTTTAGTCCAACCATTAGATCTAGATTTGAAGAATGTCTTCATTGTATGTATTTCAAAGCAACTTCCAAAATAAATTTTTTGCTCTTATTTCTCTTGTGAGATCAACTCCTGACTGATGTTCCATTTACTGATATGAGTGATCCTCGATATTGACCTTGTGGATGACACAAATATCAACATTTTAGTTTGATATGGTAAGTTAATTTTAGATGATGCATATACCTGGTTTGGTAAAATTAATGGAATTGGTTGATAGGCTATAGCCTACATATCGTATGCTAGTTTCAACTCCTAGAAGTGTATACATTCATTAAGGCTTTTTGGCTGCATCTATTGGACATTTTGCTTTAATTTTCTAGTTTGATCCATTGAGGTGGTCATCAAGAAAAAAAATATTTCATATCTTTTATTTTTATCTTGGTTCAAAATCACTATTCAGTGGAACCAAAGGGTCAAATTATTCACATAATCAACGAACAGTATGAGAAATGGCCCCACATCTCTCTCTCTATATATATATATCCATTTTCCCATTAACATGACTCTGCAACATGACCTATTGTTATGCCTAACTACTAATATCATGCATTTGTAATTTATTGAGATAATCTTTCAACCAAACATACTGCACACGGTATGGTCTTATTGTTGGGGAGTAACGTGAGCTGACTTATTATGTTTCTTGATTACAGGACAAAAATAATGTTATCCTCTGATCTGTTGACCTGCTCTTTCGATGTGGTTTGACAAAATTATGATAAAAGTAATAGATGGCATCTCACATTTTTTATTTGGGATGGGAAATGGTTGGAGTACAAATGCAATATACACAGGTTGATGCTTCTTTTGTGGTTATGATTTTGAAACATTTACAGATCACTGAGCTTCCTTTATTCCTTCCATTTCAGTACTTGAATGCTTAGGTATTCTGCTTTGTCAAACTTGTGCGCTTAGCTTATGGAAAGTGTAAGGCGTTCCTGCATTTCCTTCTAATAAAATGCTAAGCTCAAAACTGAGAAACCTATCAGTTTTCATTTACAATTGGAGATATATTTGATAGATGCAAAAAACTGTTAATTGCCACGGAAGTTCATTTTTAAGTGGTATAATCGATCTGTACATCAGCCCTAATCTTTTAGGCCCTAGACAAAGTCGAACTTATTTATGGAAGGTGTTATCAATCTTTTTCTGCTTGTCCATATGCAAACTATTAAAATCCAAAGGTAAACCATAACAAGATCTGGATGTGTGTTCATTTAAGCAGGAGTAAGTTTGTCACTTTAATGGTCACTTGCATATCAACTCTTCATTTATGTGTTTCTTGGTTTTACCTTTCTAATTTCCAATTTTATATGCCTAACTATTGGTTGCTGACATGTTTTATCTTTAGTTCTACTAGTTTAGGGTGCCTTGGTTACCCAGTATTGATGTTAGGTTGTCATTTTGAAGTAATTCCGATTTTCTGTGCTCTGTGCATGCTACTCCAAGAGTCATAAGTTCTCCTAGCAGAATTTTATTTTTATCTTATGATCACTATTCTATTATACCCATATTGAAATTGCCTAATTGGGTGCATAACAACTACAGAAATTGACAATCTCTATTGAGTTTTCTGAACCTATTTTTTTCTACATATGTGTGCCTGGCCATGGAATAAATAGAGAAATCTTATGTGGGTGTAAAGATGTTGGAGCTCTTATTGATGGCAGATTCTTTGCCTTCTGGTCCTATACTTGTCATGACTTATAACTCACATAATTCTTTAAAGGGTGCTAGCTCATTGGAAGAGCACCGACCATGCAGTAGGTTGGTGGTTCGATTCCACTGTACCCTAACATGAATTATTCAATGATATTGTTGATTTTTTTTAATTAAATTTTTTATATTGATTTGTTTTAATGGTGAGATATTTTTCTGGATTCATTGTTTTATATTGTCTCTACAGAGACAATAGATAAGATTAAAGATATTGTCTCCATAAACACAATATGTTTTTAATTCCAACTATTGTCTTTGGAGAAACAAAAATGAAATTGTCTCGAGTTTAAACAATTTACCCAGAAATTGTCTTAAAACCCCCTTTTGTGTTGTAGTGCAGCGATTGTCTTTGGAGAGACAAAAATGAAATTGTCTCTAAAGAGACAAAAATGATTGTGTTATATATTGTCTTTATAAAGACAATATTTTAAGACAATTTATTTTGAGACAT
Source organism: Pinus albicaulis (assembly GCA_034641835.2). Classification (NCBI taxonomy): domain Eukaryota; kingdom Viridiplantae; phylum Streptophyta; class Pinopsida; order Pinales; family Pinaceae; genus Pinus; species Pinus albicaulis. The sequence goes on from JAXQQM020092664.1 coordinate 29,124, forward strand.
CGGCTTAAAGACAATATTTAAAACAATACACAAATTTTCTTTTGTCTCAAATTAAGACAATTTACCCAAAAATTGTTTAAACATTGTGTTAAAACTCCCTTATATTGTAGTGGCGGGAAGGGGACAGACGTCTCCACTGAGGCCCCTGGGCAGTCACCATCAACAAGCCATATGCGTACGGCCGCGGCAGTCACCGTCAACGACAAGCGATATGCGTACGGCTCCGGCCAGTCTGACACCGGCGAGGACTTCGGGGCAGCCCCCGACGTGGACCACACCAATCCCAAGATATAGCAAGATTTGTCGGAGTGGATGAATTGGCTCAAGTCCAATGTCGGTTTCGATGGCTGGAGGTTCGACTTTGTGAAGGGCTATGCGGGAAATCTGCTAGGCGGCTATATTCAAAACACCACCCCCAAATTCGCGGTTGGGGAGATGTGGGACACCGATCGCCAAAGAGTGGTGGAGTGGGTGCACTCAACGGGTGACCGAGCCTTCGCCTTCGATTTCCCTACTAAAGGGATCCTGCAGGACGCACTCAATTCCAATGACCTCTCGCCCCTAAAGGCCTCCCACCGAAAACCCGCTGGCATGATCGGCCTCTTGCCCCAGAAAGCCATCACCTTCATTGAAAATCACGACACCGGCTCCACCCAGAAACTCTGGCCCTTCCCTTCTGATAAACTGCTTCAGGTCTACGCCTACATTCTCACCCATCCCGGTGTTCCCACCATTGTATGTCTTTGTATTTGTTTTTGTAAAAGTAACACACCATCTTCCTTGTTATTATATTATGCTCCACATACGTTTATTTATTTAGTTTAATAACCAGATAGCAGCTTCTTCTAACTGTCTTGTCTTGTCTTGTACTGCAGTTTTACGATCATTTCGTGGACGCAAATATGAAGAAGGAAATTCAAAAACTCATCGCCCTACGCAAGAGAAACAACGTCAATGCTAACAGCAGCTGCAGAATTGTTACTGCGGAGGCCGACCTCTACATGGCGGCCATTGACGACAACATCGTGGTCAAGCTTGGTTCCAGGTTTGATTTGGGAAATAATAAGCCTTCCACTCACTTCCGGGTCGCCACTTCCGGAAACAATTACTGCGTCTGGGAAAAGAGCGAATGAACCCCCCCACGCACTCACTCAGGTATATGTTTATTTTGAATATGCCACCCGCACTTCAAAATTTTGAATATATGTACCATTTTTTTGATGACATTCTAAATAACTACTTCTAAGTAGTACTACAATTTTCTGATCCACCTTTTTACATTATTACTCCAACTTCCATGCAGTTTCCATGTTCAAATTTCAAAGCTTCCCACCATTTATCAACTGCATTAAAATTTTGAATTGCAAATAATTTAATCAACGCGATAACATTTCACTATATATATAGACTAAACATATCAGGTCAATAAGAATATTTTATATATTGATTTTTCTCACGGCCGAAATTTTTGATTGGGAAAACATCTAGTTCTTTACATTCATTATTATTATTAGGAATGTAACTGAATGGTGGATACATCATATTTATATTTTCTTTCAGAGTTAAATTTCAATTTATGATTTGGTGTATGTCCTTGTAAATTCAATTTTATGAGTTTCTGCATGTCCTTTCAAAGAACCAAATTATTTTTTTTCATGGCTTTATAAGAATTGCATGGCTTCTATCATATGATTGCATAATATAATGACTTGTTTTTTCTTATTCACATGGGATTCTGTTTACAAATAAATATACGATTTTATGATTTTTATTTCAATTCTTATAATGTTTTTTTATTTTTTAATAAAATTTTGAGTTTTAATTATTTTCATTATATTTTTAATATATAACTAAATTCAATATTTTGAATAAATCTAATTTAAAGCTCAAACTCTTTGTTATAAATATTTCCACATTAATTGAAATTTGCCATCTTAGAGTGAGGCACAGGTTGTGTGAGGTGCAGCTCTCAATTGCCACTCGTTTATGTTTTCTTCTTCCACAAATATCCCAAAACTCGTGCTTTCACACATACTATGATTAGTGATTAAATATCTATCTACAATTTGCGAGTGAACTTAGACATTAAAAGAAGACTATTACCTCTGTTGCAAACACAGTCTCTTCATTAACAAACACACGAAACCAATTCACATTGAAAAGTTAAAATACGTGTTTAATAATTTCCTGCAACATACGCCAAAATCAAAATTTCAAATCTGAATCAAAGAAGCGAGATGGTTTCGAGTTGGACATTGGTTTGAGATGCAAAAGAACATGATTAACGAGTTGGTTTAAGTTGCAAAAGAACATGATTAACCCTGAATATATAGAAATGACGTTGAACTTTGAATATCAAACACTCTTACTTGATTAAATATGAGACAACCAAGTTAAGCAAACTATAATATGTAGACACATGAGTTATACTAAACCAATTGAGAAACTAATCACTCTAGAGAAGAGAAACCTGGAGTTACTATGTGGCCTAGTTTGGATTTTGTAACAGATGTTCGAGTTGGAGTCAAAGTACAAGAACTATTTGAGTTAATAATCGAACCCCATTGGAAAGTGAAAGAAATTAACAAAAATGAATGAGATTACTAGAATAATAGAAGTACTGCTAGAGAACTGGTTTAGAATTGGACATAATAACAATTTCGAGAAAGCCCACCTTAAAATAGAACCCAATTCTCATTCCACTAGGACTTTTGAGAGAAAAATGTAGTCCACAAGAAGTGACAGGTTCGTTGTACATAACTCCTAGTTCACAACAGAACCCGACCCATATTTCCATTCTCAAGAAATTAATGAATATGAATGCACAACAAAAATGAAAGATATAGGACAACTAAAATTTCGGCGAGCGGGAATAGGATGGAATATAAACAATATGCACCATGAATTTCAGCCATGCCATGAGTGTAAGAGAGAATTGATCTTTGCTACTTCCTCCATCCAGCTGAAGTTCAATTGCATCCCTTCCTATTTCGACATATAGTGTTAATCACCATGGTATCTAGTGGATGTCACATTAGCTTTTATTACCGATAAGGTTAATTTATTTATGTGTGGATTTTTAAAACTATTTTAGAGGATTGAAATCATTGACATTGATTGGAGTCACATGAAAAAACTCTAACCCTAATTTTAGATTTCTATTAGCATATGTTAAACACGTGGTTGCTAATAAAAAATGGTCTCATTATTCTTTTATCACTTTTTTGTTTCATAGGGAAGAAAATCTTTGAGAGTTGGATATTGAAGAAAAAAATGTATAAGATCTGATAGTGATCATATTGGTCATGATGTTTATGGCATCTCTTAAAATTGTAGCTCAAATAGGTATCTATGTATAGGCATGGTGTCCATGCATGCGAAATATATCTTAAAATTTTATTTACTTTGGCATTTTTTAATTCTTATGATAAATAATTTAGTTAGTTGTATTGGCTTTATAACTCATAAAGTTTATAACTTTGGAAATTAATATTTCCATTTGAAAAAATAAAATAAAGTGATGAGAGCGAAGTTTTTTCTCTCATATTTTCTTTGACAATCTCAAAGAAAAAATAAGATTACTTAGAAAATTATAAATTGTTGTAATGAGTGAGTGAAAAACACATTAGAGATCACATCCATTAAAAGAGAAAAAAATGAATTTGAGTTTGAATAAAATTTTAAAATTATCAACAACCAACTTCCCACCTCAACTTCTTCTGTGCATTACCATTTTCTTGACTTTTTTATATTATCACTAAAACTTCCATATTTCCATATTCACACGTTAAAACTGGAAATTGAACAATAATATGAAAATATATTATCACTAAAACTTCCATATTTCCATATTCACATGTTAAAACTGGAAATTGAACAATAATATGAAAATTGTGAATGCAAATAATCTAATCATGCTCGATAGCATTTAAATATATATTAAATAAAATAAGGGTATAGTCCAAGTATAGCATTAACCTTGCAAATAAGAATAATCAGAAAGCTATCATCTTTAGGATTGTTTTGGAATGACAACTCATTTTTAACTATTTATTTTGTATATTGATTTTCTTCAAAATGAAATTTTGGATAAGAAACCATCCAATTTACATTCATGATTATTATGGGTTTATAATGGTAAGAGAAGTTAATAAGATTATGGGTTTTAAAAATTAAGAAAAAATAATAATATTATGGTTTTAAAATGAAAAAAGTTAATAAAATTATAATCTAATACACTTTCGAGATTATTAATTATAATTTACGCAATTAACATTTTGAAGTGAAAAAATAAACTCTCTAGATTATTAATTATAATCTACGCAGTTAACATTTTGAAGTGAAAAAATAAACTTCGAGATTATTAATTATAATTTACGCAATTAACATTTTGAAGTGAAAAAATAAACGTTGGAGATTATTAATTATAATCTACGCACCTAACATTTTGAGGTGAAAAAATAAACTTCCTAGATTATTAATTATAATTTATACTAAACCAATTGAGAAACTAAAGTAATCAGCCTAGAGAAGAGAAACCTGGAGTTACTATGTGGCCTAGTTTGGCTTCTGTAACAGATGTTGGAGTTGGAGTCAAAGTACAAGAACTATAGAAGTTATTGATTCAAGGGAAGTCTCCATCACAACATAATAGAAGATCCATTGGAAAGCTAAAGAAATTAACAGAAAATGAATGAGATTACTGGAATAATAGAAGTATGGAACTGATCTCAAAACTGGACATAATAACAATTTGGAGGAAGCCCAACTTAAAGGAGAACCCAATTCTCATTCCACTAGGGCATTTGAGAGAAAAATGTAGTCACAAGAAATGACAGGTTCGTTGTACATAACTCCTAGTTCACAAGAGAACCCGACCCATATTTCCATGCTCAAGAAATTAATGAATATGAATGCACAACAAAAATGAAAGATATAGGACAACTAAAGTTTCCGAGAGCGAGAATAGGATGGAATATAAAAAAAATGTACCATGAATTTCAGCCACGCCATGAGTGCAAGAGAGAATTGATCTCTGCTACTTCCTCCATCCAACTGAAGTTCAATTGCATCCCTTCCTATTTCGACATATAGTGTTAATCACTATTGATAGAAATCGCTAAAATCACACAATTACAGAAACATAATCATATATTATGCACAGATGGTGTATGTATAAACACACTCACGCACCCTGATTACATTCATATTACTCTATTAAATAGAGTTTATGAGATCCAACTTATGCCTAAATTAGACAGAGAGGTTGAGATAATTTATCAACCATCACAAACCAACTTCTCAAATATGGTATGTAATCATTAACTCCAACATCCCCCCTTAATGATTAAATTACATGAATTTATTGAATTCACTCATAAATAACAAAATAATCAAGCTTATCAGTAGATGCTCCATCAAGTTGCCTCATAACCCTCGGAAAGGTGTAGTTGGCAATTTGGATTCCCGAGTTCACTTCCTCAACTCCCGAATCAAGGACCTCCCGAAGTCAATTACTGGATAACATCCCAATCTGTCACATAACCTCATTAGGATACCACTTCCACGTCTACCACTAACGAGGGATCCTTCCCTAGATCCGCAACTGCAATGCTATCTAGACAACCATCCATATTGAGCCTTACTGCCACACGATCTTTTAAATACTGGTTCAAACACATAGCTGAACTGCTAGTCATTTTATGGACAAGCTCCCATCTACCGAGATACATGGGTGCAAACCACTGTATTCGCTAGTTGTATAGAAGAGCTGTCTAAATATGAAATGTATCTAGATTCAACTATTACATCATGAAATTTCTATGAAATTCATCATAACTTAATTTATAAAACTAATATATATATTAATAAAATGATTATAACTCTGGCTCAACGCTATGAACACATCATTCTCCTCCAACTCAGCTTTGAAGCTCTTGGTGGTAACCTCAGAGTTAGCAAGGGAATGTATCACTACCCACGATGTCACAATCGTGGCCCTTCGAGAGATTTGAGGTCAGTCTATTGGCAGGGCAGGCTGAAGGAGAAACTAGTTTGCATTTCATTGTGAGGGACCGCAGTACTGTACTGCAAAAAATCTTATCTCCTACATGCGTTGGAGACCTAATTTTCCTTGATATCGTGTGTGCCCTCGATTGTTTTGGAGGAATAATCAGGATACCGGTGTTGGATTCCGTCGCTTGATATTTGGGTTCTCGACAAACTGGGTTTTCCTGGGTTTTAATCTTGCTGTAGGTCTTCGGATTTGTTGGATATTTTTTCATTTCCCCGTGTATGACTTGTACGCTAATCGCGAGAGATATTGCTTCTTGTTGTAACCTTAGATTGGAATGACATGGCCTTAGATAAAATAACCAACTCAGATAAAATATACAACAAAACTGGCTCCACACGCTTTCATAACTCCACGGCTCTTTGCAATTATCGATTATAGGTTTCAATGCCTTTTTGATGCATATCTCGAAACAGGTTTCAACACAGCAACACATAGCAGTAAATTGCAGTGGTCACACCATGATTGTATACAAAATAAGTTGATCCACCGTATGCAATGTTTAATGCATTCACACATAGACAACGGTCGTTCGAGCCAGCAGATCTGGTTCATGCGTAGGCAGCGTCTATTTAAATCAACAAATCTTTTTACTCTCTATTACACCTATTCAACAAACCCAGTTTGAGCTTAATGCTCCGATACCATGATAGAAATTGCTAAAATCACACAATTACAAAAACACAATCATATATTATGTACAAATGGTGTATGTGTAAACACACTCACACACCCTGATTACATTCAAATTACTCTATTAAATAGAGTTTTTGAGATCCAACTTATTCTCAATTAGACAGAGAGGTTGAGAAAATTTCTCAACCATCACAAACCAACTTCTGAAATATGGTATGTAATCATTAACTCCAAAAACTATGGTATGTAGTGGATGTCACATTTAGATTTTAGAGGATTGAAATCTTTGACATTTATTGGAATCACATGCAAAAATCCTAACCCTAACTTTAGATGTCTATTAGCATATGTTAAACACTTGGTTACTAATAAAAAAAGGATCCCATTATTCTTTTATCACATATTTGTTCCATAGAGGAGAAAATCTTTGAGAATTAGATATTGAAGAAAAAAATGTATAAGATCTGATAGTGATCATATTGGCCATGATGTTTATGTCATCTCTTAAAATTGTAGCTCAAATAGGTGTCTATGCATAGGTATTGTGTCCATGCATCCAAAATATATCTTAAAATTTTATTATTTTGACATTTTTTAATTTTCTTAAGTCTAAAATTAAGAAAATTATGATAAATAATTTAGTTAGTTGAATTGGCTTTATAACTCATAAAGTTTATAATTTTAGAAATTAATATTTTCAATTGAAAAAATAAAATAAAGTGATGAGATCAAACTTTGGTCTTTGATATTTTCTTTGAGAATCTAAAGGAGGAAATAAGGTTATTCAGGAAATTATAAATTGTTGTAATGAGTGAGTGAAAAACACATTAGAGATCACATCCACTCGAAAAAAAAGGAAAATTTGAGTTTGAATAAAATTTTAAAACTATCAACCCCCCTGATCGGGGTGCCTGACAGTTGATTCGGGCTATGCATATCCACGTGGCGGATGTCTTGCTGCCCCATGTGATATTATAATGCAGTAAGTACTTCAACAGTTGCACTCCATGTGCCAGCGAGCTCTTCATATTAATGCTCTGTCAGATGCATTCAATCAAGCTTATATCTGGTGGTTGAATAGTTGTATGGTTAGTTTCGTTATTATTCTTCAGTCTCTGTTCCGACCTTGCATCGGCGTTCCATTGAAGGCGACAACTTCAGATCTCAGAGCGCACATTCTCTGCCGAAGATCGTGGTATGTAATGGCAACATTGCCTTCCATGCCCACTTTTCGTGTTTTTTTTAAAACTCTGTCACCTTTGTTTTCGTCTGATTTGAATCATTGGCTAGAGGCGTATCATTGTGTTTTATCAAGATGGTTTTGGTTTCGGACTAGGAATTTGGGTAATATCTATGTCGAGCCTAACTTCCACAGTCCCCCTTGTTGGTCTTGGGTTTATTGGGTTAGTTTTGTTCTCGTCATGTTCCTTTCTCTTCGGGATTGTCAAGTTCCGCCTCTGCATTTGCTGGGCTTGTTTCTTTTGTTGGGTTTTACAGTGGATAATCTTGCTTATGAAAAATCCCTCTATGGGAGTTTTCTCCAAATTGGAAATCCGCTTCTTCTTTGCATGCATTCCCGGCTTCATCCAATACGTTATGGGAATCTGTACTCTGTGTTTACTGCGTTTCATTTCAACTGCATGCATGGATTTTGCTCTTTTGTAAGTGGCTATGGTATGGTTTTGTTGGTGGTTCTTTATATTACAAAGGGTTCCGAATCTCTGCTTCTGCCTTGCATGCATTCTCGGCTTCATCCAATACGTTCTGGGCAATTGCACTCTCTGTTTCCTACATTTAGTTTCAACTGCATGCATATGCATGGTTTTCACTCTTTTATAAGTGGCTATGGTATGGTTTCAATGGTGGTTCTTTATATTACAGAGGGTTCCGAATCTGTTCCATCTTTTCTTGGTCTTCCTTATGGCCATAGTCTTCTCTGTACTTTCGCTCTTGGTTGGATCCTTGTTCTTCTATCTGTTGAACATCATTATAAGGTTCTTTGTGGTCTGGGTTGGTTACAACTTCATTTATATGACAATTTGCGTGGTAAGGCTCTGTGCGTTGTGTTCGTAGCAATGGCGCTTTCTTATGTTTTAACTTATCTTCTTTTTGACGTACTTCTGGCCACAGACCTTTCTCCAAGCTCTTTCATTTCCAGTATGGTGAAGGGGAAACCAATGAAGCTGAAAAGAGGTAGGCTACCTACTCCTGGGGCTCGCATGAGTAGGCGTGGCAGGAAATCTAATACGGGGGTGTTGCAAGAGCTTGCTCAGGTTTATAAATCAGGGAATCATGATAACATTAAGTAAAAAATACATGGCTGGGAAGTTCATATAGATAGTGAGGAGGAGGATATGGAAGCTCAGCTTTCCCATATGGATTTCTTAACTGATCCAGGTAGTACTCGGGGTCGTGTTTCTCTTTTTCAACAGTCAGTAAAGACTTACTAGAAGATGAAATGTCTGCTTGCCAAGGCTATGGCAACTAAGGAGGATAAGAGTCTCACCTCTTCTATTCCATTTGAAATGCAACAAATGAAGATGGATATGCATGCTATGCTCAAAGTACAGATTCAGTTGAATGATAGGGTGGGTAAGATTGAAAAATAGCTGCAACTTACTCACAACAATTCATAGGTGTTAGGTCCAACTGTTCATGCTCTGGTTTCTGTTGATCTAGCTGGTTAACTATTTTCGTGTTTGTTCATTTTTTACTCTGTTAACTTTATTAATTCTCTTATTTGTCAATATTATGGACATACTGCAACTCTAAAAGCTGTCAGAGGTAGGATAAGACAATTTCGTTTTTGGTCTGCTTATAACTCGATGCGGTGGCCAACAGACCTGGTTTCCTACGGGCAGGTTGAGGTCACTATATTTGTTTTTTCTTGTAAGACTCTCTCTCCTTAATATTTCCGGAATAGAAAGGTACTACGAAGCTTACAAAAAGAAAAAAAAATTAAAACTATCAACAACTTCCCACCTCAACTTCTTCTAGTCATTACAATTTTCTTAATTTTTTTATATTATCACTCAAACTTCCATATTTCCATATTCAAACTTTAAAATTGAAAATTGAACAATAATTTAAAAATTTTGAAAGCAAATAATTTAATCATGCTCGATAGCATTTAAATATACATTAAATAAACTAAACGTATCTTCCAAGTATAACATTAACTTGCAAATAAGAATAATGGAAAACTATCATCTTTAGGAATGTTTTGCAATGATAACTCATTTTTAACTATTTATTTTATATATATTGATTTTCTTCACTATGAAAATTTTGGAAATTTTGATTAGGAAAACATCTAAATTACATTCATGGTTATTATGGTTTTAAAATCTAAGAAAATTTAATAAAATTATGATTTTAAAAGGATAAGAGAAGTTAATAATACTATGGTTTTAAAATACAAAAATTTAATAAAAAGAGAAGTTAATAAGGTTATGGTTTTAAAAAGAAAAGAGAAGTTAATCATTTTATCGTTTTAAAACAGAAAAAGTTAATAAAAATATAATCTATGGAGTTAACATTTTGAAGTGAAAAACAACTCCCCTAGGTGTCACTGTGTCAATGTCGAGCCATTGGATCAAATGTTAGATGATTGAAATGTTTTAGACCACTAGATTCACAAATAAAAGTTTTATATATGTTTTTTATAATGTGAGTTTTTTTTTAATAAGTGATTGAATTTACGTTTTGGTGACTTTGTCAAATTACAAAAAATTAAAAATAAAAGTAAATTAAATAAAAAGATTGACATATTGTAATGAACATTTTAACTAGGTCAAATAAAAAATAAAAATAATACTAAACTATAAAAACAACCCATGGTATTGACTCATGGTATTCATGTGGAATGTGGTTTATGTAAAGGGGGAAATTAAGATGGCCTAACTCTGGATCTACCAAGAGCCAAGAAGGATCAAATGTCTTGATATGAAAACCCTATTGATCCCTCTCATCAATAATATAGATCTAAACTAATTATTTAATAAAATTATTTACTAAACTATAAAAAAAACCCATGGTATTGACTCATGGTATTCATGTGGAATGTGGTTTATCTAAAGGGGGAAATTAAGATGGCCTAACTCTAGATCTACCAAGAGTCAAGAGGGATCAAATGCTTTGATATGCAAACCTCATTGATCCAACTAATTATTCAAAAAAACTATTTTTAAATGTTTATAACCATTATTCTTTTAAAATTTCACTTAACAAAATGTATCTATATTTTCATACATCCAAATATACATAGTTTTTCTTGTTCTATATTATTTTTGTTACAGCTATTTATTATTCCAAAAAAACATGGTTTTTTTTGTTATATATTATTTATGTTATAATTGTTTTATTATTCATTAGTGTTTCTTAATATATAAAAAAAATACATTAATAATGATTTTTTTTAAAATATGTGATCTTAGATTATAAATCTTCGAGAAGAAAATCTGAAAATTTAGAATAGAAATGACGTTTGAAGATTAATTTGATCAGACAAACCTATTTATACCATGAGGAGAGAAGCAATGGTCAAAACCCAAGAACGGTTAAAATTAAAAATAAAAACGAAAAATAAACGGTCAAAAATAAAAATAGAAATAAAAAGAGAAAACATAACAAACCCAACCCTAAAAATGCTAGTCAAAACTAAAAATAATATAAAACCAAAACTAAAAACTAAAATGACACCCCAAAAAATAATAAATAAATAGATAAAAATAAAATAAAAATAAAAAACAAAAATCAAATAAAAGTCAAAGTCCAAATAAACAAAATTAATCTATAAATAAATACATTAATGCTCAATTAGGATTAAAAAAATAAAAATAAATAATAATTAAATTAAATTAAAATTAAATTAAATATAAAATAAAATAAAATAATAAATAAAAATAAAAATAAATAAATAAATAAAAATAAATAAATAAATAAATTTTAAATATAAAAAATAAATAAATAAATAAATCAATAAATAAATAAATAAATAAATTACAAATAAGTAAATTAATAAATAAAATATTCATAAATACATAAAATTAGAAATAAAAATTTTGAGTTTAAAAAATAATAATAATAATAATAATAATAATAAATAAAAAAAAATATAAAAAAATAAAATAAAAAAAAATAAAAAATAAAAATAAAAATTAAATAAAAAAAAAATAAATAATAATAATAATAATAATAATAAAAAATAAATAAATAAAAATTAAATAAATAAAAAATAAAAAAAATAAAAAAATAAAAAAATAAATAATAATAATAATAATAATAATAATAATAATAAATAAAATAAAGGAAATAACCATAAATAAATTAATAAAGTAATAAGTTAAAACATTAATAAATAAAATTAAAACTAGAATAAGAAAAAATATAATAATAAAATAAATTATAAATATCAGATCATATAATAATAATAATAGGATAAAAACATAAAAATAAAAATACCAAAGAAAAAGAAAGGAAGGACCTTTACAAGGAGTGAAGAGATGGAATCCAGCACCTACTAACCTTCCATCCATCATCTCGATTCAATGTACAAGGCCTCTTCTCAATCTCTAACGCCTCCCTAAATTTCTGGTGATGGAAATGATCCACCCTAGCAAGGACCTTAGCGTCTTCCAAACAAATATGATGCTTCGTCTTCTCCGTATGCTCAGCTAGCGCTAAGGACTTGGTTCTACCAAGTCTAATATCCGCAGAATGCTCCTGGATCCTCTTATTAATCGATTGACCAGTTTCACCAATGTAGGGAGTCCCACAAGAGCACGGGATCAAATAAACACCTTTCATGCTTTTTGGGTCCAACTTGTCCTTAACCGATTTAAGGGAGCTCCGAATGGTGTTTAAAGGCTTAAAAGAAGACGAGATCTTATGCTTCCTTAAAATCCGAGCGATCTTGTCAGTAGTACCTTGAATAAAAGGTAAATGAACTTTACCAATAACATTATCCATCAACATTTTCTGCCTAGGAACTTTGCTCACATTCATGAAAGCCTTCAAACCCTGACTCCTACTATACCCATTTTCTTCGAAGACCTCAAGGAGATGGGCCTTTTCCTCATCTAAATGATCATCATCAGAAATTCTAAGAGCTCTTGTAGCTAAAGTGTTTAGGACTCCAATTTTCTGAGCAGGAAAATGATGAGAACCAGAGTGAAGATACTGCTCAGTGTGCGTCTTTTTCCAAAAAACACGATGCGAGAAAGAGCCATTAGTATTTCTAGAGATGAGAACATCAAGGAAAGGAAGGCTCCCCTCATTCTCCATTTCCATAGTGAACTTAATGGAATCAGATTGATTATTCAAGTGCTGATGAAATGCCTTTAATTCTTGCTGTCCATGAGACCAATTGATGAAAGTATCTTCTACAAATCGCTTCCAAACCTTGGGCTTTAAGGGAGCAGACGCTAAAGCTATAGATTCAAACTCTTCCATAAATAGGTTGGCCACTACTGGCGAGAGCAGGGAACCCATGGCGACACCACAGGTTTGCTCAAAAAACTCTCCTTTGAAACTAAAAAAGTTAGAAGTGAGGCAAATTTCCACCAAATTAGCAGTATCAAGATCAGTGATGCGCCTGATAACTTCTACTGCCTCCATGATAGGAATGTTCGTGTAGAGAGAAACAACATCAAAACTAACCATAGAGTCATTAGGTTCACAAACCCAGCTTTTTAACTCTTGAAAAAAAAAAGCAGAATCTTTCATGAAAGAATCTGTTTGACCAACAAGAGGCTTAAGCTTGCGGGCTAAATACTTAGCTAGGAGATAAGTGGGCCCACCAATAGTATTAACAATGGGTCTGATAGTAACACCCTCTTTATGAATCTTGGGGAGCCCATAAATCCTAGGGGTGACAGGATTATTTTCAATAAGCTTTGAGCTCATGGAACCCACAGTGCAACTAGATTTAATAGCATTGGCCACAATCTTTGAGACTTTATTAATAGGGTTCTTAGAGAGCTTCTTATAACTCCCACTATTACATATATGGTCAAGCATCTCAGCTTTATAATATTCCTTATTCAAGATTACAGTAGCGCCACCCTTATCAGCCTTGAGGACAACAATATCAGGGTTCTGATTAAGGGCTTTAAGAGCCATAAATTCAGCTTTGCTAACATTGCTCTTCGGAGGCTTAGCTTTCCTAAGAGCCATAGCACAATCCTGCCTAATGACATCCTACAAGCTTTCCGAAAAATCTTTAATACCATATTCTATACTACAAATAATATCATCACGAGGAATTTTTCTAGGAGCAAGAGCGAAATTAAGGCCCTTACCTAATAAAGAAAAAACAGAGGAATCAAAAGAGAATCTAGAGAGATTAATAACTCTTTTATTATATTTATTACTATTATTATTATTTTTATTGTTATTACTACTAAATATATTATTAATATTATTATTGCTAATATTAATATTATTGTTATAATTATTCTTACCAATATTATCATTATTATTACTATCACCAATGCTAATGTTATTCTTACAAGTAGTGTTATTTATAATCTAATATGTTATGGATCACAGAAGCTTGCACTCTCAAATATGTGATCTTATTAAATTTCCAAATTATTTCACATGACATGATTTATCTTGAGTGATAATGATGAATGTTCATAATTCTCATTTCTTAAATAACACTAAATTTACCTTTAATTACTTAATAGTAATAGTTTGTAACTACATAATAGTTTGTAACTACTGACATACTCTTTCTTCCGTTAAAAACAAACTATGTACATATTTTAATCATAAACATTTTTCATATTATATGATGTCAAACTTACTCAACTTTTTATTCTGGAATTTTAAACAATGTTTCCCACTACATAATTTTAGCTTTTATAATTATTTATTTATTTTTCAATTCCAAACAAAAATTACAAAAGAAAAAGCCCACTCAGTCCTTATTGTAGATTGTAGTTTTACAAAATTGACACTATGATTAACAATAGAGTAAGTTGAGACAACCTTAAGGGGTTTTTTTGTACAATTTTTATCATAACATTTCCCTCAATCCAATATATAATGTAGAGTCTTCTAGAGAGAGAGTATATTTTAGTTGATAAGTTGATCCACAATCAAAGAAAATGGCTATGGATTTCACAAGTCATTAGTTTATAACTTGATCCATAATAAAAGAAAATGGCTAGGGATGTCACAAGTTATCATTCACATAGTAATTTATTGATGTTCTTAGTTGAAATGGATCCTATTAGATACATGGTGGCCAGAGACATTAAAAAATTCAAAAAGAATATATGTTATGACATCCATATTGTCTACAAACCATCCAAATTTCCCATCTTATACAACAATTTCTAACAATAACCACTCAATTTACACCAATTTTTGAAACCCCCACCCATGCTAGGGAGATCACACTATAAAATCTAATGTTCCTTTGGTTTTTTTAAGGGGTTCATAAACAAAACAGATAAAAATAAAGTCAATATTCTGGTATTATAATTGATTTTTGAATCATTGTGACAAACAAAACATCACATTAGCTCACATAGTATATATAATGCTATAAGGATCTAAGTT
The DNA here is from genome assembly GCA_034641835.2 of Pinus albicaulis. Taxonomy (NCBI): domain Eukaryota; kingdom Viridiplantae; phylum Streptophyta; class Pinopsida; order Pinales; family Pinaceae; genus Pinus; species Pinus albicaulis. The sequence continues at coordinate 44,404 of JAXQQM020092664.1, forward strand.
GATAACAAATTTTGAATCATGATAACTAGGTGAAAACCAAAACTAAGTTGTAGCCACAAGCAAAAAATCTCAACAACTCACATAATATATCCAAGGTTGGAATGAACCCCATACATTGTGATGGACCTCATGGGAATTTTAATGCACATAGAACACCACCCTAATAATTCTATACTCTTGATCAATTTAGAATAACTTAGGATGTGTAAAATATTTTAGTAAGATAAAAAAACAGACAACAAGAAAGTCAATATTGTGGTATAATGACTGATTTTTGAATCATTGTGACAAACAAAACATCACATTAGCTCACATAATATATATAATGCTATAAGGATCGAAGATGATAACAAAGTTTTGAATCATGATAACTAGGTGAAAACCAAAACTAAGTTGTAGCCACAAGCAAAAAATCACAACAATTCACAGAATATATCCAAGGTTGCAATGAACCCCATACATTGTGATGGACCTCATGGGAATTTTAGTGCACATAGAACACCACCCTAATAATTCTATACTCTTGATCAATTTAGAATAACCTAGGATGTGTAAAATATTTTAATAAGAAACTAGATTTGTAATTATGAAATATAAAACTATAATTTAAATTTGTGAATTTACATTGTATTTTTTTTCTTAAGTATATAGAGAAAGAATAAACCAAGTTTGGAGTTAAGAAAATGAACCATAACATAAAGAACAATATCTCCTTCCAAAAATGTCTCCATATTAAAATGGCATTCACTTTCTTGTATACCAAGACTATTGTTCTTCATATACAATTTCTGATAAGCATGCAATTGGCTCTCAGATATGTAGATAAACTTGAAGTAAACTCTATTTTTTTTAATAAAAAATCTCTTTATTTACATCTATGCTAGATACGCTGTACTTGAATGTATTTAAAATATCTTATTTAAGTTATGTGCTGGATTATTAATCACCAAAGGATTTTCACCTCCAATTTCCTATTTCAATATCTATAACAAAATTTATATATATGTGAACATATTATGTTAGTTTAGATATATGTTTTGACCCCCAATTTCCTATCTCAAAATCTATAACAAAATTTTTTGGTTGATAACTCTTATCATCAATATCTTTGAAACCTCCACGACTTGCTTCCATCGAAGCAAAATTTTCCTTTCATTCCTTCACGATGACTTGTTCTCTGCAACATTTTATTTCTTCTAGGCTACTCTTTCCTATGCTATTGCCTTCTTATTTCTAATAGGCTACTCTTTCCTATGCTATTTCCTTACGACGTTTCTTTTGCAACATACAGTGCAATTGCTAGATTTAAATAATTGAATAGTTTATGTTTAATGGTTGTTTTTATGCTTGAAGGATCTAATGGATTAGAAGACTGCAAATTAATTTCTTCTGTTGTTTCTCAAGTTTAAAATTACATGATAGTTATCAATTACCTATACATGTTATAAGTTTTATGAGCTTTTGTATGTCCTTTCCTTTCAAAGAAGCAAATTACTTCTTTACTATAAAAGTGAATGACTTGATGATAATCTCATAGTTTGGTTCTATTATATAATTGCTTAATATAACAGCTTGTTCTTTCTTATTCATATGGGATTCTGTTTACAAATAAATACATGATTTTATAATTTGTATTTCAAATTTTATAATAATTTTTTTATTTTTTAATAAAATTTTAAGTTTTAATTATTTAAATTATATTTTTAATATATAACTAAATTAAATATTTTGAATAAATCTAATTTAACACTCAGAATCTCTATTATGAACATTTCCACATTAATTGAAATTAGCTATCGTAGAGTGGGGCACAAGTTGTGTGAGGTGCCACCCTCAATTGCCACTCGTTTATCTATTCTTCCACAAAAATACCAAAACTCGTGCTTTCACACACACTGTGATTAGTGATTAAATATCTTTCTCCAACTTGCGAGTGAACTTGGTTTGAGTTGCAAAAGATCATGATTAATGAGTTGGATATTTCTTTGAGTTGCAAAAGAGTATGATCAACGAGTTGGACATTGGTTTGAGTTGAAAAAGAGCATGATTAAGCCTAAATATATAGAAATGGCGTTGGAATTTGAATATCAAACACTCCTATTTGATTAAATATGACAGACAATCAAGTTAAGCTAACTATAATAAGTAGACACGTGAGTTATACTACACAATTGAGAAACTAAAGTAATCAGCCTAGAGAAGAGAAACATGGAGTTACTATGTGGCCTAGTTTGGCTTCTGTAATAGATGTTGGAGATGGAGTCAAATTACCAGAACTAATGAGTTATTGATCCAAGGGAAGTCTCCATCACAACATAATCGAACCCCCATTGGAAAGCTAAAGAAATTAATAGAAATGAATGAGATTACTAGAATAATAGAAGTATCGCTAGAGAAGTGGTCTCAGAACTAGACGTAATAACAATTTGGAGGAAGCCCAGCTAAAATAGAACCCAATTCTCATTCCACTAGGTATTTTGAGAAAAAAATGTAGTCCACAAGAAATGATAGCGATCCAGGTTCATTGTACATAACTCCTAGTTCAAAATGGAACACAACCATCATTTCCATGCTCAAGAAATTAATGAATATGATTGCACAAAAAAAATGAAAGATACAGGAAAACTAAACTTTCTGAGAGCGGGAATAGGATGGAATAGAAAAAAAATGTACCATGAATTTCAACCCCGTAATGAGTGCAAGAGAGAACTGATCTCTACTACTTCCTCCATCCAGCTGAAGTTCAATTGCATCCCTTCCTATTTTGACATACAGTGCTAATCACCATGGTATCTAGTGGATGTCACATTTAGCTTCTAGAGGATTGAAATATTTGACATTTATTGGAATCACATGCAAAAACCATAACCCTAAATTTAGATGTCTATTAGCATATGTTAAACACTTGGTTGCTAATAAAAAAAAGTCCCATTATTCTTTTATCACATATTTGTTCCATAGGGGAAAAAATCTTTGAGAGTTGGATAGTGAAGAAAAAAATGTATAAGATCTGATAGTGATCAGATTGGCCATGATGTTTATGGCATCTCTTAAAATTGTAGCTCAAATAGGTATCTATGCATAGGCATTGTGTCCATGCAAGCTAAATATACCTTAAAGTTTTACTTATTTTGGCATTTTTTAATTATTCTTAAGTTTAAAATTAACAAAATTATGATAAATAATTTAGTTAGTTGTATTGGCTTTATAACTCATAAATTTTATAATTTTGAAAATTAATATTTTCATTTGAAAAGATAAAATAAAGTGATGAGATCAAAGTTTGATCTTTGATATTTTCTTTGAAGATCTCAAGGAGGAAATAGGGTTATTCACTAAATTTTAGATTATTGTAATGAGTGAGTGAAAAACACATTAGAAATCACATCGAGTGAGAAAGAAAAAGGTGAATTTGTGTTTAAATAAAATTTTAAAACTATCAACAACTTCCCATCTCACCTTCTTCTATGCATTACAATTTTCTTTTATTTTTTTATATTATCACTCAAATGTCCATATTTCCATTTTCAAACTTTAAAATTGGAAATTGAACAATAATTTAAAAATTATGAATGCAAATAATTTAATCATGCTCGATATCATTTAAATATATATTAAATAAACTAAACGTATCTTCCAAGTATAACATTAAATTGAAAATAAGAATAATGGAAAACTATCATCTTTAGGAATGTCTTGCAATGATAACTCATTTTTAACTATTTATTTTATATATATTGGTTTTCTTCACTATGGAAATTTTGGAAATTTTGATTAGGAAAACATCTAATTTACATTCATGGCTATTATGGTTTTAAAACGGTAAAAGAAGTTTTTGTCAAAGTTGGGCACTAGGCCAGGTTTAAGTGTCCCACAAATTCACTGTTAACCGGCAAGGAACCCAGCTCCCAAAAACAGGCGAAATTGTGGCCTTGTTAATTTTCATAGTGACTGTTATTTGTGTTAAAATTAAAAATGACAATTTGTTTTAAAATAATAAAAAATATATTAAAAAATGGAGTGGTGGGCCATGACCCCCGCCACCCCCGTCGGACCTTATTACAATAAAAAAAAATTAAAAATATATCATTGGGGGGGTGGGTTGTCAACCTTGCCAAAATCTAGAAACTTCTACTTAAAAAAAGGGCTACAACAACAATTATATGTTGGTTAAAGAGGGTTGGGTTGGGGCCGCGTGAACCAGAACACCCCACCCCCCCCACCATAAATATGATATTACCACCGATATGGTACCACATTTAAGTGGGTCGAGGGGAATCAAAACCACCTGGCTATGTAGGTCATCCCACTCCATGGGAAACCCAACTAACCGTCAAACAAACAGCCAAACCATCACCCAAAATTAAACAGGAACATATATAACGTGCCTCCAATTCAATCTAGCCATTACATGCCATAACTGCAACATTCCATTGCTATATATATTTTAAAAACGTGCCCAAACATAAAAACAAACAACGACTATTATCACAGAGGCGGGATTTTATCCCCCGACCCCTCTCCAACCAATTACTTTTTTTTACCATTGCAACAATGATTCATTCATGGTTAAATTTTCCCAAAACATTATATAAAAACCTAAAACTCATTTTCACGGGAGGCAGAGCAAGGGTGGACTAGTGGAGTAGGAGTGCGAAACCACGACCCCATAGTAAGGTGGAACCATGTGCGGGCAAATTTTTCAAGACACGTAATCTTTTGCAGAGGATATTCATTGATTCCATGGGGAGGTAAAATTCCATTTGGTTACAATGATATGAAGTTTACAGTCATTTTAACCATAATTTTTCACAGAACGCGATGGTAAATTTAGAATGACCATCTGAGTAGTAGATTTGGAGATTCCCTACAAAACATAATCTTAGGGAATCTTGAGGGCACCAAAAGATACTTTAAGGGCCTAAAGTTGCAGGAGTCCATTTTCAAAAAAAATTATGTCAATTTTACACCTCTCAGTGATAGGAACCCGATGGTGATGTATGTTTCATTAGCAGAGAATAATGTTTAATACATTTCTCCATTTATACTGAAAACCACAATTGATGAGAACATAGATCATGGCAACCAATATATGGTAAGCTATAGGATATTAAATGCCCCCTTAAAGTCTTTATTAGACCTCAATTCCATAACCGTATCCCATCTGACCAACATCTACCATATGGCCACACATCGCATGGGCATATATAACTCTAGATGCCATGTATGCATCCATTCCATCACATCCTGAACCTTGAGCCTCTGCCTTCGTACAATGGTATTTCGAGAAATTGAATGGAGAATCGTTATCAATCATTGAACTCAACGAAAGCCTCTACCTTTGTACAATGGTATTTTGGGAAATTGAATAGTGAATCATTAGCAATCAATGAACTCAACCGCCATATCTTATAACATTTAACGGTAGGATCGATCGGGTTCGATTTGGTATCCTCTCCCCTTCAATTAAAAATGTGTTCGTTGGCACTAAATGGTTGAATAAAATCTTGTTTTCATGGTTTTGAATAGTGAGAGTCATCACAATGGATTTTATTTTTCGTTCTTCTTGTTTACTCCCTAGAAATCGAGAAATATCTTGTAAAGGTTGCTAATATCCACAAAATTAAAACTATTTACAGTTTATGAGTTGAACACATAAGAAATTACAAGACACACATGTAGTTTGCAAGCATTTTATACGAGATAGTTGAGGTTAATAACCGATAAGGCTCTCCCAAATTTTCTTGTTGCATCTGACATATTTTTCTTCTATTCTTTAAGGTTTTAAGCAATTTTTTAGGTTGAATGGTGGAATAAATTTCTTTATTTACATATTCCTGTCTGTTGAAGTGTAAAATTTAGTTTCTGTGTTTTTCGATACAGTATTTCAAGACATCGGTGTTGTTTGCAAGCGTCTTATATGAGGTAGTTGCAATTAATAACTCTTAAGGTTCTCCCCGTCATATTCTTCATGAATTTGGTATACTTACTTCCATTATTTAATATTTTAAGCAAAATTTCAGGTTGAATTGGTGGAATTAATTTTCAGGTCGTAGTGTAAGATTTAGTTTCAAGTTCTATTAAAGGGAACCGTACCCTAAATTTTCTATGGACGTTGGGTTTTCCATGTCAAAATTTTCATTGACTCTTGAGTTGGTGTGTATCTGAATATTTTATTGGCTGAGTATGTGTCTGAATATGCTTTGTATCGTTAAAACTTATTTTCAAGAATATTGGTTAAGAAACAAGCGTTACTCCTCTTCATTCCTAAAGCATGTGAAGTAGTGAAAGTTTAACTCCAGCAAAATTTTAAAATTACAATTTAGCTACTAGCGCATTGATCCACAAACACCAATAATAGTACATTCAAATTACACATTCAACTTAAATTTACATGGCAAACATCTTCCTCACATTACCGTCTCTATTTTAATATATAAAATGTCAATGACTTTTCACAAGATAATGGTATTTTTAGTCTATGCAATGTTAAATTTATGAGAGAATAGTTTTTCACGTGAGTGAATGCCTTACTTTATCTTCTATGTGCACAATTTTTTTTTAAATACAGTTACATAAAATAAATGGTACATATGAATAGTATTAAAATACTTGTTTACTTATATATTTTACATTGTCAAAATTATATAAATTAATTAAATTCTATAGATTAATTAAATTATAATTTGTTTTAAATTATTATAATTATTTATAAGAAAAATGTGATATATAAACTAGAATTATATATATATTAAAAAACATATAACAAAATTTCTAATTATTAAGATTCATTTTTACTTTATTATATAGATATAGATCTTTTAACTTTTGAATCGTAGCTTATTCTTTGGAATCGTCACGAGATTCGAGTGGCAAATAACCTAGTGAGATTAATGTATAAAGAGCATCATTAACACTGGAGAGTTGGAGATTGGTTTGAGTTTCAAAAGAACATGATTAACCCTGAATATATACCATGAATTTCAGCTCCATGATGAGTGCAAGAGAGAATTGATCTCTGCTACTTCCTCCATCCAGCTGAATTTTAATTGCATCCCTTCCTATTTCGACATATAGTGTTAATCACCATGGTATCTAGTGGATGTCACATTTAGATTTTAAAGGATTGAAATCCTTACATTTATTGGAATCACATGCAAAAACCCTAACCCTAACTTTATATGTCTATTAGCATATGTTAAACATTTGGTTACTAATAAAAAAAGGGTCCCATTATTCTTTTATCACATGTTTGTGCCATAGAGGAGAAAATGTTTGAGAGTTAGATTTTGAAGAAAAAAATGTATACGATATGATAGTGATCATATTGGCCATGATGTTTATGGCATCTCTTAAAATTGTAGCTCAAATAGGTATCTATGCATAGGCATTGTGTCCATGCATGCAAAATATATCTTAAAATTTTATCTATTTTGACATTTTTAAATTCTTCTGAAGTCTAAAATTAAGAAAATTATGATAAATAATTTATTTAGTTGAATTGGCTTTATAACTCATAAAGTTTATAATTTTAGAAATTAATATTTTCATTTGAAAAAATAAAATAAAGTGATGAGATCAAAGTTTGGTCTTTGATATTTTCTTTGAGGACCTCAAGGAGGAAATAAGGTTATTCAGATCACATCCAGTGAGAAAGAAAAGGGCAAATTTGAGTTTGAATAAAATTTTAAAACTATCAACAACTTCCCACCTCAACTTCTTTTCTGGATTACAATTTTCTTATCTTTTTTTAATATTATCACAAAAACTTCCATATTTCCATATTCAAACCTTAAAATTGGAGATTGAACAATAATTTAAAAATTGTGAATGCAAATAATTTAATCATTGTCCATAGCATTTAAATATATATTAAATAAACTAAATGTATCTTCCAAGTATAACATTAACCTGCAAATAATAATAATGGAAAACTATCATCTTTAGGAATGTTTTGCAATGATAACTCATTTTTAACTATTTATTTTATATATATTGATTTTCTTCACTATGGAAATTTTGTAAATTTTGATTAGGAAAACATATAATTTACATTCATGGTTATTATGGTTTTAAAATGGTAAGAGAAGTTTCGGTCAAGGTTGGGCACCGAGCCAGATTTAAGTGTTCCACAAATTCACTACTAAACAGCAAGGAACCCAGCTCCTGAAAATGGGCAAAATTGTGGCCTAGTTAATTTTCCTAGTGACCCTTATTTATGTTAAAATTAAAAATGACAATTTGGTTTAAAATAACGAAAAATATATTAAAAAATGGAGTGGTGTGACATAACCCCCACCACCCCTGTCGGACCTTATTACAATAAAAAAAATAAAAAATATGTCGCTAGGGGGCGGGTTGTCAACCCTGTTAGAATCCAGAAACTTCTACACTAAAAAAAGGGGCCACTACAACAATTATATGTTGGTTAAAGAGAGTTGGGTCGGGGCCACGTGGAGCGGACCCACCACCATAAATAATCTATTACCACTGATATGGCACCACATTTAAGTGGGTTGGGGGGAATCGAACCTGCCTAGCTATGTAGGTCGGACCACTCCATGGGAAAGCCAACGAACCGTCAAACAACCAACCAAACCATCAGCCAAAATTAAACACACACATATATAACACGCCTCCAATTCAATCGAACGATTATATGCCACAACCATAACGATTATATGCCACAACCACAACATGACATGGTTATATATATTTTAAAAACTTGCCCAAACATAAAAACAAACAACGACTATTATCAGAGAGGCGGAATATTATCCCCCAACCCGGTCGAATCAATTAGTTTTTTTTACCATTGCGCCAACGATGCATTCGTGGTTAACTTTGCCCAAAAAATTATATAAAAACCTAAAACTCATTTGCATAGGAGGCAGAGCAAGGGCGGACTAGCAAAGCAAGAGTGCAGAACCACGACCCCATAGTAAGGCAGAACCATTTGCAGGCACATTTTTCAATACATGTAATCTTTTGCAGAGAATATTCTTTGATTCTTGAAAGATTCAATGGGGAGGTAAAATTCCATTTTATCAGAATGCTATGAAGTTTACAATCATTTTAACTAGAATTTTGCACAAAACACGACGGTAAATTCAAAATGACCATCTGAGCAATAGATTTGGAGATTCCCTACAAAACATAATCTTAGGGAATCTTGAGGGTATTAAAAGATTCTTTGAGGGCCTGAAGTAGTAGGAGTCCATTTTCGACAAAATTTATGTCAATTTTACACCTCTTAGTGATAGGAATCCGATGATGATGTATGTTTCATGAGTAGAGAAAAATGTTTAATACACTTCTCTATTTATATTGGAAACCACAATTGATGAGAACATATATCATGGCAACCAATATATGGTAAGCTATAGGTTATTAAATGCCCCCTTAGAGTCTTTATTAGACCTAATTCCATAACCCTATCCCATGTAACCAACATCTACCATATGGCCACCCATCGCATGGGCATATATAACTCTGGATGTCATGTCTGCATCCATTCCTTCACATCCAGAACCCTGAGCCTTTGCCTTCGTACAATGGTATTTCAGTAAATTGAATGGAGAATCGGTAGAAATCACTGAACTCAACCAGAGCCTTTGCCTTTGTACAATGGTATTTCAAGAAATTGAATAGTGAATCATTAGTAACCCATGAACTCAACTGCCATATCTTATAACATTTAATGGCAGGATCGATCGGGTTCAATTTGGTATCCTCCTCCCCTTCAATTAAAACTATGTTCGTTGGCGCTGAATGGTTGAATAAAATATTCTTTTCATGGTTTTGAACAGTGAGAGTCATCACAATGGATTTTCTTTTTCGTTCTTCTTGTTTACTCCCTGGAAATCGAACAATATTTTGTACAGGTTGTTAATATCCACAGAATTGAAACTATTTGTAGTTTATGAGTTCAACACATAAGAAATTACAGGACACTCATGTAGTTTTCAAGTGTTTTATATGAGATATTTGAGTTTAATAACCGGTAAGGCTCTCCCAATTTTTCTCCCAATATTTCTTGTTGCATTTGACATATGTTTCTTCTATAATTTAGGGTTTTAAGAAATTTTTTAGGTTAAATGGTGGATTAAATTTCTTTATTTACATATTCCTGTTTGTTGATGTGTAAAATTTAGTTTTTGTGTTTTGCGATACACTATTTCAAGACCTCGGTATTGTTTGCAAGTTTTTTATATGAGATAGTTGCGATTAGTAACTGGTAAGGCTCTCCCCGACATATTATTGATGAATTTGGTATACTTACTTCCATTATTTAAGGTTTTAGGAAAAAATTTATTTTCAGGTCGTAGTGTAAGATTTAGTTTCAAGTTCTGTTAAAGGGAATCATACCCTAAATTTTCTATGAACGTTGGATTTTCCATGTCAGCCTTTTCATTAACTCTTGAATTAGTGTGTATCTGAATATTTTACTAGCTGAGTGTGTGTCTAAAGATGCTTTGTATCATTAAAATTTATTTTCAAGAATATTTGTTAAAAAAACAAGCATTACTCCTCTTCGTTCTTAAAGCATGTGAAGTAGTGAAAGTTTAACTCCAGCAAAATTGTAAAAATGCAATTTAGGTACTAGCACATTGATTGATAAACACCAATAATAGTACATTCAAATTACACATTCAACTTAAATTTACATGGCAGAAACCTTCCTCAGAATACCATCTCTATTTTAATATATAAAATGTCAATGTCTTTTCACAAGATAATGGTATTTTGAGCCTATGCAATGTTAAATTTATGACAAAATAGTTTTTCACGTGAGTCAATGCCTTACTTTATCTTCTATGTGCACAATTTTTTTTGTTTTGTTTTTAAATACAGTTACATAAAATAAACGGTACATATGAATAGTATTAAAATACTTGTTTATTTATATATTTTACATTGTCAAAATTATATAAATTAATCAAATTCTATAGATTAATTAAATTGTAATTTGTTTTAAATTATTATAATTATTTATAAAAAAAATGTGATATATAAACTAGAATTATATATATATATATATATATATAATTCTAGTTTATATATATATAGTAAAAAACAAATAACAAAATTTCTACTTATTAAGATTCACTTTTACATTATTAAATAAATATAGATCTTTTAACTTTTGAATTATTGGTTATTATTGGGAATCATCACGAGATCCGAGTGGTGAATAACCTAGTGAGATTAATGTATAAAGAGCATGATTAACCCTGGAGAGTTGGACATTGGTTTGAGTTGTAAAAGATCATGATTAAACCTGAATATATAGAAATGGCGTTGAGCTTTGAATATCAAACACTCTTATTTGATTAAATATGACAGACAGCCAAGTTAGGCTAACTCTAATAAGTAGACACGTGATTTATACTACACCAATTGTGAAACTAAACTAATCAACCTAGAGAAGAGAAGACTGGAGATACTATGTGGCCTAGTTTTTCTTCTATAATAGATGCTGGAGTTGGAATCAAAGTACCAGAACTATTCGAGTTATTTATTCAAGGGAAGTCTCTATCAGAACATAATCGAACCCCCATTGGAATGCTAAATAAATTAACAGAAATGAATGAGATTATTGGAATAATAGAAGTATGGCTACTAGGGCTTCTCGTAAAAGAGAATAACAAATTAATAAGACAAGGATAAAAGTAGAGAAATGAAAATAGATGGGATCAAAACCAAATTTTTGAGAGCAACCACACTACAAATGTTTTATCCCGGAGATAAATTTATACACTAGATCGACAATTATAAATAAGTGTTTAACTAACTTCTAACGATTTCACTAATTAATTATTTAACTAAGTTTAATCTTTAACGCTCCATGAACTTTTCCTAGTGGTTTCGTAAAGGTATTCGTTAACTCTTCCTTGGAATCACAAAATCAGAGAACAATATCACCATTCCTATCAATTTCATGGATGAAGTGAAAATGAGTGTCGACATGTTTTCCTTTTTTATTAAAGATATTGTTCTTAGACAAGAAAATAGTGGAAGTGTTGTCAAAATAGATTGAAATAGGTTGATTTTGTGTACATCAAAAGTCAGAGAGAAGTATCATCAGCCACACTGTTTGACATGATGCTAAATTCGTGCAACTTACTCGACCTCTGTTGAATATAGCACAGATTTAGGCTAATTTTTGGATCATCATGAGATCAAGTTTTTGCCAAATAGAAAATCATAGCTAGAAGTGATTTTCCGATCATCAATACATCCTGCATAATCTTTGTCTATATAACCAACAAGCTTATTTTCTCTAGAGGTTGTATACCATAAACCATAATTAGTTGTACCAGCAATGTATCTTAACACCCTTTTTCCAGCTTTCTAGTGATAGTCTTTAGGAGATTCCATAAACCTGGAAATATAACTAGATGAAAATGATATATCAAATCTAGTAGCAGTTAGATACATAATACTATTAGCAATTTTCGTTTACAAAGTTGAATTAAAAATAGTACCCACATCATATTTACTTAATTTTGTACCAAATTCAAAAGGAGTATCCACCGGTGTACACCTTTCCATCTTAAAAATTTTCAAAATGTCAGTAGCATACTTCTGTTGACCCATAAAGATAACATCATGTGTTTGTTTCACTTCAATACCTAAGAAGTATCTCATTAATCCAAGATCTGTCATTTCAAATTCATTTTTCATTACAGCTTTAAATTCATCTAACTACATGTTACCTGTATAAAGTTTGTCATCAACATAAAGAGAGAGTATCAACATATTACCTTGATGATCATTCTTGATATACAAATTGGGTTCATGTTCGCTCCTTCTATTCAGTTGTATCAAGCCATTCTCATTTAACTTAGTTTTAAAAACTAATTTTACACCTATATAATTTTTATCATCAGGTAGATCAACCAAATCCCAAGTTTGATTTTTTTCAATAACATCAATTTCATTATTCATTGCATCTCCCATTCTTTGTCCTTTATAGCCTCTTCAAAACAAGTAGGTTGAAATGAAAGGAATGCAAAATTCACATTATCATCAACATTGTCTTGTGCATAAATGTCACTTAAGATTCTCATTTTAGGATGATTAGAATCAGACTCACTTAAAGATGATGAAGTGCTATCATCAAGCTTCTTTCTTAATTTTTTTGGAACATTAGTGAAAGAGATACAACCAAATACTCGAAAGTGTGAAATAGTTACCTTTTTTCCACTCCATGCTTTTCAGGTAGAAAACTTTAAACACTGGAAGTTGGTGATCTATTCAAAATATATATCGAACATGAAACTACTTCAGCCCATAAATATTTATACAAGTTTCATGTTTTGAGCAGACTTCGAGCCATATTCATAATTTTATGATTCTTTATTTCCGCGAATCCATTCTATTGTGGAGTATACTTGGCTTTCATATGTTTTTTAATACCATGTTGTTTACAAGAATCAATGAATTTGTTAGATTCATAATCACCTCCTTTATCAGAGTTGAGAGCTTTAATAAACTTTCCACTCTGTTTTTCAACCTCGGCTTTGAACTCCTCGAACTTGGAAAATGTTTTGGATTTGTATTTGATGAAATACACCCAAACTTTCCTGCTAAATTCATAAACAAATGTAATAAAATAGAGAATTCCACCAACTGATTATGCTTGCATAGGACCGTACAAATATGTATGCACTAACTCTAGTTGTTCTTTGGCTCTATAAGAGGCTGATGAAAAAATATCTCGCTTATGTTTACCAATTATACAACTTGTACAAGAAAATATATGGCCAAACAAGGTAGGCAAACCTTTCACCATAGACTATCTTTGTAATAGACTCATACTTTTGATAGGTAAATGACCATATCGCAAATGCCACAAGTCTGTGTAATTTGGTGTTGAACCATTATATGCATACAAATTCTCACTTTTCATTTGTAATTGATACAACCTATTCTTTCTCATAGGAATATTTGCAACGAGAGATTTATGCTGATAAAAAATCGTGAAAGTAGTGTTGTGAAAGCTAACATCATAACCATGTGCATCTAACTGTCCAACACTCAACAAATTATGTTTTAAATTGGGTACATGAGGCAAAGATTTTCTGTAGTTTAGGGATGCTCCCAACCTAAATTCCTTTGCCTCTACCTTCATCTTTTCCATCCCTTTCCCACTAAATATAGGCGTAGGGATGGAAAATTGACTCGTTGAAGCAGTGTTTAAAAAAAATCAGAAATATGACACCTTTTAAAAAAACTTCAAATTAAATAGGGCACTCCCTCTATGAAGTAAAATATATAATCCTTTGCATTTATCTCAAATAGAGCGAGGGTAAAATTTTCATTTGTAACCAATAACACTGGAATTTTCAAACTGAATTCACCATCACAACAACAAAAACAATAATTTTCACTTTATATTATTTATCGAATGCTCTAAAAATAGAATTTCATGTGTCTCTTGTTCATCCCATCATTCATAATCATGTGCTTATGAGCTCCTTCGATACTAAATTATATAACATGAGAGTAATCCGGCTGATTTTTCAACCAAGTGTTTGAAACAAACTATAAGATATTTTAAGGGTTATAGTTTTTCCCTACTAAAACTGTTATTTTCACCGTGAAGCAAAGAGAAAAATTGAGAAAATCCACAAAACCACAAGAAATATTGCTTCAAAAAAAGACTCGAACCTCCCAGGTGTGGGAAGTAAAACAAACTAAGATTCAAAGTACTGGTTTAGTTTGTAAATTCCAGTAGCAGGTTCGAACGTGCAATAGGAACATTTAACAAAACGTGCATCAGTGAACGCAACAACCTTCTTTTGACACCTCTGCTAATCCTCTTCACAACGACAGAAGACAATGTTTTCGACACTCCACAACTACAACATAATGTTTTAGACCCCAACGACTTCTTCTTTCACACTTAGCATCCCTTTCTCGACTGGTGGACATGCTTTGACTGGTGGCAGCGACAACAACAGACACAACTGCTCTCTAAGTCTGGCTCTGATACCATGAAAAATTAACAAGACAAAGGAGAAAAGCATAATAGTGAAAATAGATGGGAACAAAACCAAATTTCTAAGAGTAACCACACTATGAATGTTTTATTTTGGAGATGAATTTATAGACTAGATCGACAATTATAATTTTTTTTTTAACTAAGTCCTAAAGAATTCTACTAATTAATTATTTAACAGAGAACTAATCTCATAGGAAATAATAACAATTTGGAGGAAGCATAGCTTAAAACAGAACCCAACTCTCATTACAAATATGATTTAATGAACAAAAATCAAAGGACTAGGGATTTTCAGATAAAAATGTAGTCCACAAGAAATGACAACAATCAAGTTTGGTTATACATAACTCCTAGTTCACAACAGAACCCAACCCTCGTTTCCACGCTTAATAAATTAATGAATATGAATGCAAAACAAAAATGAAAGATATTAATTCACAAAAAAATGAAAGATATAGGACATATAAGGTTTCTAAGAGTAGGGCTAGGATTGAACATTAACAAAATGTACCAGGAATTTTAGCCCTGTGATGACTGCAAGGGAGAATTGACCTCTGCTACTTCCCCCATCTAGCTAAAGTTCATTTCCATGTTTCTCCTCTTAGATCGAGTTCCATGGATCATGTATCTATTGCTTCCTTTGAATAATCATGATTATCCTATCTCTACTAGCTATGGATGATATTTTGATATTGTATCAATATTATGGGTGTTAGGCTTTGATGACCAGTTGGAGGTGCTATTATGTTTTGCATCATTTTCTAAACTAGACTTAGTTGAAAATTTTAATCACCCATTTAGTTTTGGAAAATTTAACAATGGTCTCCTTGATGATGTGAATAGTTAGAACTATGTAATACCAGTGCTTTTATGTTAATACATTATTCTTAAATTTGTAAAAATGGATGATAAAAAAACTTAATATATAAGTTAAACATATATGCATTTTAGAAAAACATGTAGCACAATTCTTAATTATGGAGATTTCTAATATGGTATTTATTAAAATACCATTGGTCAATACCATGACTTAACAATAACACATGTCGAAAAATGACACTTGTTCACATATATATTTTTTTAATTAATGAATTGAATTAAAAGTGGAAAAAAAGATATAACTTATTTGGAAATAACAGTGAGCCTTTGATTTTTGTAGACTAATAATAATATTATTAAGTATTATATGCATACTAAGTCCCTATTTAAATTATAATTTTTGAAGCCCTATTCCAAAATAGACATGCATATCGACATAAATAATGTTACAAATATATAATTATTAACATTTTCCCTTGGCATGACTAGCATCAGGTACCCACTCTACAACTTTTCCTAGTACTTCAAAATCAGTGAAGGTGGCTCGCTCATCTGTTGATTCTCTTTCCACGTGAGTAAATTAATCTTGAATTGGCTATGGGAAAAGTTCCCTAAACCTGGACGCTGATATTTTTTGTCTCAATTGGGTCTCTTGGTGAACATCAACATGTTGATGTGTCAAGTCTTGCTACTCGAACTAACTAGGTGATGTTACTTAAAAGATGAAAGTGGTTGGCCTAGGCTTAGACCTCATGGAGAAACCTAAGGAAGTGAGCGAAGTACTTGATGCCTTAAATAATAGGTTGAGGATCCCACCCTTGAAAGCATTGTTAAATAAATAATGGGAGTGATCAAAATCACACCCAAAGGAAAGCCTTGCACGAGCCCTATGATAGAAAAGCTATATACCCCACAAAAGTGTCCACCATGAGAATCAAAATAAAATGCCCAAAAGAGTATATAATAGACCTATTATATGTGGCACAGGAATGTTCCACTACTAACATAAAGAGTGTAGTGAGGGAGGAATTCTCCTTCATGCATTTTTTTTTCCTTCTCCATCCTTTATGAGATTCAAGAAGCGTCAACAAAGGACTAGGAATTCTCCTAGAAAATGTAGAGGCTAGCTAGAAAATCCAACTTGTATGTCTAGTTCAGCTACCAGTGTTTACATTATCCTAGAATATTCGTAGGAAATACATGGTAACACATTAATCCTAAATTATTTTTGTTTTACTTATATTCAACCTGAGACTTGAAAATTGTCCATAGACTAATCTACATGTGGATCATATTAAATACCTAGAGTAGATTTCCATAGTGAATTTCCTTAGCTTTCCCTAGAATGAACGTTGAATTAATGTAAATAGTGAAATGATATACCTCACATGTGATCTATATGCCATTGTAGATACAAAAGTGGGTTAAAGGATAATTCACTGCATCGAGCAGTGGATGGTAGAAGGAAGGATGATCTTTAGGTATGTGATTTATCTCCTATATTTTTTTCATAAAAGAATCCATAGATCTACAACTTGTCATCGAGAAGACCTAGAATTAATTTAGTGTGTTTACCAATATACTCTTGAGACTATCACAACTGCAAAAAATACTTGTTAGACAAGTAAAATAGGTTTCAAACATGGCTGGGGCCCCTACATTGGTCGGAAAATACATTCTAATGTTGGACATCCACAGTTCAAGGGTCTATGCATGAAACTAGGTTACACTTTTTGGCAAGAGAGGGCATGTTTTTGGTGAAAAAAAATAGCTTGATCCAGCCATTTTAAACGCTCGATAGAGAAATTATTGAGCAAGCCTTGATTGATTTGTTTGAGGTCTTAAATACAACTCAATCGATACTTAAAAAAAAACTCCTTGGAACTCCTATGTAACCCTAGGTTATCTAGGAGCTCGATCGAGCCATGTTTTTGAAATCCAGCCCCAATACAGCTTAGGCATGGGATTAAAAAAACTCGCATGATCGATCCTTAAAGCTCAATCGAGTCTTAACGCTAGATTGAGCCTCAAGATCTATATCAAGCTATAGGCTAGATCTAGTCTTAAAGCTAGATCAAGCCTCTATTTAACCATGTTAAGAGCTCGACCGGGGGTTTCTTAAACCCTTGATTGAGTTATTTGAAATTTTATCTAAAAGAATAGATTTAGGGTTTCAAGCAATTGATCAAGTTGTTGAGGTCCTAAAAAACAAAGTTTTAGCTCCCCTTCTGCAAATTTCTCTGCAACACCATTTTTAACCCTAGCGGATTTAGGGAAGAATTTGTCCTTAAGTGGTGGAGTTGATCATGTTGGATTCATGAAAGAATCTTATGTTCAATGGCATGAGTTTGACACTTTTTAATCCATATAATATTTTTCATCTAATTTATTTTAAACTCGTATGAATAAAACTAATGTAAAGCTCAAATTATGTATTCACATGTAGAATTTCCTGGCTAGTGGTGTTTTTAGAATTTTTTTAATATATTACCATTATATTTATATTGAATATATCTACCATTTTTTTAACGACATTCTAAATAAAAAAATTTTCTAAATACTACAATTTTATGATCCACCTTTTTACATTATTACTAAGCTTCCATGTTGCTGTTTATTTTATATTATTACTAAACTTCCATGTTGTTGTTTCTTTTACATTATTAATAAACTTCCATGTTGTTTCCTTTACATTATTACTCAAGCTTCCACCCTTTTATTCAATGAATGATTGTATTTTATTTCGCTTGAAAAAAAATATCTGCCCTTTTTCCATATTCGAATTTTAAAACTATCAACCCGCTTACCACCATGTACCAACTGGAAATTCAATAATAATTTTAAAATTGTCAATGAAAATAATTAAATCGTGCTCAATATCATTTAAATATACATAAAATAAACTAAACATATCATTCAAATATAGCATTGACATATAAACAAAAAGGGTTGCATGGCAGCAAGTCCATACTGCCAACCAGAGCAATGGTCAAGAGCCTGCATCAAGTCCTTGACACGCTACTGATCCTGGCTACCCACTTCTGCTAACAGGTCACAGCCTCAGTGCAGGGCTTTCCATATTAGTATCTGCTGCGATCTCGGAGAGCTCAAGCACTGTTGTTCCTGTAATTGGTTTTGGGGCTCCTGGCACTAAAGAGCCATTGGAAAAGAGGCCTCTGTCCCTCAAGGTTGCAGATGAGGGTAAGGTAGTAGTGTACTATTTTTTCTTTGGCAAATTTTAGTATTGCAAGTGCAAACATACTCACATAGAGTTTTCTAATTGGTGTTGTTTTTGGAAAATTGAGATTCAAACTGTTGATTAAGGCATGACGAACTCAATCTTTGTTTTTTAAATTATGTCGAAGTATTCAAACTGAGTTGTGTGCTTGTGTTACACACTATTTTTAGAAAACGAGATTCAAGTGTTTTGTTTTTATAATTTTTTAAATTGACTTTTCTATATGTTGTTTAGTATTTAAAAGATTTTTCGTGGCAATGAACCTATTTTAAAATACCAAATTTCCACATCATCTGCATCAAAATAAATTTAATTGCACCGCCTTTGTCATGTTAATTTTGAGGTATCGATATTCTGCTCAACCCACCACTGTAAATTAGGAGATTTTAGTATTTTCATATGCACTATTAATTATCACAAACATATATTCACGGAGAGGGAGAAATCCAAGCGGTACTGAAAACCATCAAATGTCATATAACTGGTGAGGGCCTAGATTCATCAAAAAGCCTAGCAACATAAAAATCTACGAGCTAAACATGGCATATTGTATCATTATTATACCATAGCCAGAAGACATTATAAGTTTTCATAATTCATTAATTTTAGCCTTGTGTAGGTGGAAAACAAGGAAAGTATGTATAGCATATAAAATAAAAAATTTAAAGGAAAACTCGATGACCATGTGGGCCCTCCCTCAAGGGAAACGTGTCTCACTTCCTTTTGAGGCAGAGCATACATGCAGGGCACTAAACCAAGCCACCTAACACTGTATCATGCTAGAAAAGACAAATTCGATCAATAAAATATGAAGACATTTAGAAAACTTATCAAGTGTATGTGATGTGTTAATATTCCATGGCACAAAGTTGCTATGCATAGTAATGATCATCATCAAATGAACACACGAGTTTCTTGGAAGGGTGTTGAGAGAAATCGCTGCAGCTAAGTGAATTTCCAGTTGAATTAATAACCAATGACAAGGAAGCAAGTATCCAAGCAAGCATAGAAACTGGCAGCAGTTGGAGATACAGTAGCAGCTTCATATTCGCTAGCAGTTTCATTTGAACCAGAACCGTGAGGTTATCCAAGAGGCTATTTTTCATAGCAAGGCTAAAATCCAGCGAAGGAATGCTAAAATTCCAATAGACTCGTCATCCTCCTATAAAAAAATAATATCAGATCAAGTTGCGGTGTTGTCTGGTGAACTTGAAAGGTTAGTTCGAAATTTTTCATATTTAGACAAAAATAACCAAGCCTGGAGTGGAAACACAGTGTTGGCCTTACTGCTTCCTCAAATTTGGGATTTTACCTGAACCCAATTATCCTTTTTAAAATAAATTCCATTATTGTAATAAACGGGCCATTTCAGGAAAAAAAGCGCAATGTTTTTATACAAATTGAGATCGTATTAATGCTTATAAAATTTTTGTATTTAGCTCAAAAGATGAGTGTTGTAGCTAGTTTTAATTTGTATAAAATAATTGCTTTCCTGTACAAAGCGTTAGATCTATAGTCTCTATATAGCTTGTTAAATGCAACATGAAGCATACATTATAGTATAGATCTGTGATAATGCATCGATATCAGAGTTTAACTTTTTGCTGCTTAATTTGCGAAAAACAATTGCCAAATTGTGACCGAAAATTTTTGCTAGATTTTGAATAGGTTATGTTACAGAAACCCTGAATTCTTTAGGTCTTTAAAACTACTCGCAAATTTTCTTCAATAATCTCAGGATCTAGTTTTTTTATCAAAAATTTCATTCCTCAAGTATTTTTGAAGTTTTTGACAGTAAAGCATGAATTTTTATATGTCTAGAAGTGCACTGCGCAACTTACCAGATACACTTGAGCCCCAACATTGAAGCCAACTTGAATGCCATCATTGTTCTTGACATTCTCAAGATTAGTGACCTCGATTCAGAACCTGCACACTCCCATCAGTCCACGCATGATGACTACTCGGCCCTCAATGGATTGATAGTGATGAAACGAAGGAGCTTCGAGCTTACTATGTCATGAGAAGTGTTGTACAAATCAGCCCCTCCATTCAAATTTTGGCCAACGTCTCCTCTTTCCCTTTTATCTTTTCCCTTTCCTGAGCCGGAAATACATTGTAAAAGGCCAAAAATCCACTTTTGAAATCATATAGGGCCTGGCCCCTTTTTCCACTAGCCCCGTGCCTCCTTTCATCCATGTAATCGAACGCTGCACCTAAAGGCGCTTATCGCAGATCGCATTTTCGTTGGTTAGGCCCATTTAACCCGTCGCAATTGTTTGCAGCGCGATCGATCGCGCCATCGCTCTTTCCATTTTTGCGATTTGTGCACCCATCGCAGATCCGCCCCATCGCAAAAGCGCAGTTTTCCGTTCATGCCATTCTGCGCCATCGCACTTTTCGTTTTTGCGATTTGCGCTCATCCGGTCACATCCATCGCATAGCGCAGTTTCCTGTTGCGCTGCTGTCTCCCCATCGCACTTTCTCCATTTACGAATTTGCGATGTGCGCTCTGGGTCCCACTTCCAAAGCTCTCACTCCATTGTTTTGTCATGTTTTCCTTTGGAATATCTCCAAAATTTAACCTTTGGGTCTTCAAATTGTTAGCGTTTTTCTGCCACTCTTCGTCATCTGCCCACGTCTTATCCGCTTCTCCCTCCACCATCCACATATTCCTCTTAGGTGTCACATTTCAGTGTGTTTGTTTTATATCTCCTCCTTCGTTTACTCATCCATGCTTTCATCTTCACCATTTCCATTGGCTCCACCATGTTCATCGTCTCTGTGCTGGGTTTTATTTAACAGGTTTCGGTTTTTGCAGGTTTATTACGGCCAATAATTACCATGATTCATCATTTCCATTACAAAGGCCGAGGATGCATTGCAGGACTATGTTCCAGGAGGAAAATTGGTGAGGAAAGATCCGAAAGCAGCTATGATATGACCACCATTAAAGAAGGCGAGGATTTGAATCTGTAGAACCCTCCAGAGAAAATCAAAAGGCAAATCTGGGTGGATGAAAACATTAATGCAGCAACAGATTATTAATGAAGAGGCTATGAATTCATTGTCCGGCAGGAAAGGTTTCAAATTTGAAATTCAAAATTAGAAGGCCGAAAGTACTATGTACAGAAACAGGCACCTCAAGGTTTAATTGCCGCAGATCTCCCTCCTCCAGAAAAGGGCGGAACATTTGTATATTTTATTATTTATGTCTTGTTTATGAGGAGATTTTCATTTTCATCATTCATTTCTGAGAGTAAATTGTAAAGTACAGTCATTTATGTTTAGTCATTCATAGTATGGGCGCGAATTTTTTCTGCCATTTTATTCAAATCAGATCAATAAATGTAGGATACCTACCCCACGCTCTGGAGCTTTCCATCTTCTCTATAAAAGGTAGAAAGAAAGACATTGTAAAGGTTCCAGATTTCTATCAGCAAACTGTGCAGTGAAAAGGCTTTTGTATACATTTTGTAATATTTATGTATGAAGGTTCAGAGCCCGTAGGGTCTCAGTGAGGAGGAGTTATAACTGTAATGAGGATTCTGGTCTTTGGTATCTCACAGTATGTAATTTCTCTTATGTGTTAATACAATATCTTATTTCATGCTATTTATCTTCTTGTATCATGTTCTAGAATGCGAGTGGCTCACTAGTTTGCAGTAAGGATTTATCCTTGTTGATGCCCTTTCTGGAATTAGTCAAGCGCTTTAAATAGGCCTAGTCATGATATACTGTTCCATGTTCATCCCTTCCATATTTTCTGCTATATTAGTTACTTGAGGAGGGTGATTTTAAAACGCCATTGTCATATAAGGATTCATAAATTAATATGCCCTTATGTGGTTCTGTTGTGTATCTGGGTATCAGTTTCTTGTTAACTAATATCCTCTTTATGCTTCCTCACTGCACTCACTTCCTGACATTTGATTTCTGTGATATATTATTTGAACTGGCCCTCTTTACAGTAAGCTGTCTCTTAACTGTCTGATGCCTTTGTATTGGAGTTTTACATGATGTCCCTACACTATTCTTATCTTTGTGTCAGCTTTTGAGAGAGTTTGGTCCCATTCAAAACTTATTTCCTTGTTCAAACAAGAGATAGTAAGTGAGATCTTGGACTGACAATCCAAACTATATGAAGGACTCCTTGCTATATTAAGATTTCCTAGGCACTGGTCTATGGCAACTCTAGACTGTCTCTAGGGGGTGACAAAATTGTCCACAACAAGAAGCACCGTTCAGAACCTGCACGTTCCCGTCAGTCCATGCACGATGACTACTCGACCCTCAATGGATGCATTTAAGTTGCCCCTACTACTGATACCTTGCAGGGCGGTGTAGGTGACACCATGTGCATGGCGGGGTGTATGTGGCAGTTTTACAAAGCATTCTCTCAAAAGCACCCTTTCAAACATTGATGCCACTCGCAGGTATAAGAATTTAATGTTTTCGACTAATGATAGCATTAGGTGAGCTAACATTTACCTATTCAAAAATATGAAACAAATTTATAATTTTAATCTATGTTTCCACCTCCTCGCCTCGGGAAGAGGCCAATAAGATAGTAAATCAGTGTCAGTTTAAAAACTTTGGTTATAGTTGATCAACACTCGGCTTATATTTAAAAACTTTTAAAAACTTTGGTTATACCTGATTTACTTTGACTAACAAAAGAGCTGGACTAATGCTAACTTCATGAAATCAATTACAATAGTCCCAACCATGCCTGCAGACGGGACTAATAATAATATTGGAAAACTATCATCTTAAGGAATGTTTTGCAATGGTTCCATCCATGACAAGTCATTTTAACTATCTAGTTTATATATATTTATTTTGCTCACTCGAAATTTTCTTTGACAAAACATTATGACTAAAAGTGAATGGTGGATGCATAATATGTATTTTAAGAGTTCATATTTCATTAAAATTCAATTTATTAAAATTAAATTTATGAGTTGATGTATGTCTCGTCAACATTAAAATTCAATTTTATGAGTTTTTGTATGTCCTTTCAGACAATAGAAGTACTTCTTTGCTACAAAAGTGAATGGATTTACAATAATTGCATGATATAATTTCATAATATAATGGCTTTCTCTTTCTTATTCACATGGATTACTAAAGAATGAAAAGCGTGTAGCAAATATGCTATTCTCAAAATTCAAAATCAATTAATTTAATAGAATTATATAGGATACATCAACAATAAACGACTTGAGTAAAATTCAACAGAATCAGTTAAATATAATTACATAGAAGACATCAATAATAAATGACTATAAAACTCAACAGAAACTTAACTAACCGAAACTGAGTATGACATTTGGACTAACAATTATGACAAGTAGTAGGTGGTTGGAATTAAATTCTCCAACACTCCCCCTTTATTACAACCACAAAAATTCAAAATAAGACAATTGTTGTTCTAAGTGATGAGAACCATCATTAGACATATTTGGAGGGGTTAATGGTCACCTTTTTTCTTGCATTTGTATTATTATTTGGTTTTATGATGCTAGTATTGGTGGTGATTAAGGCTAACATACTTCGAGTGCCTAATATGAGTTTGAGTATAGAAAAACATGATTTATTAAGAATTTTCATTAGGATTTTATCATAAAGACTTGGAAGAGACAATAAGGAGAAATTATTGGAGGATTGTCCACCTTCCTTAACTCTCAAATTCAGCCAAATGATCCCAAATATTCTATCCAATAATTCAAATTCCAAAGGCAACCAAAGGAAACCCAAGGATTCTCTCCAAAACTTCGAATTCCAGGGGAAGCCAAGCACTAAATCTTTGTTCACGTGGAGTCAAGTGGACTCAATCACTATTTTCTAGGGAGTTGTTCGTAGCTTCCCTGTAGAATAAAGCAGAGATAGAGCTAGGAAGAGTTAGTCAACGAATCGATTTTAGTTCGAACTTTGTTGCAAGCTGTTAAGCTTATTATTTTACTCAGTGATCATACTTTCAAATATGTATGAGGTTATTCTTTTATGAAATGAGAAGATTGATTTCATTCGACTGATTTAAGTTCAGAGAGCTACGCTTGTGGGTTAGGGCCCAACCCATGAGCCTCAACTTCTCGGTTGTCTTCATTCTTTCCTTTCTGTCATTTAGCTAGTTTTTCTTCTCTCATTTAGTTAGATCTGCTTTTAATAGTTTCATTTTTGTTTAGTTTTTCTTCCAGAGTGCTGTTGTAGTTCATTTTCTTGTGAGTAGTAGAATAGAGGAAAAACTCCAAAATTTGTAGTCAAGCCTCCCCCTCTCATCTCTATCAACAGAGTTCGAGTAGGGTAGACCTTCCCACAGGCCAAAAAGTGACTTCTGTTTGAGTTTGGGGAAGAAATTTCATTACCAAGTCCGAGTCTCTCTTTCAATGTTTTTATCACGCATTTTTGTCTACTTTCCGTGCATGAATCCACAGGTGTGATTCACTTCTGAGGAGTGCTAGTGCGCCTCCATTCCCTCCTATTTTCTGTTACTTTTTAGAGTTGCACCCTACCTTTTTCCCTAAACACACTTAAGCTTTTCAGCCCGCCTTCTTCCTTTGTTTATTTTCATTCACAGTTACCTTACCCTTTTTAATGCAGAACACATAAAAACCATCAAAAACTTGACCTCCACTTTCCTCCTCGAAATCCCTGCTACCGTACTTCGCATTTCACATTATGCATGAATTACATTTTCACCATTAACACTAACTGCTTCCCAACACTGATTGTGATATTCACTGCATCACAAATCGTGCACCACAACCTTTTTGTTTGTTTCCTTTAACACTTATCGCTTCCAAATGTCGATTGCAATATCGGCCCGACCTCCACATCACCACTCTGCATTGCACATCGCAAATCACATTTTGCACCTTTTTCCCTTTTCTTTCCAAGACTTATAGCCTGTTTTTGCCGATTGTGATATTGCGACATCAGAAATCTCAAATCACACTGTTTCCTTTTTCCCTTTAACACTTATTGCTCCAACTTTCGATTGAAATATTGCGATCACGCTCCACTATCAGTTCCGCTACCACGTCGCACATTGCAAATTGCATTTCGCAAGACTTACCAAATCGCACTTTGCAAGACTTGCCAAATCGCACTTCGCAAGACTTACCAAATCACACTTCACAAGACTTACCAAATCACACTTCACAAGACTTACCTCATCACACTTCGCTCTTGATCCTGGACGACCTTTCTACTATCCCTTTACTTTTGCGATATTGTGATCGTGACATCACATATCGCAACCTTTGTCCTATATCGCACTCAGTCATCGCACTTTTTGAATTATTCTGCTCCATGGCCTCTTTGCACTTCAACAAAGCTTTAATCTAGTTTTAACCCACGCTTTCCACTTCAAAGCCTCGTTTCATGTGTTAAGCACTCCATTAGCCTCTTTAGCCCTTCTTTTCTCTCCTCCAACATGAAAATCACTCTTTTTAATTAGAATTAAGTCATGGATAGCTTAGTTGCATAAGTAGAAGCATGATAGATAGACCATAGGATAGGTAGAGTGCATTTAGTTGTTTGGCCAAGTTAAGTGTGGTTTAGAATTAGTTTCCTTTATGCCATTTATTTTCATCAAATTGAATTAGCTTCAGTCTTATCATTTCTTTTCAGCAATTAGTCTAGTTTCCTTTCTGTCATTTCCTTTCAGTAATTTACTTTTCATTTTTTATCATAGTTTCAGAAATATCTCCCTTTCGTAAAGCAGAAGAGGATGACATGAACAGAGTGCATCTGTTCTGTATATAGCACTATCACCTCCAAGTTTGTACGAACCCCTAGTTGATAAAGTAAAGTAGGGCAGCCCTTGGGAGTTGCAGCACTCTTAGTGCAATACCAGGGCTCACCGCTTTTTGGTGTTGTTGCTGGGGAGATGTCTAGTAGATTCTTTGATTTTTTATTTAGCATTATTTTCTTCTTTCCTTTGTTTTCATGTCATTTCAAGAAATATTGAAAAAAAATAAAAATATTTGATTCTCATGCCTCGTAGGACTAGGAATACTGAAACACAAACCTTACCTAAAACCCCCACGTCACCTCCTGGCCACCCTTCAATCTTCTTGAGTGGTAGTGAGAGTGAACCCCCTCTACGAGAGACTTATGAATATTTTGAGGATCCTATTGGGGAAGAAGAAGAAGAGGACCGTCTTTGAACTGAGGGACCTACTTCACCTATCTTAACCATGGCTGGGATTCAGAGAGCCTTTTCCATAAGAGAGGCAGATGGGGAAACTAAGATGAAGAACATTAGCCCCTCAGCTCTTCCACACTTCCATGGAATTACCTCTGAGGACCCTGACACATTCATTTTTTAATTTGTTGATGTCTATAGGACTTATGACTACACCTATGATGATTAGAAGTTGAAGCTATTCCCATCCACCCTTAAGGATGCAACCTTGCGCTGGTTCATGGGTCTGCCCGGGGATATCATCACTACCTGGGCACAGATGGAGGAGACCTTAAACAGTGAATACAAAGACTATTGTAGCTCCAAGGAAATGAAGGATGATATCTTTAGGATGACTCTAGGGTCAGATGAATCCTGATGCAGGAGCATTGGAGACCTAGCCAGCAATGTGACATCTTGGTCACATGTTGTGGCTAATTAGAAATAAAATAGACTTAGAAATAGTTTAAATAATATATTTTATTAAATTTGTTATTTATTTTTAGAGAATTGTTAGTTTTTTTAATATTTAATTAGATTTGGCATAATAATAGAAATTGGTTTCTTTCCCTGTGTGGAATAGAGCCAAGATAGGGACAAATGCTAAATAATAGGGAGGCATTGGTTTGTTGAGAAATTTTAGAAGAATACTATTCTGAGAAGAATATTTTCTCATATTTTGTATAAATTAGAGAAGCTGGAGATGAATAGGGTGTGAGTGTATGTGAGAATTAACAAAGAATCTGAATTAACTATTGAAATTGCAGAGGGGCAGCAAATTCTTATTATCCAATGCAATACTCTGTTGATTGGAATTTTAAAGTGTCCATTGTATTCTGAATGTAATTCTATTTTCTGTGTATATTGTATATGTATATGACATGATGCAGGAAGAAGGGCACAAGTTCAAAACGTGGTAAGCATTCTTGTGGAATTACACATTCCCAGTATCATGTGAATTCATGGGCGTAGATCCACAGCCTTGTTATCTCTGAGAATGAGCGCACATAGGAGCAGAAACAGCGTTGGGTTGTGTTCGTGAAGAGCTGAGTTATGTATTGAAGAGCTGCATTTATGGCTTACGCTTATGAGACCAGAGTCAACAGTTAATGTGAGCACTGAATGACATTGAGTGTGTCAACAAATTGTAATGATAAGCGTTGAGCAGTGGTGCAATTTCTCAAAGACAGCGTGAGGAAGCTGCGAATGAAGATAAAAATCCCAGGTAACACATGTTAGAGTCTTTGTTCGATGGTTTGTTGGACTGATTGTAAGCTGTATAATGAAACAGTCGATGCCAAAAATAAATCGATACAATCTTCAACAATGTTTGGGTTGTTCACCATAAGTTATGTTTCCGTGACGATCGATGTAGTTGATTATGTATAACGCAGAGTTTATAGCCATCGATTCTTAAATTCCAATGATATACATGTAGTTGCTCCCTTAAAAAAAATCAATCTGTTTCTGAGTGAAGTTTGTATCAAAATGGTACAACATAAAAAATCACATTTTATTCAATGGATATAAAGCTGCATACTAAAGAGTAAGGGTAAATTATATCCAATCAGTTAAGGCAGTGATTCTGGGATTTATTAAAAAGGGGAAAATTTTGTTATTATTTACATCTTATTGACAGATGTAAACTAAACTTCAGTAGAAATTGTGTAGCCATTGCCTTTGCAGTGTAAGAGTAGGAAAATTGAACTATAAGAGAGCCAACTATACTCTTGATCCTGACTCACTTAAACTTGTACATCTTCGAGGGATCAATGAAGAGATGATAAAGACCTTTAATATGCTACCAGGAGGAGATATCTACCAAAAACCCTATGAATAAATGAAAACTATCTTCTGGAACCATCCTAAGGAATTTAGGAAGAAGGGAAGAGATAGTCAAAGTACATCTAATACCCCTTCCTCTTCCACCTTCTTAAAACATAAGATTGGAAACACGCTAGAGGACTTAAAGAGTGATATGATGCACACCTTTTCTTTGCAAATGGACACAATGTAGGTCAAAATGAAGCAAGAGGAAGCAGAGAGAGCCCTGGCCATATTTTTTCCTAGATGTACCAGGAAGCACCCAAGAAATGAATGTCTACTTAATTTCATAAAGGTTTTCTTAGTCTGTGAGGAGAATCATGCCACAAAAAAGTGTCCATCCTTACCTGGACTTAAGTTTGTATATCAAGGTGGGGAAGCAATGCCAGAGCAACTCTGTTTCATCAACCAGAGAAGGCCTCAAGGCCCTCGGCCATACTAAAAATGTATTCAAGGTGCACCTTACTCCTACTATCACAACAATGAGAGTGCACCCATGCAACCTTCGTACACCCCCACTCCTCCATCTTGGTATACACCTCCAATTTTTCCTTACCACCCTTCATATCATCCTCAGCCAATCGACCAACCATTCCAGCAGTATGTCCCACAAAAACCTTAGTGGAATAATCCATCCCAGGGGTGGAGGTCTCAAAAAAATCAACCACCTGCTCTAATTCCTCCACGCCAACCTCAATCTCAGCTTATTAATTCTTCTCCACCTAGGCTACCTATACCTACACAGCCCAATCCGAAGTCAAACAACAGACAGGAACAATATGCTCCTAGTGGAGAAACATCCTATCCAACTTATGTTGTGGAGATACAGGAGGTTAACTTCAGGTCGGGAAGAGTACTCCCAGACAACCATCCTCCATCTCCACCTATAGAGGTTGAGGAGAAAAAGGAGGAAGGTAAAACTCAGATCCAACAACCTCCTTTTCCTGAGTTCTTGATCCACCCTAGTCAGCACACCCCTGAGGAGACTAAACTCCTGGGATAATTAGAACATTTTTGTGTAAAGATACCAATTCTCCAGACCATTAAGGATGTCCCTATCTACAATAGGCTCATAAAAAAAAATGCTTCAAGAAACCTTGGAGAAGAAGAGGAATTACCACCCTCGATAAAGAAAGGACCGTTGTAGTCTAGTTGTTTATGTGCATATAAATGGTGTCATATTCCCGACACTCTGATTAATCTAGTGGCTACCATCAATGTCATGACCAAGGAAACTATGTTGAAACTTAATGTCTAAGGGACTTTGAGGAAAAATCTGATTGATCTAGGGGTTTCCATCAACGTCATGACCAAGGAAACTATGTTGAAATTTAATGTCTAAGGGACTTTTGAGGATATCATGGTTACCATTGACTCTTGGGAGTATCCTGCAAATTTCGTTGTCCTGGAACCAAAAACCAAGTTTAACGGTTATCTTATCATCTTAGGGAGACCTTGGTTAGCGGCCGCAGATGCTTATATTAGTTGTAGGAACAGAAACATGACTATAAAAAATGGACATTTGTTTAAACAACTAGTGTTATATCCTCAAACCCAGCCTTCCATTGATCATGATCTCCCTATATGGTTGGAGGATGAAGAAGATGAGTCCTATAACATTGCCCCTATGTGTACCATAGATGCTAATATTAGAGGGGGGCAACTTGATGAAGATGAACACATTGACCATGCCATTCAAAACCAGTCCTCCACTAACATTCTTCTTGAAACCTTAGTCAAAGAATCTGAAAGCCAACCTTGGATGCAAGTGCACTCAGTCGAGTCAACTCTGAATCCACTAAGGCTATTGAGTTTGGCCCATCCAGATCTCTGAAAATCAACCCAATCCTCTTGAATGAAGAAGATAGGTAGTTGTGCTAGCTTTTGAAAGAGAATCTAGATGCATTTTATTAGGATTACAAACACATGAAAGGGGTGCATCATTCAGTGTGAAAGCATCACATTTACATCAGAGGATGCAATCCTGTGAGACAACCCCAAAGAATAATGAACCTGGCTCTGAAGGACATAGTCAAAGAAGAGCTGCAAAAAATATTGGATGCAGGGTTCATATATCTTATATCTGAAAGTGAGTCGGTATCTCCTCTTGTCTTAGTCCCAAAGAAGAATGGGAAGTGGTGAATTTGTGTTGATAATCAAGATCTTAATAAAGCCACCAAGAAATATCATTTCCTTTTGCCCTTTATAGACCAAGTCCTAGATGGACTTGCAGGGAAGAAGTCCTTTTCCTTCTTAGGTGGGTTCAATGGGTACAATCAGATTCGAATCAGCCCTGAAGACTAGGATAAGACCATTTTCACCTGCCCTTGGGGTACCTTTTCTTATAGATTCCTACCCTTTGGTTTGTGCAATGCCCCAACTACCTTCCAAAGAGCTGTCCTGAGCATCTTTTCTGAGTTATTCCATGATTCTGTCGAAATCTACATGGATGATTTCACACCATATGGGGATGGCTTCCAGGAAGCTCTCTCCAATTTTGGTAAAGTAATAAGAAGGTGCATTGAGATTCATCTCTCCTTGAGCCCGAAAAAGTGTGAATTCCTAAAGAAATCATGGCTTGTATTAGGACACTCCATATCCCAATTACGAATATGATTAGACCTGAACAAAATCACTATCATCAAAAGGGTGCCTGCTCCTCAAAATCAGAAAGATGTCGGGAGTTTCTTAGGCTTAGCTAGTTATTATAGAAGGTTCATCAAATATTTCAGCAAGATGGCTTCACCATTATTTGGGTTATTGGCCAAGGATTATGAGTTTATTTGTTCTAGTCCTTGTCAAGAAGCTTCTGATCTCATTAAGGGAAAGTTGACTACTGCCCCCATCCTCCGAGGTCTAAATCGAAATGTGCCTTTCCAAATCCACATGAATGCATCTGACAAAGCTATAGTTGCAACATTAGGAAAATTAGAGGACAAAATCCCTTATGCCATTTATTTCATCAACAATATTTTTTCAAAGGCCAAGCTGAATTATACTGTTACTGAGAAGGATACGTTAGCCATTGTCCATGCATTGAACAAATTCAAACATTATGTAACTGGATAATAGACCTTTTCTCACACTGACCATGCAACCATCAAGTATTTAATGAAAAAAAAGATGTTAATGCTAGAAAAATTATATGGTTGTTACTTTTGCACCAATTTGAATTGACTATTTTTGATAAACCCGGAAAGGAGAATGTTGTTGCAGATTTTTTATCCATGTTAGCTCTCCCTACAGGCGAGAAGGACTGGTGGATGACTAGCTTCTTGATGAACACCTCTTTGCTAGAACAACACTCTCACCATGGTTTGGTGATATAGCCAACTACTTGGTTTTTGGAAAACTCCCTCCTAATATTTCATTCAGGGAGAGTAGCATAATCATCAGAAAAAGAGCCCCTTTCACATGGATTGGGGGAAACATTTTCAAGCTAGGCCCTGATCAAATCCTAAGGAGATGTGTGAGGGGGAATAAGTTTTTGACATCCTCTGTGCATGTCATGATAGCCCATGTGGAGGCCACTTTGCTGCAAAGAGATCTGCTTACAAATTTTTGCATGCATGATACTATTAGCCTATCCTTCACCAAGATTCTAGAAGATACACTAGCAGGTATGACCAGTGCTAGAGGATGGGGAAACCCACACAAAGAGATGAAATGCCTCTATACCCTCAGGTGGCTCTTGAGCCATTTGACAAGTGGGGCATGGACTTTGTTGGGCCTATCGATCCACCATTCGGACAAAAAACGTATATCATAGTTTGCACTGATTACCTAACAAAGTGGGCTGAAATAAAAGTAGTGAAGGTAGCAATCGAGGAGAAAGTAGAAGAATTTCTAAATGTGTTTTACAGGTTTGGATACCCCAGAGAAATAGTCACGGATCGAGAAGCACAATTCACCTCCCACCTCATTGAGAATCTTATGAGGAAGCATAAGATTAAGAATATAACTTATACTGCCTATCACCCTCAGGTGAATGGCCAATTAGAAGTGACTCACGAAGATTTAGAGATCATCCTCACCAAGATTGTGAGCAACAACAGAAAATATTTGGCAGACATATTGGTAGAAGCTACTCGGGCCTACAACACTACTTGGAAGACAACAGTAGGATTCACACCTTATGAACTATTCTATGGTAAGAAAGCTCTACTTTCAGTTGCGTTTGAATTCAATACTTTAGGAATGGAAGCTGAATTCAGGGAAAATTTTAAGGATTTATTTAAAATCTTAGAAACCTTGGCGAATCTTTCTAGTCCCAAATATGTAAATTGTAAAATTTTTGATGTTATTTTTTTGAAAATATTTAGGTTTCTAATTATTTTATATTAGTATATATAAAATTTTGGAGATTTTTAGGGTAAAATAATTTTATACAATAAATTTTAGGCAAATCAATTTTCAAAAAAATGGGAATTGGCAAATCTTTTTTTTTGGAAGAAATATGGAAAATTAGCCCATCTATGAATATTATCCCATAAAATTTTCCCTAGTTGAATTAAATATAGGTCTATCAAATTCCCAAAAAGAGAGGTTGTTGCAACTAAATGAATTGGATTATTTCAGAATGCAATCACTTCTTCATGGAGAGGTAGTTCAGTTGCAAAGGAAGGTATGGCATGATAAGAGAATCAAAGAAAAGACCTTCCAAGAAGGAGATTGGGCATTGTTGTATGATTAAAGGTTTAAATATTTCAAAGGCAAGCTGATGAAAATATGGTTGGGACCTTACAAAGTGGAATTTTTTTTTGATAATGGCACAATACAGATCAGAACCATGGACAAGGAAGGAATCCCATTGATTGTCAATGGTCATAGACTTAAATTTACAAGAAGCCTTTGTCAAAGGCAGAGTTCATAAATTCAATAAGAAGAGAGATGTATGTGATGAGAAGCTCCATAGTTTCCCACACCTCTTGATAAATAAATAAATAAATAAATAAAAAAAATGCATGTGTGAAAACCTTTCTGAGGCGCACAAGGCAAGCTTGTGGGTTGAAAAGCTTTATGGATGCAACTCATTTGCTCAAAGGAAAAAAAGAGAAAAAATAAAATAGAATAAATATCCATGGGTGAAAACCTCTCTGAGGCACCCAAGGCAAGTCAGTGGGTTAAAAACCTCCATGGAGGCAGCCCACATTCTTTCAAAAAAAGAGAAAAAAAATAAAGAAAGAAATAAACAAAAAAAACAAAAAACAAAAAAATACATCTGCATTTATGTGTTTTCTATGTTTGTTTTTTTGCAGGTTATTAATAGTTTTTGAAAACATAGGAAGGCATTCAGCTTCTTTTCCCATATTTTTTTTACCATCCATCCCATCATTCAATCCATTCATTTTTATAACTTCCTCCATCACCTCCATGCACCACACTCCTCCATTCCTGAGCACAATGTAGCAAGGAAATAAAAACATAGACTGCTACATACTTCAGAAAATTCCTACAGTGCAGACATCTATTCTTGAATATCAAGAGAAAACAAGGGAGGAGCGCATGAAGAAAACCCCAAGAAAGGCAAGATTTCCACCCATGGTATCTGGATCACCCCCCACGCAGCATCTGCAATGGGGAGAAACAACAAATCCGCAGTTCACTCAGAGAGCTGCTCATTCACTAAGCTTCTCAATCAAATAAAAAGAAAATAGGGAAGAATAGAACATCTAAGAGGCTTGTCTCCTAAATATAGCTCCTGCAAACACATTAGAAATAAATTAAGAACCAACAGGGGAAGAACAATAGGAAGAAGAGAAAAAACCAGAAGAGAAACAAGAAGAACCAGAATAATCACAGGAAGAGATGAGGGGCCAAGGAAAAACAAAAGAGATGGCCATAGAAGTCATAGAGATAGCAGAAAGTGGGCAAGAAATAAACTCATAACACAACATCACATCCCCTCAATACAAAACGGTAGTTGCCACCATATGTCCTCTGAGTGAAAAGAGAAAAAGGAAGACCTCTATGTATTTCATAGCTGACAAGAGTAAAAGGATGAGTCAGAGAGAGCCAAAAACTCCTCCCACGAGCCTGATTATCATTGAAGAATCACCAAGGGAGGAGGAAGGAATTGAAGAAATAGTTCTGAAAGAGAAGTTGCAAAAGGCACATGTGGAGATTGTAGCACTGAAGGAGAAATTGCAACAAAAAGAGGAGCAAGTAGACACCATGGAAAACTTATGCATAGAGGCCCTTCAGCACAAGTTCCCTTCTGACTCATATGTTGTGTACCTCAAGGAGCAATGGCTTCTATTTCAAATCAAAACTCTAGCCTCCCATGGATCACTACCTTTCCAAGATTGTAGGCAATTCATGAATTTCTACAAGCAAGCTAACATGGATGATCCGGAAAAGATGGTAGAGTTTTATGTGCATAACCTTTTGCTGATGAATGTGGATATTTGGGACCCCAATCCTACAATGGGGTATATGCAGTTAATGGCTCTAGCATATTTGATGGTGAATTAGGACAATATAGCAACAAAGGTATGGAGGGTCATGGGAAGAAGAAATAGAGATCCCTTACTTATCAGACTAGAATTTTTTAACCCAAGAGGAGTCATACTTAACCATTGAGATATTGAAAGCGACCCTACACTGGCTGAAAGCTACCTTTAGACTCAAACCTAGACGATAGGCCACTTTGATCATGTATCTAGGAAGATAGCAGATGAGTGCATTATGTCAAACCAAAGGAGATGGAACGACCTCCCTCACAACCTCAAGAACAAGGAGTACCATACTCCAGAAAGACTAAGGGGTGCGTTGGAAAGAGAATCCTATTACAAGGCGGCTAGTAGGCAAAAAATATCTAGTGGTTGGGACTAAAGTTCATCCCACCTTTTCAGCTGAGTCCGAAAGATGAAGAGGACATAGATGAACAAGATAAAGAATGGGAGAGTGCAAAGAAAAATAATGGTTTTTACCCCCTTGGGGAAGCTCCACACTTCTTCCTCAGGAAATCACGGGGATTATCAAAGCCTTGAAGGAAATGCAGGAGGAGGATCAATTGCTTAGAGGATGAGCAACCATTCAGTAGGGGGGTGATGATGAGCTCCATCATTAGACATATTTGGAGGGGTTAATGGTCACCTTTTTTCCTTATTAGATCTCTTTTTCTTGCATTTTTATTATTATTTGGTTTTATGATGCTACTGTAGGTGGTGATTATGGCTAACATACTCTGAGTGCCTAATATCAAGTTGAGTGTAAAAAATCATGATTTATTAAGCATTTTCATAAGGATTTTATTATAAATACTTGGAGGAGATAGCAAGGAGAAATTATTGGAGGATTTTACACCTTCATTAACTCTTAAAGGCAGCCAAAGGATCCTAAATATTCTCTCCAGAAATTTGAATTCCAGAGGAAGCTAAAGGAACCCCAATGATTCTCTCTAGCAATTCGAATTTCAAGGGGAGCCAAGCATTCAATCTTTGTTCACTTGGATTCAAGTGGACTCAATCACTATTTTCTAAGCAGATGTTGGTAGCTACCCTGTAGAATAAATAGAGCGAAGATAGAGCTAGGAAGAGTTAGTCAGGGAATCGATTTTAGTTGGAACTTTGTTGCAAGTTGTTAAGCTTATTATTTTATTGAGTGATCAGACTTTTAGAGATGTATGAGGTTATTATTTTATGAAATGAGGAGACTAATTTCATTCAACTAATTTAATTTCAGAGAGCTAGGCTCGTGGGTTAGGGCCCAACCCATGTGCCTCAACTTCTCTGCTATTTTCATTCTTTCCTTTTTGTCATTTAGCTAGTTTTGCTTCTGTCATTTAATTAGATCTTCTTATAATAGTTTTATTGTTGTTTAGTTTTGCTTCCAGTGTGTTGTTGTAGTTCATTTTCTTGTGAGTATTAGAATAGAGGAAAAACTCCAAAATTTGTGGTCAAGCATCCCCCACTCATCTCAGTTAATAGAGTTCGAGCAGGGTAGACCTTCCCACAGGCGAAAAATTGCTTTCTATTTGAGTTCGGGGAAGAAATTGCATTACCAAGTCTGAGTCTCTCTTTCACTGTTTTTATCACGCATTTTTGTTTGCTTTCCATGCTTAAATCCACAAGTGTGATAAACTTTTGAGCACTTCTGGTGCACCTCCATTCCCTCCTATTTTCCGCTTCTTTTTACTGCTGCACCCTACCTTTTTCCCCAACTGCACTTAAACCTTTCAACTCGACTTCTTCCTTTGTTTTTTTCATTCACGATTACCTTACCCTTTTTAACGTAGAACACATAAAAACCATTCAAAAACCATCCAAAACTAGACCTCTGCCTTCCTCCTTGAAATTCGTATTACCATACTTCGTGTTTCAAACTCTGCATGGTTTAGGTTGTTCCCATTAACACTTACTGCTTCGCGATGCCGATTGCGATATTCATCGCATCATAAATCATGCACCACAACCTTTTCCTATGTTTCCTTTAATAATCATCATTTCCAAACACTGATTGCAATATTGTGCCCACCTCCATGTCACCACTTTGCATTGCACATTTCAAATCACATTTGGCACCTTTTTCCCTTTTCTTTCCAAGACTTACTGCTTGTTTTTGCTGATTGTGATATTGAGAAATCGGAAATTGCAAATCACACCGTTTCCAGTTTCCCTTTAACACTTATTGATCCAACTACCGATTGCGATATTGCAATCGCACTCTGCCATCGGTCCCGCCACCACATTGCCCATCGCAAATCGCACTTTGCAATACTTACCAAATCGCACTTCATGAGACTTACCAAATCGTACTTCGCAAGACTTACCAAATCGCACTTGGCAAGACTTACCAAATCACACTTCGCAAGACTTACCTCATCACACTTCGCTCTCGCTCCCGGAAGACCTTTATTCTATCCATTTACTTTTGCGATATTGCAATTGCAACATCACATATCACAACCTTTGTCCTCTATCACACTCCACCATCACAATTTTTGAATTATTTCG
The DNA here is from genome assembly GCA_034641835.2 of Pinus albicaulis. Classification (NCBI taxonomy): domain Eukaryota; kingdom Viridiplantae; phylum Streptophyta; class Pinopsida; order Pinales; family Pinaceae; genus Pinus; species Pinus albicaulis. The sequence goes on from JAXQQM020092664.1 coordinate 82,443, forward strand.
CTCCAAGGCCTCTATGTACTTCAAAAAACTTTAATCTGGTGTTAACCCCCACTTTCCACTTCAAATCCTCGTTTTATGTGTTAAGCCATCCATTAGCCTCTTTAGCCCTTTTTTTCTCTCCTCTAAGCTGCAAATCACTCTTTTTAATTATAATTAATTCATGGATAGCTTAGTTGCATAAGTAGAAGCATGATAGATAGACCATAGGAAAAGTAGAGTGAATTTAGCCGTTTAGCCATGTTAAGTGTGGTTTAGAATTAGTTTCCATTCTGCCATTTATTTTCAGAAAATTAAATTAGATTAATTCCTATCATTTATTTTCAAAATTAGTTTAGTTTCCTTTCTGTCATTTCCTTTCAGTAATTTAATTTTCAGTTGTTATCATAGTTTCAAAAATATCACCCTTTCGTAAAGCAGAAGAGGATAACATGAATAGATTTTATATGTTGTGTATATAACATTTCCACCTCCAAATTTGTACAAAAACAGGGTTGATAAATAAAGTAGGGTATCCCCTCAGAGTTGCAGCACTCTTGGTGCAATGCAAGGGCTCACCACTAAGTCTTAGCTAGGATTACAATTTTAAAATTTTGACATAGGTAGATTTAATTTAATTTTTCTTTTCTTCCATATCCTGTATCTTCTAAATTGCTTTGGCTTTTTCATTTTGCTATAGGTTTAAAACTTTAGTTTCTTCATTTACAACTCTTTCATTTTTTCTGGTTGTCCATGCATATAATCTTGGTAAAGTCTCAGCTAGGCTTACAATCTTAAAAATTTGACATAGCTAGATTTTCTTTTCTTTTTCTTTTCTTCCATATCCTATATCCTATATTTTCTTTTGTTATGTATAATCCGTTAATGTATACACAATCAAAAGTGTTTGGTATTATAACTATTTCTGAGGATACAAGAAAATGGAATAAATGGATAAAGCTTTTGAAAATTCAGTGTATAAATCATAGTCAATTAGTTTGAGTGGATGTTCCAAATATTTCTATTGGAACTTTTCTTTTTTTAAGTTTGGCATGACTACATCTTAATCATGTCCAATATATCACCACAATCAAGAATGGGAATTGAACCAATGACTTCACATCAATGAGTGTATTAATAGAGCACCCAATCACCATCTATCCAAGACCTTGTGGACTATTGAATCATGTTTTTTAAATAAATTAAAACAAATATATTTTATATAATAACATTCGTTATGAAAAAATCATTTTGTTCTCATGCTATATTTTGTCTTTCTCAACTAATTACTTTTTTAGATTCTTTGAAAACACGTGGACCACCTCTCTAGGCCCCTCTATCGGACTTTGTCTGATATTTCATCCCCTATACAACTTTGCTTCATGTTAATTGTTGTGTAGCGAAGTCCTTGACTCTTTGTCTTTCCATTTAAGAAATGAAAACTACCACCATCCACATCCTCGAGATGCACTCAAACTCTAGCTCCTTGTGTAATTCAAACTCCCTCCCCTCTCTAAGAATATTCTGTGTGTTCACTCATTCAACAAAGACATCATTCAGTGGATGAAGCATTCAAACTTCACTAGAATTCTAATTGAGGTATGCCATACTCTTACTTTGTAATCCTTGTAAGGTCATATCACTTATTTGCATCGCATTGCCTCTTAGATACTTCAATTTTCCAACATAGAATTTTTTGTGAGAAATTCATTTTATATCAATTTGAGAAGGTTTAAGGTTCAAGTACATCCTTCTCCCTTATACATTCAATGTGTGAGCTTTTATTTTATTGGGGTTTGTATTTAATTTGCATTAGCGTGGGATCAATTGCCTCATTAATGGATTAAGGGAATTTTGAGGTCTAAAATGGGCCTCCTAAAGAAATTATAAAATAATAGTGGAAAAAATAAAATAAGATTTGATTACATCATCAAATTTTAGAGGGAAAAAAGAAAAAAATAATTTTCAACTAGTATTTTCAACTTATCTCCCAATTTGTTTACTCAAATTTCGAGCTAGAGTACTCATTGGAAGAAATATTTAATTCTTCATACAAGGAGTATCCATGTTGCATACCTTATATGGAATATGCTACTGGAAAAATAAGAAATACATGAAAAACATTATTCTAATCATGTTTTTTCATGTATTTCTCATTTTTCGCATAGCAGGGTCCATCTAAAGTATGCAAAATGGGTACTCCTTGGATGAGGAAATAAAATTTTCATCCAGCGAGTACTCCTGCTCAAAATTTGAGTAAAACCTTTGGGAAATAAGTTGAAAATACAAGTTGAAAAAGTAGTTTTATTATTTCATTATTTTTTAATCCTTTTACCCTTTTACTTAAAAAGTGGTGAATCATCCCCATGGTTGACATCATCATCTTGAATCCTATTGGTTCTTATAAATTTTATTTTGGCTGTAAATTTTTCTTAGGAGGCCAATTTTAGACCTCAAAATTCCCCTAATGGAGCACAATTAAGGAACCAACAACACCAATTTCATTAGCATTAACTTGATATACTATATCATTTGTTATCACCATTTCCCCAAACCTTTGATGTAGCAATATATGTTTTGTATATTTATCTCTCGATATTTTTTCAGTAATGAACCAATGAAATGCTATGATAAGGTGAATTATATGAGTATTTCTTATGGTTCCTAAGCTCTAGAATTGGCCAAAGTCCTCATACACTTTCTCATAAAGTGAAGACCCTACACTCACTACAAGGAAAATACCCTCTAGCGGAGTTATAAAGGAGATTTTAGTGTTATAAAATTGGCTAAAATTGTTAAAAAATATTTGTTACAACATCTGTTTTCGGTAACAGAGGTTTTGGCAGATCTTCTAACAGAATTTCAACACAACTAAAAAAAACTTGGCGGCCATAGGTTGCTACATATTTATTTATCATCAGTGCACGCATCAGTTGTGAATGCACTGGTGCATTTTACCATGTAAGCACCGATTGTTGAAAATCAACAAGAAACTGCATCACACACAGTTGTGAGGGACCACCAGTCTTAGTGATACATTAGTGTGAAAGACAATTTAATTAATTAAATTGGAACAGTGTCTAATTTAAATATCCCTTAATTAAATTGGATAGTAAAATGTAATATTATCTCATAATCACTTGTAATAGTGAACTGAGTGTGATAAACTTAGTTAGCTCATGAATTTTGAGTTGAGTGTGGTTGGTGAGGAATGTAGAGTGATTCTATTAATTATGGAGATCGAGATGTAGTTAGTGCATTAGTTTAATGCATGAGTAATCAGTTAACTTAGTTAATTGAGTTAAAGTGAGATGAACTAGTTGTAACTGTTTGTTGCACTAGTGAGAGATCAAGTGCATTAAATATTACTTAATTCAAAATCAGTGATCTGCCCTGAACCTGATGATTTACTATTAATTGCTACATGCATGTCCATTCCAGTGGAGACACAGTTGAGACAAAGGTTAAAGGGAAGTTAAAAATCAGTTGTATCATTAGTAGGTTTCCCGCATGCAACCAGACATCCATTTGATTTCCCATGATGCTTGTGCAGTTTTGGAAGGCCAAAATTCCTAAAAAATAGGGATTGCATTGATCATGAATTGTGCAAGCAAGGAAAGCTAATTAGAGGCTGAGAATTGGCTATGTGTTGGTCAATTTTTTCCCGGTCAATGTGAGACAGTTGTGAGAGTGCAGGAGACTCTTGTGAGAAGAGTGCATTGTAATTTTTTCATGATTCCATGGTGAATATAAAATATAAGATAAAGGGGTTTTGAGTATAAATATTTCCCCAGGAAAATATCTGTGTTGTGGTTTGATTTGTTTCTTTCTTTACTTGTGATTGGCGATTGTGTTTATTTTCCACAATTGATTTGTAGAAGGATTAAGTATCTAGATTTAGTACATTGCTTGATCAGATTGAATCCATTGATATACATATGTTTTTATAAATTCTACATGGTATCAGAGCATAGGAAATCACTATAGTGGAGGAGAAGTTGAGTTTTTGACTAAATAGAATTCAAATTTACAAAAGTATTCTTGGTGCGACAGGCAAATCAAGATTGAAATGGATTTCAATGGCTTGATATTGGAGTATGCATTCGAGGGAAGTTCCAATTATATTGCGTGGAAAGACAGGATGGAGGCAGTACTAGAGGACAATGGGTTGAAAGAATTCATTGATAATGACATTCCCAAACCCGCTGCAACAAATGCCGCAAATCTTGATGCTTGGAAAAATAAGGTTGCAAAGGCGAGGGAGATCTTACTAGACAGAGTACGAGATCACATTGTCTCAAGTATCCATGCCAAAGTGACACCATATGCAATGTGGAAAGCTTTGATAGATCTGTTTAAGAGCAACAGTGATCATAGAAAATTGGCACTGAAGGACAAGCTCAGGAAAATCAAAATGGAGAAAGGCGAAACCATTCTGAAATTTTTAACAAAGTTTATCCAATGTCGAGATGAGCTTGGGAGCATCTGAATTACTATCGTAGATGATGACCTGGTGAGCCTAGATCTTCTAGGACTTTTGCAAGATTTGACATAGTTATTAGGACTCTATCAATGGGAGGGAGAAGCTAGCAGATTGGGAACGACTTTGGTCGGATTCGTTGCAAGAAGAATTTAGGCATAATACCAGGGATGGATCTACATCTAAGAATGATGAAGAAGAAAATTGTGCTTTGGCTACCAAGGAAAATAAGGGGGAAGGAAATAAATCCTATTCCAAATTTGAGTCCGATAAATATGGCAAGAAGTATGACATGTATAGAGTGAAGTATTTTGACTGTCACGAGGATGGACACTATGCCACTAATTATCCACGAAAGAAGAAGAACAACAAAGCTTCAGGATTTGTAGGTGGTGAGGATTTGGCCTCATAATTTGAGCTTGAATTCTTGCTCATTTAATGCATGGTGTCAAGTGTAATGGGATCAGTGTGGTACTTGGATAGTGGTGCATCTTTCCACATGACGGTAGAAAAAGAACTTTTCAGTAGCTTGGAGGAGAAGGACCTCTAGATGCATATCGAAATGGGTGATGACGGGCACAGTGCTACCAGGATTGATACATTTACCTTCTAGAGATAGTGAGGTAAACCATTCTTATTAAAAGATGTAATGTAGGTACCAGTATCGAAGAAAAATTTAGTTTTAGTCTCAATGTTGGAGGATAGAGGCTATGATGTGGTTCTCAGTGAAGTGAAAGCTTTCCTTCGACACAAAGCCATGGTACAAGCTAAGAATATTTGGATTCATGTGAAGAATCTCTATAAACTTTAATAGGTGGCTTCGCAGCATTGATGGGTAAGGCAGAAAAAATGGTGAGCCATGATGCGAGTGAGTTATGGCACAGGAGATTGGGCCATCTACACCACGGAGACTTGAAGGTCATGCATCAGATTTCTACGGGTCTTCCCAAGGGTACTCTTGCATAGTTAGACACATGCAAGGGATGTACTATGCGGAAGTATGCAAAGGCCACTTTTCACAAGAAGGAGAACCGAGCTTCGGAAATTCCTTAGAGAGTTCACTTAGATGTGTGTGGACCATTATCTACTACTTCGACAACAAAGCACAAGTAATATGTGATCTTTTTTTATGATTTTTTCTAGAAAGTGTTGGATCTACTTCATGCAGAAGAAAGATAATATGTTCTCAAATTTTCTTGAGTTCAAAGTACCGAGGGAGAAATATATGGGGAAGCATGTGAAGGCTCTTATGAGTGAAAATGGTGGTGAGTACATCTCAAATGAATTCAAGAAATTCTATAGAAAAGAAGGAATTCAAAGAGAGATTATTATACCTCATAACCCACAACAGAATGGGGTCACAAAAAGAAATAACAGAACAATTGTGGGTGCAGCACGAGAAATTTTGCATGATTAGGGCCTACCATAGCATGTGTGGGCGGAGGCATGCAACACTATGGTATTTGTGAAAAAACATTGTCCTCATCGGATACTTGGCATGAGTACACCACAAGAGGATTTTTCTGGTAAGAAAACTAATGTTTCATAATTTAAAATTTTTGGCTCAATTGTATATGTGCATGTGACCAAATATTCCAGGAAGAAGCTCGAACCAAAAACTGAGATTGTGATATTTGTGGGGTATTGTAAGGTCCCACCTTACCCAACATCATTAATATAGAGAATTAGAGGTCACATTAATCACTAATACACAATTTTTTATTTTTTTTTGGTAATATTACTAAGTAAGTTACCATGTAATCATGTTCCTTCATCTATTTCAATATAAGAATATCACATAAGAAGTGAGGGATAACTTTCCCTTAAAACCAATTCCAAAACACATTTCCTCTCAAGTTTAAAAGATGATAGAATGTGCTATTATCATGCTTCTAAATGAGCTCTAAGTAAGATTGGAAATAAACTCCACCATAATTCCATGTGTGAACATTAAGCTAGGTCAACCTATTTTATTTCCTATATTTTGCTAAATAAGCTCCACTTATTGACCCTTGATATCATAACCAAAAAATTATAATGCTTCTATTATAAATATCACATATAAGTGTATGGGTAGTAACATGTCTATAGTAAGGTAACTAAGAGAAGAATATTCCTATATTCATCAGTAAATATAATAAATATGATATGTTGATGAAATGGAATCACAAAATATTTTGGCCAACAACATTTCCAAATTCATCAATTAAAATTCTCAATCCCAATTATTAATCCAATGCTTCAATCATGAGAATTACATAATGAATGTTGCAACAAGAGAAAATAATGTTACCAATTCAGAAGAATATTTTTATTCAAAAAATTCCCAAGTAAAACAATGGACCTACATAAAATGGGCAGAAGTAGTTGTTTTCTATAGCCATTGAAGAACAATAATGCAACCATGCATACATGCAGCTTAGACGAAACTTATTATGCTCATTTGCAAAAAATCCTACAGTATTAATCACTGTAAAATGTTTCGAACAACAAGCCATTTTTTTTTTGTGAAAGCCTTAGATATAACAAGAAACAATTGTCTTAGTTTTTATTCACACTTCAACAAATTATTAAATTCATTTTCACATTGATACCAAAATCTTGCAGACATAAGGAACTACACCCATTAAATATTCTATTTATAAAAATTACAACAACTAATACTTTTACGCTAACAATTTATATGCACAAAATATATAGCCATTTGGGACTTTTGACAAACACTTTACAAACATGCAATATACAGTCGTTCAACCCTTATGACAAACACTTTGCAAGCATGCAATCAAAATCCATTGAGACATTTTGTCAAACACTTGGCAACGGTGAATTTAATATTATTATTCAACCTATTTATCTCATAAAATAAATACTTGAAACTTTAAATGTTGGCATCTTAAAACAAGGACTAAATAATCTTAGTCTTTCATCAAAAACTCAACTAAAGGCACACATAAATAACAAGAGAAATCTGTAAAATCACCTAGATTTACGATCTGCGTTCTGAAAAGCATTTTTGTTGGAATAAAATCAGGAGTTACAGGTCCTTTAAGCATGGATACCCCCTGATGTTGTCCTGAATCAATACTAAACCATGCCTAGATGCTTTTTTTTTAACTATCAAATATGTTGACTCCAAGAATTTCATTTACAAATTCTGTCAAATAGATGACCTACAAGCTTGAATGTATATCTATATAAAAAAAATAACAACATTGAATTAAATTATAATTACTTATGTATAATATAAATGTTTTCCAAAATCATTTCATCAACTGTAAGTGAATTTAAGGCCTTTGAGATTAATCCAACATTATTTTCATTCAATCATTCTTCCAAACACATGGCTCACAAGTAGTACCAAAATATAGTAGTAGAGAGATATACCAGGCGATTTGAGGAAGAAAAGTTTCACTTCCTCTCAATACTACTCATGGTCAGCTCCACCATGTAGAGCTACTTAGTAATTTATTTTAAGACTTTCAAATTCATTTTGAAAGAAACTAACTACTCTCTAAGTCTCTTCCTCACAATATTTTTCAAATCTCTCCAACTCTTGGCATCACAATGAACCTCCCCCAAGTGAGAATACATGAGACACATATATAGGAGGAGCAACAAATTCTTGTCATAAAATAGGAGTAATATGAATTCCTTGTATTCCTTTTAGAGGAGTGTAATTCATTCCATTAAGGAGAGGTATTCATGCCTTAGGTAAGGAGACTGTAACATATGCGTTAAAGAGAGTCTAAGAGGAATATTTTATGCCTTAGTTAAGGAGAGGTATTTCTTCGAAGTGATGATTTCTAAGGCGTTGATCTCTCTTTTCTTCTATTTTTGGAGCTAGTTTCATAAAAATTGTAAATTTCAACAATTGACTAGCGTTGACTCAAAAATTGAATAGTCAGCAAAAAACAATATTCCAGGGAATATTCCTAGAATATTCCTCAGAATATTCCCCAGAATATTCCCTTCAAGGTAATCAATGGTTGACAATTGTCGAGTTTCGATTGGGCGTATAGATTTGTTGAGCCAATCAAAGAGTGCCATGTGTCAAGCATAGATGCCTCCACGTGGGATCAACAGTTGGTAGAAAAAATTTATATGGGAGGCAGGGCTCGAACCCCCGACCTCACCCCGGCTAGTGCACCCGTGTGCAAACACACCACACAAGTAGTTCTTAACATCTTATGGTGGCGACTTCTACTTAAGGTTTGATGAATTCGTATTTGGGGGTTGGAGAGGGCCAACCCCCTCCCTATATGGCCTTATTCTAGGACCAGACACCTGATACAAATCCAACGGAGTTATTTTAATGACTATTAATTAGCGTTAAAACCTGGTTAACCCATGGTAACCCGAGATTAATGCTAAGAAGCACTTATACATTTTAAAACGCGCTTATCCGACCATTAATTTCATATTAAAACTAAGATAAGCTCGAGTTTATGTTATTGGGAATCCTGGAGGCGCGCCAAAGTTGGTGCTCAAGACAAATTTAGTTGGAATAATTCGCAGTTGCCCCACATTTAATGGAGGAAATTGGGGGACATTGGGCAGAAAAATTGAATGAGACATAACTGGAGAATTACTCAACCATTGTTTGTGTGTGAATAGTCAATTTCCACTTTCTTGGACATTCCAGAGCCATTAGTGACGTTTGCAGAGCCATATGAGGAATTTTGAGAATTATTTTTCTTCAGAGAAGTTCCAAGAGCCGCTAGGCCCACCAGGAGCCAACAGGAGAATGAGGCCTAGCCAGGGCAGCCAGACGTTATTCTTAGTAGTAAATAGTCAATTTTGAATATGTTGATCATTCTAGAGCCATTTATGAGGTTTTTAGAGCTAGCTAAGGACTTCTAAGCATGATTTTTCTTCTGAGAAGTTCCAAAGGCCACCAGGGCCACCAGGAGCCACCAGGAGAATGACGCCTAGCCAGGGCAACCATAGACCATTCTCTTCAAACCAATAGTTTATTATGACTATATTGAACCTTATAAATACAATGGAAGGATTTTTAGAAGAATTTGTAGGCTTATGAAGGCCGAGATAGTTCAGGGAAAATTTTAGTGAGCCTATAGCCACAGGGTGCCAGCAGGTGTTAGGGGCCTAACCAGACCATCCAGAGGCTACTTTCAAAAAGTGAATAGTCTATTATAAATATTTTTGACATTCTAAATTCAATGGAAGGATTTTCAGAAGCATTTGGATACTTCCTTAGCCAAAGAAGCCACAATGAAGTTTCAAGCAGCCCAAGGCCACTAGTGGATGGAGGCCTAGATTGGGGAGCCAGAGCTCAATTTGAACAAATGAACAACCTATTTTGGATGTATGATATGTGCTTGAGATAATAATAAAAAAATTCAGGGGCAGAAAAGTATTTCGCAGGGATTTGGTTCCACAGAGAAGCTCATGGAAGCTTAAGGACATTGATAGAAGAGGTCAAGCCCAAGGGAGCCTAGGTCCATCTCTAGAGATTTAGCAGTCATTTCAACGGTATGATGGTATTATAAACCCATTGACATAGCATAAAAAACCATTGCGGTTGAGTATTAACTTGTAAAATAATTTTCCATGTTAATCCCAAAGAGCCAAGTCAATTGACAAAGGCTCAAGGAGACGTAGCCCATGACATACGGGTGAAATCCTTTATTAAATTTGATGTTATGTGTTGATGAATAATTTTCTGCCATTTATACTTGATGTACATGATTTTAATCACAAAAATAAATGTTTAATTCCTCACACATAAAGCTTTAAAACAGTTAAAATACATACACCTGAATCAAGAATTCATTTCCGCATAGTCAAGTATAAGCAAGATCTTAATTTTTTTTAATTGAGTGGGAGGTTCTTGCATAGCATAAAAATTTAACCACCCATTTCAGATCACTTCCTCACAATACCACTCATGGTCAACTCCACCATGTAGAGCTACTTAGTAATTTATTTTAGGAATTTCAAATTCATTTTCAAATAAATTGACTACTCTCTAGGTCTCTTCCTCTCATAATATTTTTCAAATATATCCAACTCTTTGTATCAAATTTCACCTCCCCTAAGTGAGAATACATGAGGCACATATCTAGGAGGAGAAAAGAATTATTTTCATAAAAGAGGAGTAATAAGAATTCCTTGTATTCCTTTTAGAGGAGTGTAACTCATGCCATTAAGGAGATGTATGCATGCCTTAGTTAAGGAGACTGTAACATATTAATTAAAGAGAGTGTAAGAGGAATATTTTATGACATGTCTTTAATGACTGTAAGAGGAATATTCCATTCTTTGATGAGTTCATAAAATAAAGTGTAATGTATAATTAAAAGAGAGTGAGGGAGAGAGAGAGAGAGAGAGAGAGAGTTACATAGAGCCATGAGAATCATCAAGGAGAGAGGTGTCAAGTGATTGAGGAGATATAATTCCATTTTAATAATAATATAATAGCATCATAAAAGACAATAATAATAATATTGAGGATTAATTCGACCTTGAACTATTAAGATTGATCAATGATAAGTTAAGTAATTTTCATTCAAGTATACCTTATTACCCATTAATTGCAGGTGATTTACTATTTTTTGAAAGTCATACTTGAGATGCTAGACATGACTTTCTATTTTTAGAAAATCAGCCCAAAATTTTCAAGAATGATATTTTATTAACTAAATTCATCACTGAGTTTCCCATGAGTGGAATTTTTCTCCCATAGAATAGGGATTCTGCACCCCTATTGCATGCATCTCTGTGTCTTAGTAGATTAAGGACTCTGCATCCTGATCTACTCTAAAGATCCAAGATTTGACACCTTGATATTTTTAAAAATTTTAGGACTTCATGCCCTAAACATTTCATTATAGATCCAAGACTCCATGTCTTTATATTCCAAGGATTTACGACTCCACGCCCTAATCCTTTTATTATATATCCAAGACTCTAGGTCTTTATATTTCATGGATTTAGGACTCTGCGCCCTAATTTCCATGGATTCTCATCTAATCCACTTTTAAACTCCATGCTTGACATTAAGGTATTGATTGTGAGCTCATACCCATTTTATGGTTTGTTGTTAAGGTCTTCCTTGAAGACGTGCACACATCACAATCTAATAGATCAAAGAAATCAACTTAATTTCATAATTAGCTTATTCACATTTTACCAAATATTGTGCATGACTTCCATAGTCATTTTGGCTTTGGAGAAATCACTTCCGCAATAATTTAAAACTTGAGCATCCTTGTTGGAAATGACAAAGTCCCCTGCCACATCAAGCTTAGTATGAGATTACACACATATAATTATAAAAATAATGTATCATCCATAAATAATAATCAACCATATGTTCCACATAACCATGATCATACATGGATCTGTGTCTGAATCCTGGATCACCGTCTATGTCATACAACTATGTCCAAAATAGGATACCCAAAAGAGAAAACATTGCTAATATGATCTTAACCAAAATCAATTCTTATACACACAACCATATATATTATCATAAGCACACAACAACCAAGTGACCCAAACTAGGTCTATAGCATATAATGATGTACACGATTCTGTCATGCATAAAATTATATCATTATATCAAAATCACCATCTCTAAGTGTCATCAAGGCTATCTCACCAAGAAGGGACACTACATACTCCCCCTCTTGGACTAACTTGGCCCGAATTTTTTCCTATAGTCATAAGATACTTAGTTCTTTTTTATTCTCCTATCACTAAGTTGTTAAACTTATCTATATGTATTTGATATATTTTTTTTTTCTTCATGACAATCCATAGTTTAATTTTTTCTAAATTGGAAGTAACTCGATGAAAACTAAACATGCCATTCTTAATCAAGTATGAAATATATCCATGCTATATGTAGAATTTTTTTATATAAAAAACTGAATATTTCTATATCAAAACTAGCCATTCAATTTATAGTACCACATCAAAATACTATTTTTTTAATTGAAATGACATCTACTTAATTTAGCTATAATAATTTGATATTCTACATGTTTTTATTTCTCATAGTCTATATGAATCCTACATGTGTCATCTTCTTGGTTCTGTAGTATATTGATCTTGCCAAACTATTTAATAGATCACACATTGGTTGTATACACAACAATGATGGTCCATCCCATCTGAAAATAAAATTTGCATACAATAAGCATAAAATAATCCACATACAATTGTCAGTGAAATTACGCAACAAAACATGATGTTATATATAAAACCCAAGCTTACATCCCACTTGATTTATGTCTTCTCAATCTAATTTTCCCCTTTTCATTCCATAATACATCGTTGCAATCAGAATATTTATGATCTACGTTTAGTTTTTAGTAAATGTTTACTCTTTAGGAAAAATCACAATTTGATGTTCAAGGCACCAATACTTTTTTTAAACTAACAAGCTAAGGTTAAATACAATCCTCATTGACCCACTTATGTATTGTATATCATTCCTTTAGTTTCCATAATCTTCATTATTATTCACTTCTCTAACTTGAGAATTCGATTAATGATATCTGTTAGAAGATCCTCATTATGAAAGAAAATTAATGATACCTTTTTGAAAGTAGCTTGTAATCAAGAACAACTCTCATAATTATGCAAATATGGTATCTATATTATTGAATCTACCTTGATAACTCTAAGTCTATTGGTTTTCCAACTATGGAATCACTCATGATTTCTAGTTCGTAATTAATCAATTCAATTGATTTCATGTCTTATTCCTTACTATTAATACGTCCACAACAAAAAGCTATAAAAACCATACATTTCTCAAAATTTGATGAATCTTGTTAAATTTAAATAATATTTAGACTATCACAAGGGAATTTCTAGCCTAAATTTAAACCTTTCTTTTTAGGGAGAATTATCTCCATCTCATATTAGTACAACATTCTGTAGGACTAACAAATACTCATACAACTATACATGCCAACACAAAATTCCTAAATCCAACAATCTCTTCATTCCACATACAATACAATCTTATTAGGATTATAAATCATGCGAGAATTCCAATTCAATAAAATGTGATCTCACTCTCCTTTAATTTCTCCCTAAAAAATATCACAAGCACATATTCTTGTAAAACAAGAACTCAACTAAGCTTTTCATTAATCACATGCCTTTTTATTTAAGTTCAAATAAAACAAGTTCTCACCACATAAAATGTTTACCTTATAAACATGTTATTCTCTTAACAATTTATAAACAATATGATTTTTCACTCGATCACCTAACTAATGATAGTTTAGAGCTATACATGAGTTCAATACTCATAATTTATCTAATTAATTGGTTAAATATAATTCAACCAATATTCAACTGATAAAATCATTAAAGAGACTATTATGGATTTCCAAGACCTAATTTGTCTTAAGAAAATATAAAATTTATTTCATCAACTTATCACAATAATATTTTTCTACATTTCAAGAATTTGAAAATCATTTTAATTCTACCTGAATTCAACACATACAAAAGGATTACAATATTAGAGGATATATATCTAGTTCACACTTGACTCCATATATCAAAATCAATTATTCCAAACATTCTAAACCACATAATGGTGTTCAGTATAACAATATTAGTATCTTCATTTGTAATAAAAATAAAATAATGGATTTGAAGCTCAAGCAAATCCATGTTAAAAATATTTATCCATTTAACTTTAATTACACATAATAACTCCTTAATCATGTCTATGAGATTCCATAAAAATATTCTAATCAGAAGAATTACTTAGCTCATAGATATATTTTAGTATGGATTCCACACCCATACCTTACCTCATTACTTATCTCATAGATATATACCAGTGATGGATTCCACACCCATACATTTTATCACAAATATATGCTAGTATGGATTCCACACCCATACATTAGCTCATAGATATATGTTAGTATGGATTCCATTCTGATACATTTTCTCATAGATATATGCTAGTATGGATTCCACACCGACACATTAGCTCATAGATATATGTTATTATGCATTCCACACCCATACATTTTCTCATAGATATATGCTAGTATGGATTACACACCCATACATTTTCTCATAGATATATCCTAGTACGGATTCTGCACCCATACATTAGCTCATAGATATATATTAGTATGGATTCCACACCCATATGTTTTCTCATAGATATATGCTAGTATGGATTCCACACCCATACATTTCCAAATCAAATTTTAACACATGTAATTAATGCACATACATTACTCTTGAATCTAAGTTCATAGTTAAAAGTGGCATCCTTCAAGGTATCCTTTTCTTAAGTTTCCATTAGTGTATGTACGAAAAGAGTCAAAATTAACATGATGAACTCAATCATCACGTTAATTGAACCTCAACCTTACACTTTTTACTCATTACCAAAGCATACACACCAAGGTCATCATACTATAGTCCAGATTAATTCAATATTTTTCTTGGTAGATATGATTTCAGCTAGTAAAGATGGCTACCAAGCCCATATCACATTGAAAATGATGCATTAAACATAAATGAAACCATGCATGCACTCCACCTATCTCACTCATCGATTGGCAATCAAGTTATCCACATACTTGCGTTTATCCCCAACTTTCTCAAGCACATCATTTCCTAGCATGTCTTTAAGCATTTTAACATATTGCTAATAATATGTCTTAAAAAATATATAAAGGAATATAAGAAAGAAATATTTTTTTTTGCATGAGTTTCTAAATGACATAATAATAATAATATCATCTATGTAACCAGTATGCTTCCAAATAAATAAATACAACAAGTCAACATGCATGCAAAATCAACATTCATACATCATCAACCTACAGGTAAGCATGTTGGCCCATTAGGCTCTAGTGTTGTAACTTGGCTCTGATACCATATGTAAGGTCCCACCTTACCCACAATCAATAATATAGAGAAGTAGAGGTCACATTAATCATTAATACTAAATTTTTTTTTGTAACATTACTAACTAAGTTATCATGTAATCATGTTCCTTCATCTATTTCAATATAAAAATATCACATAAGAGGTAAGGGATAACTTTCCCTTAAAACAAATTCCAAAACATATTTCCTCTCAAGTTTAAAAGATGAAAGCATTTTCTCTTCTCATGCTTCTAGGTGAGCTCTAAGTAAGATTGGAAATAAATTCCACCATAATTTCATGTGTGAAAATTAAGCTAGGTCAACCTATTTGAATTCCTATATTTGGATAAATAAACTCCACTTATTGACCCTTGATATCATAACCACAAAAGTATAATGCTTCTATTATAAATATGACATATAAGTGTATGGGTATTAACCTTCCTATAGCAAGGTAATTGAGAGAATGATATTCCTATCTTCATCCATAAATATAATAAATATGATATGTTTATGAAATGTAATCACAAAATATATTGACCAACAAAATTTTCAAATTCATCAATTAATCCATTGCTTCAATCATGATAATTACATAATGAATGTTGCAACAAGAAACTACTATTACCAATTCATAAGAATATTATTATTCAAAAAAGTGCCAAGCAAAACAATGGACCTGCATAAATTGGGCATAATTAGCTGTTTTATACAGCCATTGAAGCATAATAATGCACCCAGGCATACATGCAGCTTAGACAAAACTTATTGTGCTCATTTGCACGATATCCTACAAAACTAGTCACTCTAAATTGTTTCCAACAACAAGCCATTTTTTTTTTATGAATGCCTTAGATAATAAAAGAAACAACTGCCTTAACCTCTATTCACACTTCCACAAATTATTAAATTCATTTTCACATTGATACCAAATCTTGCAGACATAGGAAGCTACACCCATTAAATAGTCTCTTTATAAAAAATACAATAAGTAAGACTTTTACGCTAACAATTTGTATGCACAAAAGTTGTAGCCATTTGGGACTTTTGAAAAACATTTTTCAAACATGCAATCTATAGTCATTGAGCCCTTATGAAAAACACTTTGCAAGCATGCAATCAAAATCTATTGAGACATTTTGTCAAACACTTGGAAACAGTGAATTTAATATTATTCTTCAACCTATTTATCTCATAAAATTCAGAAATTGAAACTTTAAATGCTGACATCTTAAAACAGAGACTAAATAATCTTAGTCTTTCATCGAAAACTCAACAACGGGCGCACATAAATAACAACAAAAATCTACAAAATCACCCAGATTTACGATATGGGTTCTGAAAAGATTTTTTTATAATCAAATCAGGGGTTATAGGTCCATTAGGCACAGATACTCCCTGATGTTGTCCCGAATCAATACAAAACCATGCCTAGATTCTTTTGTTTAAACTAGAAAATATGTTGACTCCAAAAATTTCATTTACAAATTTTGTCAAAAAGATGACCAACAAGCTTTAATCTACAACGATATAAAACAAATAACAACATTGAATTAAATTATAATTACTTATGTATAGTCTAAATGTTTTCCAAAATAATTTCATCCACTGTAAGTGAATTGAAGGGCTTTGAGATTAATCCAACATTATTTTCATTCAATCATTCTTCCAAACACATGGACAACATCCTAAACTATTCAAATACGTATTGACTGAAAATTACCTCGATCATTCTCTTTGAAACTCACTGCTGTCATATTTTTCTGCATTTTTACTTTAAGATTTGATCGAGTGAATCCTCCAAGTATATTTCAGTTATGCATCCAATTCCTACTATGGTAGGCTACAAGCTAACACTTATCCACGAAAAATGATTAAAAATAATAATAGCATTTCCAATTCAGGTATTTTTTCAAACACTTTACAAAATATCGTGAAACCCTTTCTAAAACATGCCTCTAATTATGTGAAACAAAACCATAACTCATGGAACTCTTACCCAATTCCTTTGGAATCTCTGAATTAATTTCATCAATATTTGGATATCCTTTCTCAAATGCTACAATACCAAGGTTAGGTATAATAAAAGTATTTTAAACTGTGTGAAATTCCATAACATCTTGAGAGATCTAAACATCTATGCATATAGGCCACTCTTAGTCTTCATTTTTCAACTAACCAATAAGATTCCAGATAACATAAGCTTATACCAAAAATTAGATGCTTACGATAATTTAAATTTCTTCTTCCTTTTGTTTATGCTAAATCTATACTTCTCCCTTGGAACCCCCGAGGCTGTAAGAGCTCACAAGAAGTACCAAAATAGTAGTAGAAGGTATACAAAGGTGATTTGAGGAAGAAGTTTCACTTCCTCTCAATACCACTCTCATAGTTAGCTCCACTACCAGGCATGTAAAATTGATTCCAAAAATTGTAGTTCATTTCAGAAGAAATTGACTATGTTAGAATTCATAACCATATAATATTTTGCCAATCTATATGCAGCATCACCAGTATACCTCACCAGTGAAAATCATGAAGTATTTACATATATAGGAAGAGACATATGAATACTAAAAGGAAGTATATGCATGTCTTGTATTCCTTTTAGGGGAGTGTAACTCATGCCATTAAGGAGAGGTATGCCTACCCTAGTTAAGGAAATTGTAACATATGCATTAAAGAGAGTGTAAGAGGAATATGCCATTCTTTGATGAGTTCATAAAAGAGAGTGTAATGTATAATTAAAAGAGAGAGAGAGATTTACATAGAGCCATGATAATCATCAAAGGAGAGGTGTCAAGTGATTGTGGTGATATAATTCCCTTTTAATAATAATATAATAGTCTCATAAAAGAAAATAATAATATTAATAATATTAATAATATTGAGGATTAATTCAACATTGAATTATTAAGGTTGATCAATGATAAGTTAAGAGATTTTACTTCAAGTATACTTTAATACCCATTGATTGGAGGTGATTACTATTTTTGGAAAGTCATACTTGAGATGCTAGACATGCCTTTCTATTTTCGAAATTCCTGGTATCGAGAATGTGATTTTATTAAGGAAATTCATCACTGAGCCGCCCATGAGTGGTATTTTTCTTCCGGAGAATAGGGGTTATGCACCCCTATTGCATACATCTCTGTGCCTTTGTAGATTAAGAACTTCATGCTTTGATATACTATATATATCTAAGATTCCACACCTTGATCTTTTTAAATATTTAGGGCTCCATGACCTAAAAATTTCATTATAGATCCAAGACTCCATGTCTTTATATTTCATGAATTTAGGAATCCGTGCCCTAATCCTTTTATTATATATCCAAGACTCACGTATATATATTTCATGGATTTAGGACTTGACAATGGCATAGTTCTCATCTCTACTCTTGTTTTGAAAATATGCACTTCACCTTAAGGTATTGATTGTGAAATCATTATCTGATGGTTCATTGGTAAGGTCTTCTTCGAATACTTGCACACATCACAATCTCATAGATCAAAGAAATAAAAATTCTTCGAATACCTGCACACATCACAATCTCATAGATCAAAGAAATAAAAATTCTTCGAATACCTGCACACATCACAATCTCATAGATCAAAGAAATCAAATGAATTTCATAATTAACTTATTCACATTTTACAAAATATTGTTCATGACTTTAATCATTTATAACTTGAGCATCCTTTTTGGGAATGACCAAGTCCCACCTTACATCATGCTAATACGATATTACACATATAATCTACAAATAATGTACCATCCATAAATCATAGATGTCTATATTCTATGAAATCATCCATGGTTGTCTCAATTCTAGATCACCATCTATGTCATACAACCATGTCCAAAATAGGATACCTAAAAAAGAGAAAACATCGCTAATATGATCTTAGCAAAATCAAGTCTTATACACAATCACACATATATTATTATAAGCACACAACAACCAGTGATCCAAACTAGGTCTATACCATATAAAGCATGTACACGAGTCTTTCATGCATAATATTTTATTTATTTATATCAAAATCACCATCTGTAAGTGTCACCAAGCTATCTCACCAAGAAGGGACACTACGGGTATGATGATACTCCCGACAACTATTGGTTGTATTTTCAAAACAACAAGATAACTATTGTGAGACAGGATATAGAATTTGATGAGGAGAAAGCCATATGATTGTCCCTTGAGAGGGAGTTGGATTTTCATTCAGATGAGGAACTCTTGGTTCCAAAGGATGAACATAAAGTGTAAAGGCAACCACATGCATAGGATCATGGGAGTGGCGGAAACCACTCATCGAGCCATCTACCCAAAATGGTAGAAGGCACACCATGGAAGTTGATATATTGAGACTTGATGTGGTAGAGCATGTAGGAGCACTTACTTCACTTTGCAGAAAAGAAAAGAGTATTCAAATGAAATTTCATTACATGGCTCTTATGAGCAAGTGTATTTTGACAAAACCATCTTCCTTTGAGGAAGAAGTGAAACAACCATTTTGTGTTGACGCTATGGTAAAGGAGTATGACTCCATTGTCAAGAACAATGCATGGGAATTTGTCTCAAGACCGATTGGAAAATCAGTGGTTCGGTATTGATGGATATATAAGGTGAAGCAAGCGGTAGATAAGGAAATTAACGGAGAATTACGAAGAAATTCTGCAAGGCCCATGGATTCGACAAGTTGATGGGATTAATTTGTGAGGAAAAATTCCACGAGAAGTCGTGACTTCACTATTCATTGATGTCTTGCCTCTCTAACGCAGATAGAGTGGCATATTCATTGGATGGATGTGAAAGCTGTGTTTCTCAATAGAGTTATTGAGGAAGAAGTGTACATAGAGCGGCTAGAAGGTTTTGAGAGTTTTGTGATGTTGAGTCACATGTGTGACAAATCAAGAGAGCACTATATGGGTTGAATCGAAGCACCTCATGCTTGGTACACTCGGTGTGACTATTTCAAGGGTTGAGCTTCACCAAAAGTGAAGCGGATGTAGTGTACCCGAGATTTTGGTTGATGGTAAGATATTGATTATCGTACTTTATGTTGATGATATAATTTTGATAGGTGATGAGCAAGCTGATATTGTTTTCTTTTAAAGGAGGATCTTGCAGAGTTCTAAATGAAGGACATGGGACTCCTTCACTATTTCCTTTGTTTGAAAATATGGCAGCAGGATGGTGAAATATTTGTTTCT
Organism: Pinus albicaulis; assembly: GCA_034641835.2. Taxonomy (NCBI): domain Eukaryota; kingdom Viridiplantae; phylum Streptophyta; class Pinopsida; order Pinales; family Pinaceae; genus Pinus; species Pinus albicaulis. The sequence goes on from JAXQQM020092664.1 coordinate 103,005, forward strand.
CAAAGAAAACATACCAAAGAGATTATGGTTAAGTTTCACATGGAGAGATGTAAACCCATGGAAACTCTATCTGAGAGAATTGGAGGAAGAGGATGCCACTTCGGGAGAAGTAGTGGACGTCCTGTCTACAGGCAGCTAGTGGGTTCACTGATGTACTTGGTTAACACAAATAAATTAAGAAAACCTAAAGATGATAGCTTTCTCATTATTCTTATTTTCATGTTAATGCTATACTTGGACTATACCCTTATTTTATTTAATATATATTTAAATGCTATCGAGCATGATTAGATTATTTGCATTCACAATTTTTAAATTATTTTTCAATTTCCAATTTTAACGTGTGAATATGGAAATATGGAAGTTTCAGTGATAATATAGAAAAGTCAAGAAAATTGTAATGCATAGAAGAAGCTGAGGTGGGAAGTTGTTTGTTGATAATTTTAAAATTTTATTCAAACTCAAATTCATTTTTTTCTCTCTTAGTGGATATGATCTCTAATGTTATTTTCACTCACTCATTACAACAATTTATAATTCCCTAAGTAACCTTATTTTTTCCTTGAGATCGTCAAAGAAAATGTATCGCAAAAATTGTGCATGCAAATAATTTAATCATGCTCGATAGCATTTAAATATACATTAAATAAACTAAACGTATCTTCCAAGTATAACATTAACCTACAAATAAGAATAATGGAAAATTATCATCTTTAGGAATGTTTTGCAATGATAACTCATTTTTAACTATTTATTTTATATATATTGATTTTCTTCACTATGGAAATTTTGGAAATTTTGATTAGGAAAACATCTAATTTACATTCATGGTTATTATGGTTTTAAAACCTAAGAGAAGTTAATAAGATTATGGTTTTAAAAGGATAAGAGAAGTTAATAATACTATGGTTTTAAAATACAAAAAGTTAATAAAAAGAGAAGTTAATAAGGTTATGGTTTTAAAAAACTAAGAGAAGTTAATCATATTTCTGTTTTAAAATAGAAAAAGTTAATAAAATTATAATATATGGAGTTAACATTTTGAAGTGAAAAAATAAACATTGGAGATATATATTTTGTCTTATTGTTAGTTATATTTTTTATTAATTTTAAATAATTGAATAGTTTATGTTTAATGGTTGTTTTTATGCTTGAAGGATCTAATGGATCAGAAGACTGCAAATTAATTGCTTGTGTTGTTTCTCAAGTTTAAAATTACATGATAGTTATCAATTACCTATACATGCTATAAATTTTATGAGCTTTTGTATGTCCTTTCCTTTCGAGGAAGCAAATTACTTCTTTACTATAAAAGTGAATGACTTGATGATAATTGCATGGTTTGGTTCTATTATATGATTTCATAAAATAATAGCTTGTTCTTTCTTATTCACATGGGATTCCATTTACAAATAAATACATGATTTTATAATTTTTATTTCAAATTTTATAATATTTTTTTTATTTTTTAATAAAATTTTAAGTTTTAATTATTTAAATTATATTTTTAATATATAATTAAATTCAATATTTTGAATAAATCTAATTTAAAACTCAGACTCTCTGTTATGAACATTTCCACATTAATTGAAATTAGCTATTGTAGAGTGGGGCACAAGTTGTGTGAGGTGACACCCTCAGTTGCCACTCGTTTATGTATTCTTCCACAAAAATCCTAAAACTCATGCTTTCACACACACTGTGATTAGTGATTAAATATATGTCTCCAACTTGCAAGTGAACTTGGTTTGAGTTGCAAAAGAACATGATTAACGAGTTGGACATTTCTCTGAGTTGCAAAAGAGTATGATTAACGAGTTTGACATTGGTTTGAGTTGAAAAAGAGCATGATTAAGCCTGAATGTATAGAAATGACATTGAACTTTGAATATCAAACTCTCCTATTCGATTAAATATGACAGAAAATCAAGTTAAGCTAACTATAGTATGTACACACGTGAGTTATACTACACCAATTGAGAAACTAAAGTAATCAGCCTAGAGAAGAGAAACCTGGAGTTACTATGTGGCCTAATTTGGCTTCTGTAACAGATGTTGGAGTTAGAGTCAAAGTACCAGAACTATTCAAGTTATTGATTCAAGGGAAGTCTCCATCACAACATAATCAAACCCCCATTGGAAAGCTAAAGAAATAAATAGAAATGAATGAGATTATTAGAATAATAGAAGTATCGCTAGAGAACTGGTCTCAAAACTAGACATAATAACAATTTTGAGGAAGCCCAGCTAAAATACAACGCAATTCTCATTCCACTAGGGATTTTGAGAGAAAATGTAATCCACAAGAAATGATAGTGATCCAGGTTCATTGTACATAACTCCTAGTTCAAAATGGAACATGACCATCATTTCCATGCTCAAGAAATTAATGAATATGAATGCAAGAAAAAAAATGAAAGATATAGGAAAACTAAACTTTGTGAGAGCGGGAATAGGATGGAATAGAAAAAAAATGTACCATGAATTTCAGCCCTGCAATGGGTGCAAGAGAGAATTGATCTCTGCTACTTCCTCCATCTAGCTGAAGTTCAATTGCATCCCTTCCTATTTCAACATACAGTGTTAATCACCATGGTATCTAGTGGATGTCACATTTAGCTTTTAGAGGATTTAAATCTTTGACATTTATTGGAATCACCTGCAAAAACCATAACCCTAACTTTAGATGTCTATTAGCATATGTTAAACAATTGGTTGCTAATAAAAAAAAAGTCCCATTATTCTTTTATCACATATTTGTTCGATAGGGGAGAAAATATTTGAGAGTTGGATATTGAAGAAAAAAATGTATAAGATCTGATAGTGATTAGATTAGCCATGATGTTTATGGCATCTCTTAAAATTGTAGCTCAAATAGGTATCTATGCATAGGCATTGTGACTATGCATGCAAAATATATCTTAAAATTTTACTTATTTTGGCATTTTTAAATTCTTCTTAAGTTTAACATTAACAAAATTATGATAAATAATTCAGTTAGTTGTATTGGCTTTATAACTCATAAATTTTATAATTTTGAAAATTAATATTTTCATTCTAATAAATAAAATAAAGTGATGAGATCAAAGTTTGATCTTTGATATTTTCTTTGAAGATCTCAAGGAGGAAATAGGGTTATTCACTAATTTTTAAATTATTGTAATGAGTGAGTGAAAAACACATTAGAAATCACATCGAGTGAGAATGAAAAAGGTGAATTTGAGTTTGAATAAAATTTTAAAACTATCAACAACTTCCCACCTCACCTTCTTCTATTCATTACAATTTTCTTTTATTTTGTATATTATCACTCAAACTTCCATATTTCCATATTCAAACTTTAAAATTGGAAATTGAACAATAATTTAAAAGTTATGAATGCAAATAATTTAATCATGCTCGATAGCATTTAAATATATATTAAATAAATAAACTAAACATATCTTCCAAGTATAACATTAACTTGGAAATAAGAATAATGGAAAACTATCATCTTTAGGAATGTTTTGCAATGATAACTCATTTTTAACTATTTATTTTATATATATTGATTTTCTTCACTATGGAAATTTTGGAAATTTTGATTAGGAAAACATATAATTTACATTCATGGCTATTATGGTTTTAAAGCAGTAAGAGAAGTTTTTGTCAAAGTTGGGCACTGGGCTAGGTTTAAGTGTCCTGCAAATTCACTGTTAACCGGCAAGGAACCCAGCTCCCAAAAATTGGTGAAATTGTGGCCTCATTAATTTTCCGAGTGACCCTTATTTTTGTTGAAATTAAAAATTACAATTTGTTTTAAAATAACGAAAAATATATTAAAAAATGGAGTTGTGGGCCATGACCCCCGCCACCCCCGTCGGACCTTATTACAATAAAAAAAATAAAAATATGTCATTGGGGGCTGGGTTGTCAACACCGCCAAAATCTAGAAAATTCTACTTAAAAAAAAGGGCCACAACAACAATTATATGTTGGTTAAAGAGGGTTGGGTTGGGGCCACGTGGAGTAGAACCCCCCCCCCCCCAAACCATAAATACATTGTTACCACCAATATGGTACCACATTTAAGTGGGTCAGGGGGAATCAAATCCGCTTGGCTACATAGTTCGGCCCACTCCATGGGAAACCCAACGAACCATCAAATAACCAACCAAACCATCACCCAAAATTAAGCACAAACATATATAACGCAACTCCAATTCAATCCAACAATTATATGCCATAACTGAAACATGCCATGGCTATATGTATTTTAAAAATGTGCCCAAACATAAAAACAAACAAAGACTATTATCAAAGAGGTGGGATTTTATCCCCCGACCCCTGTCTAACCAATTACTTTATTTTACCATTGCAACAACGATGCATTCATGGTTAACTTTTCCCAAAGCATTATATAAAAACCTAAAACTCATTTTCACAGGAGGCAGAGCGAGGGTGGACTAGCGGAGCAGGAGTGTGGAACCACGACCTCATAGCAAGGCAAAACCATGTGCGGGCACATTTTTCAAGACACAATCTTTTGCAGAGAATATTAATTGATTCCTTAAAGATTCCATAGGGAGGTAAAATTCCATTTTGTCAGAAGTTTATAGTCATTTAAACCAAAATTTTGCACGGAACGCGATGGTAAATTCAGAATAACCATCTGAGCAGTAGATTTGAAGATTCCCTACAAAATAGAATCTTAGGGAATCTTGAGGGCACCAAAAGATACTTTAAGGGCTTGAAGTTGTGAGGGTCCATTTTCGAAAGAAATTATGTCAATTTTACACCTCTCAGTGACAAGAACCCGATGGTGATGTATGTTTGATCAGCGGAGCAGAATTTTTAATAAATTTCTCCATATATACTGGAAACCACAATTGATGAAAACATAGATCATGGCAACCAATATATGGTAAGCTATAGGATATTAAATGCCCCCTTAGAGTCTTTATTGGACCTCAATTCCATAATCATATCCCATCCGACCAATATCTACCATATGGCCACACATCGCATGGGCATATATAACTCTGGATGTCATGTATTCATCCATTCCCTCACATCCCGAAGCCCGAGCCTCTACCTTCGTACAATGGTATTTCAAGAAATTGAATGGAGAATCATTATCAATAACTGAACTCAACCAGAGCCGCTACCTTTGTACAATGGTATTTTGGGAAATTGAATAGTGAATCATTAGCAATTATGAACTCAACCACCATATCCTTTAAAATTTAATGACAAGATCAATCGGGTTCGATTTGGTATCCTCCTCCCCTTCAATTAAAATTGTGTTCGTTGGCACTGAATGGTTGAATAAAATATTGTTTTCATGGTTTTGAACAGTGAGAGTCATCACAATTGATTTTCTTTTTCATTCTTCTTGTTTACTCCCTGTAAATCGAGAAATATCTTGTAAAGGTTGTTAATATCCACAAAATTAAAACTATTTGCAGTTTATGAGTTGAACACATAAGAAATTACAAGACACTCATGTAGTTTGCAAGCATTTTATATGAGATAGTTGAGGTTAATAACCGTTAAGGCTCTCCCAAATTTTCTCCTAATTTTTCTTGTTGCATTTGACATAATTTTCTTCTATTCTTTAAGGTTTTAAGCAATTTTTTAGGTTGAATGGTGGAATAAATTTCTTTATTTACATATTCTTGTATGTTGAAGTGTAAAATTTAGTTTCAGTGTTTTTCGATACAGTATTTCAAGACATCAGGGTTGTTTGCAAGAATTTTATATGAGGTAGTTGCAATTAATAACTTGTAAGGCTCTCCCCGACACATTCTTGATGAATTTGGTATATTTACTTCCATTATTTAAGATTTTAAGCAAAATTTCAGGTTGAATTGGTGGAATTAATTTTCAGGTCGTAGTGTAAGATTTAGTTTCAAGTTCTGTTAAAGGGAACTGTACCCTAAATTTGCTATGGACATTAGGTTTTCCGCGTCAACCTTTTCATTGAATCTTGAGTTAGTGTGTATCTGAATATTTTATTGGTTGAGTGTGTGTCTGAAGATGCTTTGTATCGTTAAAATTTATTTTCAAGAATATTGGTTAAAAAGAAAGCGTTACTCCTCTTCGTTCCTAAAGCGTGTGAAGTAGTGAAAATTTAACTCCAGCGAAACTGTAAAAATACAATTTAGCTACTATTGAATTGATCCAAAAACACCAATAATAGTACATTCAAATTACACATTCAACCTCAATTTACATGCAAACACCTTCCTCAAATTACCATCTCTATTTTAATATATAAAATGTCAATGAATTTTCACAAGATAACGGTATTTTGAGCCTATGAAATGTTAAATTTATGGCATAATAGTTTTTCACATGAGTGAATGCCTTACTTTATCTTCTATGTGCTCAATTTTTTTTGTTTTTAAATACAGTTACATAAAATAAATTGTACATATTAATAGTATTAAAATACTTGTTTATTTATATATTTTACATTGTCAAAATTATATAAATTAATTAAATTTTATAGATTAATTAAATTATAATTTGTTTTAAATTATTATAATTATTTATAAAAAAATGTGATATATAAACTAGAATTATATATATATTAAAAAACATATAACAAAATTTCTACTTGTTAATATTCACTTTTACTTTATTATATAGATATAGATCTTTTAACTTTTGAATCGTCGCTTATTCTTTGGAATCATCACGAGATCCGAGTGGCGGATAACCTAGTGAGATTAATGTATAAAGAGCGTCATTAACACTGGAGAGTTGGGCATTGGTTTGAGTTGCAAAGGAGCATGATTAACCCTGAATATATACCATGAATTTCAGCTTTGTGATGAGTGCAAGAGAGAATTGATCTCTGCTACTTCCTCCATCCAGCTGAAGTTTAATTGCATCCCTTCCTATTTCGACATATAGTGTTAATCACCATGGTATCTAGTGGATGTCACATTTAGCTTTTAGAGGATTTAAATCCTTACATTTATTGGAATCACATGCAAAAACCATAACCCTAACTTTAGATGTCTAATAGCATATGTTAAACATTTGGTTACTAATAAAAAAAAGGGTCCCATTATTCTTTTATCACATATTTGTTCCATAGAGGAGAAAATATTTGAGAGTTAGATATTGATGAAAAAAATGTATAGGATATGATAGTGATCATATTGGCTATGATGTTTATGGCATCTCTTAAAATTGTAGCTCAAATAGGTATCTATACATAGGCATTGTGTCCATGCATGCAAAATATATCTTAAAATTTTATTATTTTGACATTTTTAAATTCTTCTTAAGTCTAAAATTAAGAAAATTATGATAAATAATTTAGTTAGTTGAATTGGCTTTATAACTCATAAAGTTTATAATTTTAGAAATTAATATTTTCATTTGAAAAAATAAAATAAAGTGATTAGATCAAAGTTTGGTCTTTGATATTTTCTTTGAGGACCTGAAGGAGGAAATAAGGTTGTTCAGATCACATTCAATGAGAAAGAAAAGGGCAAATTTGAGTTTGAATAAAATTTTAAAACTATCAACAACTTCCCACCTCAACATCTTCTCTGGATTACAATTTTCTTAGCTTTTTTTAATATTATCACTCAAACTTCCGTATTTCCATATTCAAACTTTAAAATTGGAAATTGAACAATAATTTAAAAATTGTGAATGCAAATAATTTAATCATGATCCATAGCATTTAAATATATATTAAATAAACTAAATGTATCTTCCAAGTATAACATTAACCTGCAAATAATAATAATGGAAAACCATCATCTTTAGGAATGTTTTGCAATGATAACTCATTTCTAACTATTTATTTTATATATATTGATTTTCTTCACTATGGAAATTTTGGAAATTTTGATTAGGAAAACATATAATTTACATTCATGGTTATTATGGTTTTAAAATGGTAAGAGAATTTTCGGTCAAGGTTGGGCTCTGAGCCAGATTTAAGTGTCCCACAAATTCACTACTAAACAACAAGGAACCCAGCTCCCGAAAATGGGCAAAATTGTGGCCTCGTTAATTTTCCTAGTGACCCTTATTTCTGTTAAAATTGAAAATGACAATTTGTTTTAAAATAACGAAAAATATATTAAAAAATGGAGTGGTGTGCCATGACCCCCACCACCCCCGTCGGACCTTATTACAATAAAAATAAATAAAAAATATGTCGCTAGGGGGGCGGGTTGTCAACCCTGTCAGAATCCAGAAACTTCTACACTAAAAAAAGGGGCCAGTACAACAATTATATGTTGGTTAAAGAGAGTTGAGTCGGGGCCACGTGGAGCGGACCCACCACCATAAATAATCTATTACCATTGATATGGCACCACATTTAAGTGGGTTGGGGGGAATCGAACCTGCCTAGCTATGTAGGTCGGACCACTCCATGGGAAAGCCAATGAACCGTCAAACAACCAACCAAACCATCACCCAAAATTAAACACACACATATATAACACACCTCCAATTCAATCCAACGATTATATGCCACAACCACAACATGACATGGTTATATATATTTTAAAAACTTGCCCAAACATAAAAACAAACAACGACTATTATCAGAGAGGCGAAATATTATCCCCTGACCCGGTCAAACCAATTACTTTTTCTTACCATTGCACCAACGATGCATTCATGGTTAACTTTTCCCAAAACATTATATAAAAACCTAAAACTCATTTGCACAGGAGGCAGAGCGAGGGCGGACTAGCGAAGCAGGAGTGCAGAACCATGACCCCATAGTAAGGCAGAACCATGTGCGGGCACATTTTTCAAGACACGTAATATTTTGCAAGGAATATTCTTTGATTCTTGAAAGATTCAATGGGGAGGTAAAATTCCATTTTATCAGAATGCAATGAAGTTTACAATCATTTTAACTAGAATTTTGCACAGAACGCGATGGTAAATTCAAAATGACCATCTGAGCAATAGATTTGGAGATTCCCTACAAAACATAATCTAGGGAATCTTGAGGGTATGAAAAGATTCTTTGAGGGCCTGAAGTTGTAGGAGTCCATTTTCAACAAAATTTATGTCAATTTTACACCTCTCAGTGACAGGAATCCGATGGTGATGTATGTTTCATGAGTAGAGCAAAATGTTTAATACACTTCTCTGTTTATATTGAAAACCACAATTGATGAGAACATAGATCATGGCAACCAATATATGGTAAGCTATAGGTTATTAAATGCCCCCTTAGAGTCTTTATTAGACCTAAATTCCATAACCCTATCCCATCTGACCAACATCTACCATATGGCCACCCATCGCATGGGCATATATAACTTTGGATGTCGTCTCTGCATCCATTCCTTCACATCCAGAACCCTGAGCCTTTGCCTTTGTAAAATGGTATTTCAGTAAATTGAATGGAGAATCGTTAGCAATCACTGAACTCAACCAGAGCCTTTGCCTTTGTACAATGGTATTTTAGGAAATTGAATAGCGAATCATTAATAACCCATGAACTCAACCGCCATATCTTATAACATTTAATGGCAGGATCGATCGGGTTCGATTTGGTATCCTCCTCCCCTTCAATTAAAACTATGTTCGTTGGCGCTGAATGGTTGAATAAAATCTTGTTTTAATGGTTTTGAACAGTGAGAGTCATCACAATGGATTTTCGTTTTTTTCTTCTTGTTTACTCCTTGGAAATCGAACAATATCTTGTAAAGGTTGTTAATATCCATAGAATTGAAACTATTTGTAGATTATGATTTCAACACATAAGAAATTACAGGACACTCATGTAGTTTTCAAGTGTTTTATATGAGATATTTGACGTTAATAACCGGTAAGGCTCTCCCAATTTTTCTTGTTGCATTTGACATACTTTTCCTCTATAATTTAAGGTTTTAAGAAATTTTTTAGGTTAAATGGTGGAATAAATTTCTTTATTTACATATTCATGTCTGTTGATGTGTAAAATTTAGTTTTTGTGTTTTGCGATACATTATTTCAAGACCTCGGAATTGTTTGCAAGATTTTTATATGAGATAGTTGCGATTAGTAACTGGTAAGGCTCTCCCCGACATATTATTGATGAATTTGGTATACTTACTTCCATTATTTAAGGTTTTAGGCAAAATTTCAGGTCAAATTGGTGGAATTGATTTTCAGGTCGTAGTGTAAGATTTAGTTTCAAGTTCTGTTAAAGGGAATCATACCCTAAATTTTCTATGGACGTTGGATTTTTCGTGTCAGCCTTTTCATTAACTCTTGAATTAGTGTGTATCTGAATATTTTACTAGCTGAGTGTGTGTCTAAATATGCTTTGTATCATTAAAATTTATTTTCAAGAATATTTGTTAAAAAAACAAGTGTTACTCCTCTTCGTTCTTAAAGCATGTGAAGTAGTGAAAGTTTAACTCCAGCGAAATTGTAAAAATGCAATTTAGCTACTAGCACATTGATCGACAAACACCAATAATAGTACATTCAAATTACACATTCAACTTAAATTTACATGGAAAAAACCTTCCTCAGAATACCATCTCTATTTTAATATATAAAATGTCAATGTCTTTTCACAAGATAATGGTATTTTGAGCCTATGCAATGTTAAATTTATGACAAAATAGTTTTTCACGTGAGTTAATGCCTTACTTTATGTTCTATGTGCACAATTTTTTTTGTTTTGTTTTTAAATACAGTTACATAAAATAAACGGTACATATGAATAGTATTAAAATGCTTGTTTATTTATATATTTTACATTGTCAAAATTATATAAATTAATCAAATTCTATAGATTAATTAAATTGTAATTTGTTTTAAATTATTATAATTATTTATAAAAAAAATGTGATATATAAACTAGAATATATATATATATATATATTAAAAAACAAATAACAAAATTTCTACGTATTAAGATTCACTTTTACTTTATTACATAAATATAGATGTTTTAAATTTTGAATTATTTGTTATTATTGGGAATCATCACGAGATCCGAGTGGTGAATAACCTAGTGAAATTAATGTATAAAGAGCATGATTAACCCTGGAGAGTTGGACATTGGTTTGAGTTGTAAAAGATCATGATTAAACGAGAATATATAGAAAATGGCATTGAGCTTTGAATATCAAACACTCTTATTTGATTAAATATGACAGACATCCAAGTTAGGCTAACTCTAATAAGTAGACACGTGAGTTATACGACACCAATTGTGAAACTAAACTAATCAACCTAGAGAAGAGAACACTGGAGATACTATGTGGCCTATTTTTTCTTCTGTAACAAATGTTTGAGTTGGAATCAAAGTACCAGAACTATTCGAGTTATTTATTCAAGGGAAGTCTATATCGCAACATAATCGAACCCCCATTGGAATGCTAAAGAAATTAACAGAAATGAATGAGATTACTGGAATAATAGAACTATGGCTACTAGGGATTCTGGTAACAGAGAATAACAAATTAATAAGACAAAGGAGAAAATTAGAGAAATGAAAATAGATGGGATCAAAACTAAATTTTTGAGAGCAACCACACTACAAATGTTTTATCCTGGAGATGAATTTATACACTAGATCGACAATTATAAATAAGTGTTTAACTAACTTCTAACGATTTCACTAACTAATTATTTAACTAAGTTTAATCTTTAACACTCCCCCTTAATCTTGAGGGAGATATTATTTCAATTCCTAACTTATTACAATGAAATTCAAAATGAACTTTTCCTAGTGGTTTCGTAAAGGTATTCGTTAACTCTTCCTTGGAATCACAAAATCAGAGAACAATATCACCATTCCTATCAATTTCATGGATGAAGTGAAAATGAGTGTCGACATGTTTTCCTTTTTTATTAAAGATATTGTTCTTAGACAAGAAAATAGTGGAAGTGTTGTCAAAATAGATTGAAATAGGTTGATTTTGTGTACATCAAAAGTCAGAGAGAAGTATCATCAGCCACACTGTTTGACATGATGCTAAATTCGTGCAACTTACTCGACCTCTGTTGAATATAGCACAGATTTAGGCTAATTTTTGGATCATCATGAGATCAAGTTTTTGCCAAATAGAAAATCATAGCTAGAAGTGATTTTCCGATCATCAATACATCCTGCATAATCTTTGTCTATATAACCAACAAGCTTATTTTCTCTAGAGGTTGTATACCATAAACCATAATTAGTTGTACCAGCAATGTATCTTAACACCCTTTTTCCAGCTTTCTAGTGATAGTCTTTAGGAGATTCCATAAACCTGGAAATATAACTAGATGAAAATGATATATCAAATCTAGTAGCAGTTAGATACATAATACTATTAGCAATTTTCGTTTACAAATTTGAATTAAAAATAGTACCCACATCATATTTACTTAATTTTGTACCAACTTCAAAAGGAGTATCCACCGGTGTACACCTTTCCACCTTAAACTTTTTCAAAATGTCAGTAGCATACTTCTGTTGACCCATAAAGATAACATCATGTGTTTGTTTCACTTCAATACCTAAGAAGTATCTCATTAATCCAAGATCTATCATTTTAAATTCACTTTTCACTACAGCTTTAAATTCATCTAACTGCATGTTACCTGTATAAAGTTTGTCATCAACATAAAGATAGAGTATCAACATATTACCTTGATGATCATTCTTGATATACAAAGTGGGTTCATGGTCGATTCTTCTATTCAGTTGTATCAATCCATTCTCATTTAACTTAGTTTTAAAAACCAATTTGACACCTATATAATTTTTATCATTAGGTAGATCAACCAAATCCCAAGTTTGATTTTTTTCAATAACATCAATTTCATTATTCATTGCATCTCCCATTCTTTGTCCTTTATAGCCTCTTCAAAACAAGTAGGTTGAAATGAAAGGAATGAAAAATTCACATTATCGTCAACATTGTCTTGTGCATAAATGTCACTTAAGATTCTCATTTTATGATGATTAGAATCATACTCACTTAAAGATGATGAAGTGCTATCATCAAGCTTCTTTCTTAATTTTTCTGGAACATTAGTGAAAGAGATACAACCAAATACTCGAAAGTGTGAAATAGTTACCTTTTTTCCACTCCATGCTTTTCAGGTAGAAAACTTTGAACACTGGAAGTTGGTGATCTATTCAAAATATATACCGAACATGAAACTACTTCAGCCCATAAATATTTATACAAATTTCATGTTTTGAGCAGACTTTGAGCCATATTCATAATTGTATGATTCTTTATTTCCGCGACTCCATTCTGTTGTGGAGTATACTTGGCTTTCGTATGTTTTTTAATACCATGTTGTTTACAAGAATCAATGAATTCGTTAGATTCATAATCACCTCCTTTATCAGAGTTGAGAGCTTTAATAAAATTTCCACTTTGTTTTTCAACCTCGACTTTGAACTCCTTGAACATGGAAAATGTTTTGGATTTGTATTTGATGAAATACACCCAAATTTTCCTACTAAATTCATAAATAAATGTAATAAAATAGAGACTTCCACCAACTGATTATGCTTGCATAGGACCGCACAAATATGTATGCACTAACTCTAGTTGTTCTTTGGCTCTATAAGAGGCTGATGAAAAACTATCTCGCTTATGTTCACCCATTATACAACTTGTACAAGAAAATCTATGGCCAAACAAGGTAGGCAAACCTTTCACCATAGACTATCTTTGCAATAGAATCATACTTTTGATAGGTAAATGACCATATCGCAAATGCCACAAGTCTGTGTAATTTGGTGTTGAACCATTATATGCATACAAATTCTCACTTTTCATTTGTAATTGATACAACATGTTCTTTCTCATAGGAATATTTGCAACAAGAGATTTATGCTGATAAAAAATCGTGCAAGTAGCGTTGTGAAAGCTAACATCATAAGCAAGTGCATCTAACTGTCCAATACTCAACAACTTATGTTTTAAATTGGGTACATGAACAACATCATAGATATTTTTCACAACATTTTGTATGGTTAAGACAGGCATAACACCCTTTCCTAAAGCTTTGACCTCTGCCTCTACGTCTATCCATGGAAGCTTTATATTTGAAAGCATGCTCTAAAGTCGTGACATCTAAATTAATTCTTTCTTCATGAGCCAATCAAGAACCAGTTAATTATTCCATGGATAATTTTGTTAATTCTCTTGACTGAAAAAGAGTAACTATAATGTCAAAATTTTTAGGAAAACATCTAAGAACCTTCTCAAAAAATCTTTAATCTTCTAGTTCTTCACCATTCATCCAAAGCTCATTAAAAACACCCATAAATTTAGTCATGAACTGATCAACTGTTACTAATTCAGTCATTTTAAGTGTTTCAAATTGTGTTCTGGGAGTTTGTAATTTCACCATCTTCACTTTCTCATTACCTTGATAAGAAACTTTAGGTATATCCCATATTGATTTAGTAGTCTTAGCAGTAGTGATTTTAGTAAAAATAGAGTCATCTAAGAAATTTAAAATGCAAGACTTCGCTCTACCTTCTTTCTTTTTAATTTCATCAAATTGTTTTCTTTGAGCAGCACTCATTGCAACAACTATATTTGCATCATTTTCTAGGAACCCCAATTCTACGGTCTCCCAATAACTTAAACCTTGTAAGCATGCTTGCATTTTAAGGCTCCAAAAATCATAAATTTTCCCACTAAATATAGAAGTAGGGATGGAAAATTGACTCGTTGAAGCCATGTTTAAAAAACAATCAGAAATATGAAACCTTTTAAAAAAAATTCAATTTAAATAGGGCACTCCCTCTATGAAGAAAAATATAGAATCCTTTGCATTTATCTCAAACAGAGTGAGGGTACAATTTTCATTTGTAACCAATCACACTAGAATTTTCAAACTGAATTCACCATCACAACAACAACAATAATTGTCACTTTATATTATTTATCGAATGCTCTAAAATAGAATTTAATATGTCTCTTGTTCATCCCATCATTCATAATCATGTGCTTATGAGCTCCTTCGATACTAAATTATATAACATGAGAGTAATCCAGTTGATTTTTCAACCAAGTGTTTCAAACAAACTATAAGATCTTTTAAGGGTTTTAGTTTTTCCCTACTAAAACTATTATTTTCACCGCGAAGCAAAGAGAAAAATTGAAAAAATCCACAAAACCACAAGAAATATTGCTTCAAAAAAAGACCCGATCCTTGCAGGTGTGGGAAAAAAAACAAACTAATATTTAAAGCACTGGTTTAGTTTTTAAATTTGAGTAGCAGGTTCAAACGCGCAATAGGAACATTTAATAGAACGTGCATCAGTGAATGCAACAACCTTCTTTTGACACCTCTGCCCGTGCTCTTCATAATGAAAAAAGACAATGTTTTCGACACTCCACAAACACAACACAACATTTTAGACCCCCACAACTTCTTCTTTCACAATTAGCATCCCTTTCTCGGCTGGTGGACATGCTCTGACTGGTGGCAGTGACAACAACAGACACAACTGCTCTCTAATTCTGGCTCTGATACCATGACAAATTAACCAGACAAAGGAGAAAAACATAATAGTGAAAATAGATGGGAACAAAACCAAATTTATAAGAGCAACCACACTGTGAATGTTTTATTCTGGAGATGAATTTACAGCCTATATCGAAAATTATAAAAAAAAATTTAACTAACTCTTAACGAATTCTACTAACTAATTATTTAACAGAGAACTGGTCTCATAGGAAATAATAACAGTTTGGAGGAAGCACAGCTTAAAACAGAACCCAACTCTCATTCCAAATATGATGAACTGAACAAAAATCAAAGGACTAGGGATTTTGAGATAAAAATGTAGTCCACAAGAAATGACAATGATCAAGTTTGGTTATACATAACTCCTAGTTCACAACAAAACCCAACCCTCATTTCCACGCTCAATAAAATAATGAATATGAATGCACAAAAAATTGAAAGATATAGGACATATAAGGTTTCTGAGAGTGGGGCTAGGATTGAACATTAACAAAATGTACCAGGAATTTCAGCCCTATGATGACTACAAGGGAGAATTGACCTCTACTACTTCCTCCATCTAGCTGAAGTTCAATTCCATGTTGCTCCTCTTAGATCAAGTTCCATGGATCATGTACCTATTTCTTCCTTTGAATAATCATGATTATCTTATCTCTACTAGCTATGGATGATATTTTGATATTGTATTAGTATTATGGCTGTTAGGCTTGGATGACCAGTTGGAGGTGCTGTTATGTTTTGTATCATTTTCTAAACTAGACTTAGTTGAAAATTTTAATCACCCATTTAGTTTTGGAAAATTTAACAATGGTCTCCCTGATGATGTGAATAGTTACTACTATGTAATACCTATGCTTTTATGTTAATAAATTATTCTTAAATTTGAAAAAATGGATGATACAAAAACTTAATATATAAGTTAAACATATATGCATTTTAGAAAAAAATGTAGTACAATTCTTAATTATAGAGGTTTCTAATATGGTTTTATTAAAATAGCATGGGTCAATACCATGACTTATCAATAACACATGCCGAAAAATGACAATTGTTCACATATATATTTTTTAATTAATGAATTGAATTAAAAGGGGAAAAAAAGACATAACTTATTTGGAAATAACAGTGAGCCTTTAATTTTTGTAGATTAATAAGAATATTCTTAAGTATTCTATGGATATTAAATCCCTATTTAAATTCTAATTTTTGAAGCCCTATTCCAAAATAGACACGCATGTTGACATAACTAATGTTACAAATATATAATTATTAACGTTTTCCCTTGGCATGACTAGCATCAGGTACCCACTCTACAACTTTGGCTAGCACTTTAGAATCATTGAAGGTGCCTCGCTCATCTGTCGATTCTCTTTCCACCCGAGTAAATTCATCTTGAAATGGTTATGGGAAAAGTTCCCTAAACCTGGACGCTGAGATTTTTTGTCTCAATTGGGTCGCTTGGTGAACATAAACATGTTGATGTGTCAAGTTTTGCTACTCAAACTAGCTAGGTGATGTTACTTAAAAGATGAAAGTGGTTGGCCTAGGGTCAAACCTCATGGAGAAACCTAAGGAAGTGAGTGAAGAATTTGATGCCTTAGATAACAGGTTGAGGCTCCCACCCTTGAAAGCATTGTTAAATAAATAATGGGAGTGATAAAAAGCACACGCAAAGTAAAGCCTTACACGAGCCCTATGATAGAAAAGCTATATATCCCACAAAAGTGTCCACAATGAGAGTTAAAAGAAAATGCCCAAAAGAGTAGACAGTAGTCCTATTATATGTGGCACAAGAATGTTCTACTACTAACATAAAGAGTGTAGTGACGGAGGAATTCTCCTTCATGCATTTTTTTTCCTTCCCCATCCTGTATGAGATTCAAGAAGCATCAGCAAAGGACTAGGAATTCTCCAAGAATGTAGAGACTAGCTAGAAAATCCAACTTGTATGTCCAATTCAGCTGCCAGTGTTTACATTATCCTAGAATATTCGTAGGAAATACATGGTAACACATTAATCCTAAATTATTTGTGTTTTACTTATATTCAACCTGAGACTTGAAAATTGTCCATAGACTAATCTACATGTGGATCATATTAAATACCTAGAGTAGATTTCCATAGTGAATTTCCTTAGCTTTCCCTAGAATGAATGTCGAATTAATGGAAATAGTGAAATGATATACCTCACATCTGATATATATGACATTGTAGATACAAAAGTGGGTTAAAGGATAATTCATTGCATCGTGTAGTGGATGGTAGAAGGAAGGATGATCTTTAGCTATGTGATTTATCTCCTATACATTTTTTTCATAAAAGAATCAATAGATCTACAACTTGTCATCGAGAAGACCTAGAATTAATTTAGTGTGTTTACCAATATACTCTTGAGACTATCGCAACTGCAAAAAATACTTGTTAGACAAGTAAAATAGGTTCCAAACATGGTTGGGGCCCCTACATTGGTTGGAAAATACCTTCTAATGTTGGACATCCACAGTTCAAGGGTCTATGCATGAAGCTAGGTTACACTTTTTGGCAAGAGATGGTGCGTTTTTGGTAAAAAAAATAGCTTGATCGAGCCATTTTAAGCACTCGATTGAGAAATATTTGAGCAAGGCTTGATTGATTTGTTTGAGGTCTTAAATACAACTCAATCGATAGTTAAAAAAAACCTCGTTGGAGCTCCTATGTAACCCTAGGTTATCTAGGAGCTCGATCGAGCCATGTTTTTGAAATCTGGCCCCAATACAGCTTAGGAATGGGATTAAAAAAACTCGCTTGATTGATCCTTAAAGCTCAATCAAGTCTTAACGCTAGATTGAGCCTCAAGATCTATATCAAGCTATAGGCTAGATCTAGTCTTAAAGCCAGATCAAGCTTCTATTTAACCATGTTAAGAGCTCGAACGGGGGTTTCTTAAACCCTCGATTGAGTTATTTGAAATTTAATCAAACAATCGATCGTGCATTTGAAGCAACTGATCAAGTTGTTGAGGGCCTAAAAAGAAAAGTTTTAGCTCCCTTTCTGCAAATTTCTCTACAACACCATTTTTAACCCTAGCGGATTTACGGAAGAATTTGTCCTTAAGTGGTGGAGTTAATCATGTTGGATTCATGAAAGAATATTATGTTCAATGGCATGAGTTTGAAACTTTTAAATTCATATAATATTTTTCATCTAATTCATTTTAAACTCGTATGAATAAAACTAATTTAAAGCTCAGATTATCTATTCACATGTAGACTTTTCCGGCTAGTGGTGTTTCTAGAATTTTTTTAATAGATTACCATTATATTTATATTAAATATATATGCCATTTTTTAACAACATTCTGAATAAAAACTTCTTCTCAATACTACAATTTTATGATCCACCTTTACATTATTACTAAGCTTCCATGTTGTTGTTTATTTTATATTATTACTAAACTTCCATATTGTTGTTTATTTTACATTATTACTAAAATTCCATGTTGTTTCCTTTACATTATTACTCAAGCTTCCACCTTTTTATTCAATGAATTATTGTATTTTATTTCGCTTGAAAAAAAATATCTTCCCTTTTTCCACATTCAAATTTTAAAACTATCAACCCACTTACCACCATTTACCAACTCGAAATTCAACAATAATTTTAAAATTGTGAATGAAAATAATTAAATCGTGCTCAATATAATTTAAATATATATAAAATAAACTAAACATATCATTCAAATATAGATTGACATATAAACAAGAAGGGTTGCGCGACAGCAAGTCCTTGCCGCCAACCAGACCAATGGTCAACAACCTACATCAAGTCCTTGATGCGGTATTGATCTTGGCTACCCACTTCTGCTAACAGGTCATGACCTCTACATAGGGCTCACCATATTAGTATCCGCTGCGATCTGGGAGTGCTCAGGCACCATTGTTCCTGTAATTGGTTTTGGGGCTCCTGGCACTAAAGAGCCATTGGAAAAGTGGCCTCTGTCCCTCAGGGCTGCAGATGAGGGCAAGGTAGTAGTGTACTATTTTTTCTTTTGAAAATTTTAGTATTACAATTGCAAACATACTCACATAGAGTTTTGTGTTCGATGTTGTTTTTGGAAAATTGAGATTCAAACTGTTGATTAAGGAAGAAAGTATCCAAGCAAGCATAGAAACCAGTAGCAGTGGTAGATATAGTAGCAGTTCCATATTCGCCAGCAGTTGCATTTGAGCTACAACCATGAGGTTAAGATTCCAACAGACTCATCGTCCTCCTGTAAAACAATCATATCAGATCAAGTTGCAGTGTTTCCCAGTGAGCTTGAAAGGTTAGTTGGAAAATTTTCATATTTAGACAAAAGTAACCAAGCCTGGAGTGGAAACACGGTGTTGGCGTTACTGCTTCCTCGAATTTGGGATTTTACCTGAACCCAATTCTCATTTTTAAAATAAATTCCAATATTGTAATAAACAGGCCATTTCAGGAAAAAAAAGCGCAATGTTTTTGTACAAATTGAAAACGTATTAACACTTATAAAATCTTTTCATTTGGCTCAGAAGACGATTGTTCTAGCTAGTTTTAATTTGTATAAAGGAACTACTTTCCTGTACAAAGTGTTAGATGTACAGCCTCTGTATAGTGTGTTAAATTCAACATGAAGCATACATTATAGTATAGATCTGTGATAATGCATCGATATCAGAGTTTAACTTTTTGCTACTTATTTTGCGAAAAACAATTGTCTAATTCTGACCGAAAATTTCTGCTAGATTTTGAATAGGTTATGTTACAAAAACCCTGAATTCACTAGGTCTTTAAAAATACTGGAAAATTTTCTTCAATAATTTAAGAATCTAGTTTTTTATCAGAAATTTCGTTCGTCTAGTAATGAGGCAATTGATTCCTTAAGCATGAATCATTTGTTATCACCATTTTCCCAAACCTTTGATGTAGCAATATATGTGCTGTAGATTTATCTCTCAGGATTTTTTCAGTAATGAACCGATGCAATGGTATGATAAGGTGAAGTATATGAGTATTTATTATGGTTCCTAATCTCTATAATTGGCTAAATTCCTCATACACTTTCTCATAGAGTGAAGACCCTACACTCACTACAAGGAAATACCCTCTAGCGGAGGTTATAAAGGAGATTTTAGTGTTATAAAATTGGCTAAAATTGTCAAAAAAACATTTGCTACAACATCTATTTTCAGTAACAAAGGTTTTGCCAGAGCTTCTAACAGAATTTCAACACAACTAAAAAAAACTAGGCGGCCATAGGTTGCTACATATTTATTTGTCATCAGTGCATGCATCAGGTGTGAACGCACCGGTGCATTTTACCATGTAAGCACCGGTTGTTGAAATTCAACAAGAAACTGCATCACACAAAATAGTGTGGGACCACCGGTCCTAGCGATACATTATTGTGAAAGACAATTTAATTAATTAAATTGGCACAGTGTCTAATTTAAATATCCCTTAATTAAATTGGATAGTAAAATGTAATATTATCTCATAATCACTTGTAATAGTGAACTGAGTGTGATAAACTTAGTTTGCTCATGAATTTCGAGTTGAGTGTGGTTCGTGAGGGATGCAAAGTGATTTTATTAATTATGGAGATGGAGATGTAGTTAGTGCATTAGTTTAATGCATGAGTAATCAGTTAACTTAGTTAATTGAGTTAAAGTGAGATGAACTAGTTGTAACTGTTTGTTGCACTATTTAGAGATCAAGTGAATTAAATCTTATTTAATTCACAATGAATAATCTGCCATGAAACTGATGATTTACTATTAATTGCTACATGCATGTCAGTTCTAGTGGAGACCTAGTTGAGACAAAGGTTAAAGGGAGGTTAAAAATCAGTTGTATCATTAGTAGGCTGCCCGGATGCAACCAGCCATCCATTGGATTGCCCATGATGTTTGTGCAGTTTTGAAAGGCAAAAATTCCTAAAAAATAGGGATTGCATTGATCATGAATTGCACAAGCAAGGCAGGTTGATTAGAGGTTGAGAATTGGCTATGTGTTGGTCGATTTTTTCCAGGTCAATGTGAGATAGTTCTGTGAGTGCAGGAGACTCTTGTGAGAAGAGTGCATTGTAATTGTTTCATGATTCCATGGTGAATATAAAATAGAAGATAAAGGGGTTTTGAGCAGAAATATTTCCCTAGGAAAATATCTTTGTTGCCTAACTTCTTACATTGAAATTCAAAATTAACTTTTGCTAGTGGTTTGGTGAATATATCTACTAACCGTTCCTTGGAATCAAAAAATTTGAGAACAATATCACCATTCTTAACAATTTCATGGATGAAGTGAAAACGAGTGTCGATATGTTTTCTTTTTGGATGAAATACATTGTTCTTTGATAAGAAAATAGTGAAAGTGTTATCACAACAGATTGAAATAGGTTCATTTTTTGTACATCTAAAGTGAGAGAGAAGTCTCTTCAGCCACACTGCTTGACATGATGCTAAATTCACTGCAAATTACTCGAACTCCTTTGAAGATGACACAACTATGGGCTGATTTTTGGATCACAACAAGATCATGTTTCTGCCAAATAGCAAAGCATATCTAGAAGTGCTTTTCCGATCATCAATACATCTTGCATAATATTTTTTTGTACCTGCAATGTATCTTAACACCCTTTTTATAGCTTTCCAGTGACAGGAGATTCCATAAACCTGGAAATATAACTAGATGCAAATGCTATATCAAGTCTAGTAGAAGTTAGATACATAATACTATTAGAAAGTTGTTTTTACAAAGTTGAATTAACAATAATACCCACATCATATGTACTTAAATTTGTACCAACTTCAAAAGGAGTATCCACCGGTTTACACTTGTCAATCTTAAAAATTTTCGAAATGTGAGTAGCATACTTATGTTGACCCATAAAGATAACATAATGTTTTTGTTTCACTTCAATACCTAAGAAGTATCTCATTAATCCAAGATCTGTCATTTCAAATTCATTTTTCATTGCAGCTTTAATTCATCTAACTGCATGTTACCTGTATAAAGTATGTCATAAACATAAAGACACAATATCAGCATATTACCTTGATGATCATTCTTGATATACAAAATGGGTTCATTGTCACTCCTTGTGAAACCATTATTCAATAATTAATGTTATATTTAGTTGTACCAAGCTCTTGGAGCTTTCTTCAAGCCATACAATGCTTTCTTCAACCTATACACCTTATGCTTTTTATTTTTTATTTAGAAACTAGAGGGGCTAATCAACATACACTTCTTCGTTCAAAACACCATTTAAAAAATAATAATTTACATCCATTTGGTAAATTGGCCTCTTGTTTTGTGTTGAAATAGATGATACAAAATGAATAGTATCAATTCTTGCTACAGATGCAAATGTTTCACAATAATCTATGCCAGGTTGTTGTGAAAACCCTTTGGCAACTAATCTCGATTTTTGTTTATCAACTTCACCTTTCTTATATAACTTAGTTTTAAAAACCCATTTGACACCTATAGAAGTTTTATCATCACGTAGATCAACCAAATCCCAGGTTTAATTTTTTTCAATATCATCGATTTCATTATTCATTGCATCTACCCATTCTTTGTCCTTTATAACCTCTGCAAAACAAGTAGGTTGAAATGAAAGAAATGAAAAATTTACAATATCATCAACATATTCTTGTGCATAAGTATCACTTAAGCTTCTCATTTTAGGATGATCAGAATCAGACTCACTTAAAGCTGATGAACTGCTATCATCAAGCTTCTTTCTTAATTTTTCTGGAACATGAGTGAAAGAGAGACAACCAAGTACTTGAAAGTGTGAAACAATTACCTTTTGTCCACTCTATGCTTCTTCATGTAAAAAAAATTGAAAAGTGGAAGTTGTTGATCTCTTCAAAATATATATTGAAGATGCAACTGCTTCAGCCCATAAATCTTTAGACAAATTTCATGTTTTGAGCAGAATTTGAGCCACATTCATATTTTTTTTATTCTTTCTTTCCACGACTCCATTTTTTTGTGGAGTATACTCGATTATCATCTTCTTTTTAATACCACTTTGTTTAAAAGAACCAATGAATTCATTAGATTCATAATCACCTCCTTTATCAGACCTGAGAACTTTAATAAACTTTCCACTCTATTTTTCAACCTCGAATTTGAACTCCTTGAACTTGAAAAATGTTTTGGATTTGTATTTGATGAAATACACCCAACCTTTCCTTCCAAATTCATCAATAAATGTAAGAAAATAGAGACTTCCACCAACTGATTGTGCTTGCATATGACCTCACAAATCTGTGTGCACTAACTTTAATTCTTCATTGGCTCTATAAGAGGCTGATGAAAAGCTATCTCGCTTATGTTTACCTATTATAAAACTTGTACAAGAAGAGATATGGTCAGACAAGGTAGGCAAACCTTTCACCATAAACTGTCTTTGCAATAGACTCATACATTTGATATGTAAATGACCATATCCCAAATGCCACAAGCCAATGAAATTTTGTGTTGAACCATTATGTGCATACAAGTTCTCAATTTTCATTTGTAATTGATACAACCTGTTCTTTTTCATAGGAATATTTGCAACAAGAGATTTATGTTGATCATAAATTATGCAAGTAGTGTTGTGAAAGCTAACATCATAACCATGTGCATCTAACTATACAACACTAAAAAAATTGTGTTTTAAATTGGGTACATGAAAAACATCATAGATATTTTTCGCAACATTTTGTTTGGTTAAGACAAGCACAACACCCTTTCCTGAAGCTTTGACCTAACGCTCATCACCCAAACCATTAGAGGAACTGAGATATGTATCAAGATGTGAAAACAAATCACTATGACCAGTCCTATGATTACTACATCCAATGTCTACCAACCAAACATATTTATTAGGTACTTGCATAGTCACTTGGCATGCCAAATATAAAGCATATAATGTTTCACATTCAGTGTTTGTGACATTGGATTTGTTTTTACTTAAAACATACTGTAATTTTTGACATTCAGACTTATAGTGGCCATATTTTTTACAAAGTAGGTTGAAATGAAAGAAATACAAAATTTACAATATCATCAACATCATCTTGTGCATATGTATCACTTAAGCTTCTCATTTTAGGATAATCAGAATCAGACTCACTTAAAGATGACGAACTACTATCATCAATCTTATTTCTTGATTTTTCTGGAACATGAGCAAAAGAGATACAACTAAATACTCAAAAGTGTGAAACAATTACCTTTTTTCCACTCGTTTCTTCTTCGTGTGCAAAAATTTGAACACTGGAAGTTGTTGATCTCTTCAAAATATATACCAAACATGCAACTGCTTCAGCTCATAAATATTTAGAAAAATTTCATGTTTTGAGCAGAATTCAAGCCATATTCATAATTTTTTATTCTTTCTTTCCGTGACTCCATTCTGTTGTGGAGTATACCTGGTTGTCGTCTGTTTTTTAATACCATGTTGTTTACAAGAACCAATGAAATCATTAGATTCATAATCACCTCCTTTATCAAACCCGAGAACGTTAATAAACTTTCCACTCTGCTTTTCAGCCTCGACATTGAACTCCTTGAACTTGGAAAATGTTTGGATTTGTATTTGATGAAATACACCCAAATTTTCCTGCTAAATTCATCAATAAATGTAAGAAAATAGAGACTTCCACCAACTGATTGTGCTTTCATAGGACCACACAAATCTATGTGCACTAACTCTAATTGTTCTTTGGCTCTATAAGAGGCTGATGAAAAACTATCTCGCTTATGCTTACCCATTATACAACTTGTACAAGAAGAGCTATGGTCAGACAAGGTAGGAAAACCTCTTACCATAGACTGTCTTTGCAATAGACTCATACTTTTGATAGGTAAATGACCATATTGCAAATCCCACAAGTCAATGTAATTTGGTGTTGAACCATTATGTTCATACAACTTCTCACTTTTCATTTGTAATTGATACAACATGTTCTTTTTCATAGGAATATCTGCAATAAGAGATTTATGCTAATCCCAAATTATGCAAGTAGTGTTGTGAAAGCTAACATCATAACCATGTGCATCTAACTGTCCAACACTCAACAAATTATGTTTTAAATTGGTTACATAAAAAACATCATAGATATTTTTCACAACATTTTTTTTGGTTAAGACAACCACAACACCCTTTCTTGAAGCTTTGACCTAACGGTCATCACCCAAACCAATAGAGTAACTGACATATGTATCAAGATATGGAAACAAATGACTATGACCAATCATACGATTACTACATCCGATGTCTACCAACCAAAAATCTTTATTAGGTACTTGCATAGTCACTTGGCATGCTAGAAATAAAGCATTTGATGTTTCACATTCAGTGTTTGTGACATTGGATTTGTTTTTACTTAAAACATACTGTAATTTTTGACATTCAGACTCATAGTGGCCATATTTTTTACAAATTAGGTTGAAATGAAAGAAATACAAAATTTAAAATATCATAAACATTGTCTTGTGCATAAGTATCACTTAAGCTTATCATTTTAGTATTATGAGAATCAAACTCACTTAAAGATGATGAGTTGCTATCATCAAGCTTCTCTCTTAATTTTTCTTGAACATAAGTGAAAGAGATACAGCCAAATACTATAAAGTTTGAAACATTTACCTTTTGTCAACTCCATGCTTCTTTATGTACAAAAATTTGAACACTAAAATTTGGTGATCTCTTCAAAATATATAACAAAAATGCAACTGCTTCAGCCCATAAATATTTAGACAAAATTCATTTTTGAGCAGACTTCGAGCCATATTCATAATTTTCTGATTCTTTCTTTCTGTGACTCCATTCTGTTGTCGAGTATACTTGGTTGTCGTCTATTTTTTAATACCATGTTGTTTACAAGAATCAATGAATTCGTTAGATTCATAATCACCTCCTTTATTAGACCTGAGAACTTTAATAAACTTGCCACTATGTTTTTCAGCCTCGGATTTGAACTCCTTGAAATTGGAAAATGTTTTGGATTTGTATTTGATGAAATACACCCAAATTATCCTGCTAAGTTCATCAATAAATGTAAGAAAATAGAGACTTCCAGCAACTGATTGTGCTTCCATAGGACCACACAAATCTCTATACACTAACTCTAGTTGTTCTTTGGTTCTATAATATGTTGATGGAAACTATCTCACTTATTTTTACCCATTATACAACTTGTACAAGAAGAGCTATTGTTAGACAATGTAGGCAAACATTTCACCATAGACTGCCTTTGAAATAGACTCATATTTTTTATAGGTAAATGACCATATCGCAAATGCCACAAGTCAGTGGAATTTGGTGTTGAACCATTATGTGCATACAACTTCTCACTTTTCATTTGTAATTGATACAACCTATTCTTTGTCATAGGAATATTTTTAACAAGAGATTTATGATGATAAAAAATCGTGAAAGTAGTGTTGTGAAAGATAACATCATAACCATGTGCATCTAACTGTCCAACACTCAACAAATTGTGTTTTAAATTGGGTACATTAAAAAATCATAGATATTTTTCACAACATTTTGTTTGGTTAAGACAGGCACAACACCCTTTCCTAAAGCTTTGACCTAACGATCATCACCCAAACCAATAGAGGAACTAAGATATGTATGAAGATGTGAAAACAAATCACTATGACCAATCATATTATTAATACATCCGATGTCTACCAACCAATATTAGGTACTTGCATAGTCACTTGGCATGCCAGAAATAAATCATCTAATGTTTCACATTTAGTTTTTGTGACATTGGCTTGTTTTTACTTAAAACATACTCTAATTTCTCACATTCAGACATATAGTGGCCATATTTTTTACAGTAATGACATTAAATTTTTAATATATCTATCCACTTATGACCATGATCAGTTTGAAACTTTTCTGAATGGGATTGAGTTACCTATGATTTATGATCAGACCGAGACTGTCCTCCTCCATTTCCTCTCCTGCCACGAAAACCTCTGCCTCTACCTCTATCCATAGAAGCTTTATATTTGAAATCATGCTCTAAACTAGTGACACATAAATTAATTCTTTCTTCATGATCCAATAAATAAGTAGTTAATTCTACCACAAATAATTTTGTTAATTCTTTCAACTCAAAAAGAGTAACTATAATGTCAAATTTTTTAGGCAAACATATAAGAACCTTCTCAACAATTATTTAATATTCTATTTCTTCACCATTCATCTGAAGCTCATTAAAAACACCCATAACTTTAGTCATTAATTGATCAACTATTTCTGATTCAATCATTTTAAGTGTATCAAAATGTGTTCTAAGAGTTTGTAATTTCACGATCTTTACTTTCTCATTACCTTGATAAGAAACTTTAAGTATATCCCATATTGATTTAGTAGTCTTAGCAGTAGCGATTTTAGGAAAAATAGATTCATCTAAGGAATTTAAAATGCAATACTTCTCTCTACCTTCTTTCTATTTAAGTTTATCAAATTGTTTTCTTTAAGCAGCACTCATTGCAGCAATTATATTTGCATCACTTTCTATGAACCCCAATTCCTAGTCTCCCAATAACCAAAACCTTGTAAGAATGCTTGCATTTTAAGGCTCCAAAAATCATAAATTTTCCAACTAAATAGAGGCATAGGGATGGAAAATTGAGTCATCGAAACCATGTTTAAAAAAAAATAAAAATTATGACACCTTTTAAAAAAACTTCAAAAAAAATAGGGAACTCCCTCTACGAAGTAAAATATAGAATCCTTTGCATTTATCTCAAACGGAGTGAGGGAAAAATTTTCATTTTTAACCAATCACATTGAAATTTTCAAACTGAATTTACCACCATAACAACAACAACAATAATTGTTAGTTTATATTATTTAACGAAAGCTCTAAAAACAGTCTTTCATATGTCTCTTGTTCATTCCATCGTTCATAATCATGTGCTTATGAGTTCCTTCGATACTATTTATATAACATGAGAGTAATCCAGTCGATTTTTCAACCAAATGTTTGAAAAAAACTATAAGAGATTTTAAAGGTTGTACGTTTTTCCTACTAAAACTCTTATTTTCACTGCGAAGTGACAAGAAAATTTGAGAAAAACCACAAAACCACAAGAAATATTGCTTCAAGAAAAGACTCGATCCTTATAGGTGTGGCAAGAAAAAGAAACTAAGATTCGAAGTGTTGGTTCAGTTTTGAAATTCTAGTAGTAGGTTCGAACGTGCAATAAGAACATTTAATGGAACGTGCAGCAGTGAACAAAACAACCTTCTTTTGACAGATCTTCATGTCCTCTTCACAACGACAGATCACAATGTTTTCGACACTCCACAACTACAACACAATGTTTTAGACCTCCATGAATTCTTCTTACACACTTAGTATTCATTTCTCAACTGGTAGAAATGCTCTGACTAGTGGTTGTGACAACAACAGACACACCTACTCTCTAAGTATGGCTCTGATACCATGAAAAATTAACAAGACAAAGGAGAAAAGCAGAACAACAAAAATAGATGGGAACAAAACCAAATTTCTGAGAGCAACCAGACTATGAATGTCTTATTCTGGAGATGAATTTATACACTAGATCGAAGATTATAAAAAATGTGTTTAACTAACTCCTAACGAATTCTGCAAACTAATTCTTGAATATAGAACTGGTCTCATAGGAAATAATAACAATTTGGAGGAAGCACAGCTTAAAACAAAACCCAACTCTCATTTCAAATTTGATGAAATGAACAGAAATCAAAGGACTAGGGATTTTGAGATAAAAATGTAGTCCACAAGAAATGACAACGATTAAGTTTGGTTATACATAACTCCTAGTTCACAATAGAACCCAACCTTCATTTCCACGCTCAATAAATTAATGAATATGAATGCACAACAAAAATTAAAGATATGAATGCACAAAAAAATGAAATATATAGGACATATAAGGTTTCTAAGAGTGGGGCTAAGATTGAATATTAACAAAATGTACCAGGAATTTCAGCCCAGTGATGACTGTAAGAGAGAATTGATCTCTGCTACTTCCTCCATCTAGCTAAAGTTCAATTCCATGTTGATCCTCTTAGATCGAGTTCCATGGATCATGTACCTATCTCTTCCTTTGAATAATCATTATTATATTATCTCTACTAACTATGGATGATATTTGGATATTGTATCAATATTATGGATGTTAGGCTTGGATGACCAGCTAGAGGTGCTATAATATTTTGTATCATTTTCTAAACTACACTTAGTTGAAAATTTTAATCACCCATTTAGTTTTGGAAAATTTAACAATGGTCTCCCTAATTATGTGAATAGTTACACCTATGTAATACCAGTGCTTTTATGTTAATACATCATTCTTAAATTTATAAAAATGGACGATACAAAAACTTAATATATAAGTTAAACATTTATGCATTTTAGAAAAACATGTATCACAATTCTTAATTATGGAGATTTATAATCTAGTATTTATTAAAATATCGTGGGTCAGTACCATGACTTATCAATAAAATATGCCAGAAAATGAGACTTGTTCACATATATATTTTTGTAATTAATGAATTGAATTAAAAAGGAGAAAAAAAGACATAACTGCTTTGGAAATAACAGTGAGCCTTTGATTTTTCTAGACTACTAAGAATATTCTTGAGTATTATATGGATATTAAAAATCTATTTAAATTATAATTTTGGAAGCCCAATTCCAAAATACACATGCATATCGACACGATTAATGTTACAAATATATAATTATTAACATTTTCCCATGGCATGACTAGCATCAGGCACCCACTCTACAACCTTGGCTAGCTCTTCAAAACCAGTGAAGGTGCTTCTCTCATCTTCCGATTCTCTTTCCACCCGAGTCAATTCATATTTAATTGGCTATCGGAAAATTTCTCTAAACTTGGACGTTGATACTTTTTGTCTCAATTGGATCACTTGATGGACATGAACATGTTGATGTGTCAAGTCTTGCCACTTGAACTAAATAGGTGATGCTACTTAAAATATGAATGTGATTGGACTAGGGTCAGACCTCATGGAGAAACCTAAGGAAGTGAGTGAAGAATCTGATGCTTTGGACAATAGGTTTAGGCCCCCACCCTTCAAAGCATTATTAAATAATGAATGGGAGTGATAAAAAACACACCCAAAGAAAATCCTTGCACAGGACCTGTGATAGAAAATCTATATACCCCACAAAAGTGTCCACAATGAGAATTAAAATAAAATGCCCAAAAGAGTATACACTAGACCTACTATATGTCGCATAGGAGTGTTCCACTACTAAAATAAAGAGTGTATTGAGGGAGGAATTCTCCTTCATGCATTGTTGTTTCCTTCTCCATCCTGGATGAGATTCAAGAAGGGTCAGGAAAGGACTAGGAATTCTCCAAGAAATCGTAGAGGCTAGCTAGAAAATCCAACTTGTATTTTCAGTTCAGCTACGAGTGTTTACATTATCTAGGAATATTTGTAGGAAATACAGGATAACACAATAATCCTAAATTCTTTGTGTTTTACTTATATTCAACCTGAGACTTGAAAATTGTCTATAGACTAATCTATATGTGGATCATATTAAAGACCTAGAGCAGAGTGCCAGAGTGAATTTCCTTAGCTTTCCCTAAAATGAACTTCGAATTAATGGAAATATTGAAATGATATACCTCACATGTGAGCTATATGCCATTATAGATACAAAATTGGGTTAAAGGATAAATCATTGCATCGAGTAGTGGATGGTAGAAGGAAGGATGATCTTTAGGTATGTTATTTATCTCCTATAAAAAAATTTTACTAAGAGAATCAGTAGATATTCCACTTGTCATCAAGAAGGCCTAGAATTAATTTTGTGTGTTTACCAATATTCTCTGAACCTATCACAAGTGCCAACAAACCTTCTTAGACAACTAAACTAGGTTTCAAACATGGGTGGGGCCCCTGAATTGGTTGGAAATACCTTCTAATGTTGGACATCCACAATTCAGGGGTCTATGCATGACGCTAGGTTACACTTTTTGGCAAGAGAGGGCATGTTTTTGGTGAAAAAAAGCAGCTCGATCAAGCCATTTTAAGCGCTTTATTGAATCTTTGAGCCAGGATTGATTGATTTATTTTAGGTCTTAAAGACAACTCGATCGATGGTTAAAAAAAAGATTGTTCGAGCTTCTGTGTAACCCTAGGTTATCTAGGAGCTCGATTGAGCCATGTTTTTTAAATCCCCCCCAACACAACTTAGGCATGGGATTAAAAAAAATCACTTGATCGATCCTTACATCTCAATTGAGTCTTAAAGTTAGATTGAGCCTCAAGATCTATATCAAGCTATAGGCTAGATCTAGCCTTAAAGCTAGATTGAGCCTCTATTAACCATGTTAAGAGCTCGACCGAGGGTTTATTAAACCCTCAATTGAGTTATTTGAAATTTTATCTCAAACACTCGATCGAGTGTTTTAAGCACTTGATCAAGTTGTTGAGGGCCTAAAAAACAAATTTTTTGCTCCCCTTCTGCAAATTTCTCTAGAACACCATTTTTAACCCTAACGGATTTGGGGAAATATTTTTCCTTTAGCGGTGGATTTGATCACGTTGGATTCATGAAAGAATCTTATGTTCAATGGAATGAGTGTGACACTTTTGAATTCATATAATATTTTTCATCTAATTTATTTTGAACTGGTATGAATACAACTAATTTAAAGCTTAGATTATCTATTCACATGTAGACTTTTCCAGCTAGCGATGTTTTTATAATTATAGAAATTATATAATTTATGTGTTATATGTCCAAGATTCTCCCGATCTCACACTATTTTAACTTCATGCAAAATACATAATCTATTCCACCATTGATCATTTGCGGAAATTAAATCAAGATTGCAATGCACACATGAAACAATAAAAATTCACACACATTAACACAATTATTTAACGGGAAAGATTGAAGTTGAAAACCCCAACTATCTGTATATAATATATGTTATAGATATCATATAACAATATTCATACAAAGCTGATCATATCAAGCTCTCAGTACAATACAATCGCTACACACTAATCAAGAACAATCAGCAAAATTCTGCACTGATTTTTTCCCTCCCGATAGCCTGCCTCTACTGTGCAATCCCTGATGAAGAATGGATCTAGATGAGTTTGAATTGCTCCAGCCTTTCTCACTCAATCCTCATTGGCATCTCCACTGAGTGTTGGATGCAATCAATGCATCACTATAGTCACAACTGATAGTCTATCTTGCCCTTTCACCTATCTCTCCACTGGTCTCCACTGAAACTGCCATGCACTGTAGTTAACTGATGTATTCTTCAATTGATTAATGAGTTATTATTTATGAATTAATTTACTAATTAATTCACTCCACTCTCACTAGTGTATCAATCAATTAGACTAGATACAACTAGCTCAACTGAGTCTAACTGAGTTAAACTAAATACCACTCCATAACTACTTCTTCCAACTGTGTCATAAATCTGCCACTTGAGTTCTAACTGAGTCCTCCATGCAATAGCTCCAATAAAACTTCAGGAATAGCGTAATTCCTTCTGTAAGCTGTTGTGCCACATTTGTGCACTGAACTAAAGTGCTCCAAGACAATAAGATAATTTTTAGAGTCCAAATATTATTAAGAGCTAATAACATCTGACATGTCTATTTTTAGACTGGCAGTCTAAAAATAGACTTCGCCCAAAATGTCTAAAAATAGAAGTCCATCTATTTTTCCAACTTGACAAACCATCCACAAATAGCATCCTGCAACTCATAGAATATGATTGACATGTCTAAAATAAAACATAGTCTAAAAATAGACTTTGCACCAAAAATAGCCTGCGGGCCCACTTAGTGAAGGCGACTATTTTCACTAAGCTCTTCATCTTGTTGAATCTCAACACTCCCTCTCAACAAGATAGGGATTATCTGCCACCCCGATCCTATCTCTATGGTATTCGAGTTTTCTCCTGGTGAGCGCCTTCATCAGAATATCTGCATCCTGAACTTCCGTAGGAATGTAAGAAAGCAACATGATCCTCTGCTGCACACAATCTCTGATATGATGGTATTGGATGTCAATATGTTTAGATCTATCATGAAATACTGGATTAATCGAGAGTTTAATGCAACTCTAATTATCACAATCTATCACAATAGGATCTAAATGAGAACTAAACAAACCAACCAGGATCTTCCTCATCCATATAGCCTCACATGAAGCCAAAATTGCTGCCATGTACTCAGCCTCCACTGAACTGAGTGCCACGGATCTTTGTTTCCTGTTGTACCAAGAAACTGCTGTAGATCTGATACTAAAAATCCCTCCAGATGTGCTATTTCTATCCGTTGGGCTTCCTGCCCAATCTGCATCCGTGAAGCCATGCAGCTTCACCTCATCCGAATGTCTGTACCACAATCCATACTCAGATGTGCCCCTGGGATACCTTAGGACATGTTTGCCCGCCTTACAAAAGAGCTTGGTAGGCTTCACCATCGCTTGTGAAAGCTGGTTCACAGCATAGCATATGTCCGGTCGTGTATTGAATAAATACATGACCAAACCAACCAACTGTTGATAAGCAGTGGCATCCGCTACCTCTGCCGATGTAGCATCCTCATTCCTCCAACCACCAGGAAGAGGAGTGTCGATAGGCTTGCAACCTTGCATGTGAAACTTCTCCAGTATCTCCCGGGTGTACTTGCCTTGAGACACAAACAATTCACCTTTCCACTGCCAAATTTCCAATCCCAAGAAATAATGAAGGAGGCCCAAGTCCTTCATCTCGAACTCCTTTGCAAGATCTGCCTTGCATGAGTTTATCAACAGTTCATCACTCGTTAGTATTAAATCATCTACATAAAGCACAATGATCAAAACCTTACCCTCCACCACAATCTGGTATAGGTTTGGATCTGCCACACTCTTAGCGAAACCAAGTCCAGTGAAATAACTGTCTATCCGTGTGTACCAAGCACGAGGTGCTTGTTTCAACCCATACAACGCTCTTTTCAGCCTGCACACATGCGACTCACTGCTAAAGATTTTGAATCCTTCAGGCTACTCAATGTACACCTCCTCCTCAATGATTCTATTGAGGAACACAGTCTTCATATCCATCTGATGAATGTGCCAACCCATCTGCACTGAGAGAACAAGGATGGTCCGTATGGAAGAATACCTTGTGACAGGTGCAAAGGTTTTTTCATATTCAATCCCCTCGATCTATGAGAAGCCACGGGCAACAAATATTTCCTTATACTTCTCAACGCTCCCATCAACAGCTTGCTTCACTTTGTACATCCATCTTGAACCTACCACTGATTTCCCTTCCGGCCTTGGGACAATCTCCCATGCACTGTTTCTGACAATAGAATCATACTCTTCCACCATGGCATCTACCCATGCGGAATCCTCCACAGCTTTCTTGAAAGGCGATGGATCTGTCATGATACACTTTCTCATCAGAGCTATGTATCCAGTAAATCAATCAGGTGACTGTCTCGGTATGGGCTGTGATGTAGGAACTCCTACATTCTTCACTGCATCAAGATTCAGTCACTTAGCTTCTATAGTGCGCTTTTGTCCTCTGATGTTTGGCATTGCATGAGTGGTTTCTTCCACTCCATGAACCTCCTCTTGTGGCTGATCCACATCTTGAGGCTCATCTTTAGGAACAATTAGCTCCTCCTCTGCATGCATTTGTAGCTCCCCCTCAAGCGACAACTTCATGGCTTTCTCCTCATGAAATTTGATATTTGGTCACACGACAGTCATCTGACTGTCTGGAAAATACACACGATAATTGTGGGGTGTTTCTGTGTACCCCACAAATATCGCAACCTCTGTGGTCAGTTCCAGCTTCTTCCTAGCATCCTTCGTCACATGAATGTAAACAGGTGAGCCAAAAATCTTCAAATGAGAAATATCAAGCTTCTTACCAGAAAACACCTCTTCGGGTGTACTCATGTCAAGTACTCTATGAGGACAACAATTTTGCACATAAACCGCAGTGTTGCATGCCTCAGCCCACAAGTGTATGGGAAGGCCCTAATCATGCAACATCGCCCGTGCAACACCCGTGATCGTTCTGTTCTTTCTCTCCGCAACCCCGTTCTGCTGTGGGTTATGAGGCACTATGAGTTCTCTTCAAATTCCTACTTTGATATAGAAGTCTTTGAGTTCACGAGAGATGTATTCACCACCATTATCGCTCTGAAGAGCTTTCACTTTCTTCCCTGACTCTTTCTCAACCACCACCTTGAACTCACAAAACTTTGAGTATGTCTTGCTCTTCTTCTGCATGAATAAGATCCAGCACTTACGAGAAAATTCATCAAAAAATATCACATAATACCTGTGCTTTTCTGTTGAAGCAACCGAGAAAGTTCCACACACATCTATGTGAATTCTCTCAAGGATCGTCGAAGCACGACTATCCTTCTCATGAAAAGTGGTCTTCACAAATTTTCCCAAAGTACATCCCTTGCACTGATCTAACTGCGCAAGTGTACCTTTGGGAAGCCTGGTAGAAATCTGCTGCAAAATTTTCAAAGCACCATGGTGAAGATGGCCCAATCTCCTGTGCCATAATTCTCCCTCATCTTGGCTCACCACTCCTTCTGATTTTCCTGCCATTGTAGTGCAGCCACATACCTACAATTGATAAATATTCTTAACTTGAATCCCTATCCTCCTGGTTTGACCAGTTGTTTTATGGCGCAGGAAGGCTTTTCCCTCGCTAAAAACAACATCATAACCCTTGTCTTCCAGCATCGCCACGGAGATCAGATTCTTCTTCAATCCTGGAACATGCATGACATCCTTCAAGATGAAAGTTTTACCAAACTCCCTCTCAAAGGAAATGGTCCCGATATGAGTCGCACTGTATCTACCATCATCGCCCATCTCGATGTGCACTCGAAGATCCTTTTCCTCCAGATCACTAAACAAATATTTGTCTCCGGTCATATGGAAAGACACACCACTATAAAGAAACGACACCGATCCCATCACACTTGAAACCAAGCATGCGATCAAAGAAAAATTGAGCTCAAAATGCGAGGCTAAGGCCTCTCCTACTGCAGAACCAGCAATGCTCTTATTCTTCTTCTTCTGTGGGCAATTAGTGGTGAAATGCCCGTGTTGGTGACAGTGAAAATACTTCACCTTGGACAAATCATGCTTCTTGCCTTTAGCTTCGGATTTGGAAGATTTATTCCCTTTTCCTTTCCGAGCTTTGGCATCCAAAGCATAATTTTCTTCATATTCATTCTTCGATGAAGATCCATCCCTGGTACCCTGCCTTATCTCCTCCTGCACAAGATCCGACCAAAGTCGCTCCCATCCTGACAGTTTCTCCTGTCCATTGATAGAGTCTTCGTAGCTATGCCAACTCTTTAGAAGCCCAAGGAGAGCCAAGCTCATAAAGTCTTCTTCATCAAAAATAATCCCCACACTTCCCATCTCATCCTTGCAGTGGAAAAACTTCATGAGGTATTGTGGAATACTGTCGCCTTTCTCCATTTTTATTTTTTTGAGCTTGTCTTTAAGCACCAACTTCCTCTGGTCACTTCTGATTTGGAACAAGTCTGTCAAAGCCTTCCACATTCAAAATGGAGTGGCTTTCCTGTGAAGGCTGGACACAATGTGGTCCTTCACACCTTCCAACAGAATCCTTCGACACTTTCGTACCTTCTTTTGCCATGCGTCAAGTGCGGTTGCATCGCTAGAAGCAGGCTTCAGAATATCAACATCTATGAACTCCTTCAACCCATTATCATCCAGCACCGCCTCCATCATGTCCTTCCATGCTATGTAATTTGAGCTCCCATCAAGGGCATACTCCAATCACAATTCATTGAAAGACATTTCAATGAATTCTCAACTTCGACACCAAGAAAACACTGCAGCAAATTCGAATTCCACCAACACAAAACTCAACCGCTTCAATAATTGCAATCTCCTCCAATGATAAACACTACTTTAATACCATGTAGAAATTATATAACTTATGTGTTATATGTCCAAGATTCTCCTGATCTCACACTATTTTAACTTCATGAAAAATACAAAATATATTCCACCATTGATCATTTGCGGAAATTAAATCAAGATCGCAATGCACACATGAAACAATAAAAATTCACACACATTAACACAACTATTTAATGGGAAAGCCTGAAGCTGAAAACCCCAACTATCTGTATATAATATATGTCATAGAGATCATGTAACAATCCTCATACAAGGCTGATCATATCAAGCTCTTAGTACAATACAAATGCTACACACTAATCAAGAACAATCCGCAAAAATCTGCATTGATTTTTGCCCTCCTGATAGCCTGCCTCTACTACACAATCCCTGCTGAAGAATGACTTTGGATGAGTTCGAATTCCTTCAGCCTTTCTCACGCAATCCTCATTGGCATCTCCACTGAGTGTTGGATGTAATTAATGCATCACTATAGTCACAACTGATAGTCTATCTTGCCCTTTCACCTATCTCTCCACTGGTCTCCACTGAAATTGCCATGCACTATAGCTAACTGATGTATTCTTTAGTTGATTAATGAGTTATTATTTATGAATTAATTTACTAATTAATTCACTCCACTCTCTCTAGTGTATCAATCAGTTAGACTAGATTCAACTAGCTCAACTGAGTCTAACTGAGTTAAACTGAATACAACTCCATAACTACTTCTTCCAGCTGTGTCATAACTCTGCCACTTGATTTCTAACTGAGCCCTCCATGCAATAGCTCTAGTAAATCCTCAGGAATAGAGTAATTCCTTTTTTCAGCTATTGTGCCACATCTGTGCACTGAACTAAAGTGCTCCAAGAGAATAAGATAATGTTTAGAGTCCAAATATTATTAAGAGCTAATAATATCCAACATGTCTATTTTTAGACTGGAAGTCTAAAAATAGACTTTGCCCAAAATGTCTAAAAATGGAAGTCCATCTATTTTTCCAACTTGACCAACCATACACAAATAACATCCTACAACTCATAGAATATTATCGACATGTCTAAAAATATACATAGTCTAAAAATAGACTTTGTGCCAAAAATATCTTGAGGGCCCATAGTAGTGAAGGTGACTCTTTTCACTAAGCTCGTCATCTTGTTGAATCTCAACAATAATTTTTTTTAATAAATTACCTTTATATTTATATTGAATATATCTACTATTTTTTAAACAACATTCTAAATAAAAACTTCTTCTAAATACTACAATTTTATGATCCACCTTTTTACATTATTGCTAAGCTTTCATCTTGTTGTTTCTTTTACATTATTACTAAACTTCCATGTTGTTGTTTCTTTTACATTATTACTAAACTTCCATGTTGTTTCTTTTACATTATTACTCAATATTCTAGATTGTAGTTTATTTCACTTGAAAAAAATATCTTCACTTTTTCCTTATTCAAATTTTAAAGCTCTCAACCTGCTCACTACCATTTACCAACTGGAAATTCACCAATAATTTTAAAATTGTGAATGCAAATAATTAAATCGTGCTCAATTTCATTTAAATATATATATAATAAACTAAACATATCATCCAAATATAGTATTGACATATAAATAAGAATATTGGAAAACTATCATCTTAAGGAATTTTTTGCAATGGTTCCATCCATGACAACTCGTTTTAACTAACTAGTTTATATATATTTATTTTTCTCACTCGAAATTTTGATTGATAAAACATTATGACTAAAAGTGAATAGTGGATACATAATATTCATTTTAAGAGTTCATATTTCATTAAAATTCAATTTACTAAAATTCAATTTATGACTTGATGTATGTCTCGTCAACATTAGAATTCAATTTTATGAGTTTTTGTATAAAAAAGAGAAGTACTTCTTTGCTACAAAAGTGAATTCCTTTACAATAATTGCATGATATAATTTAATAATATAATGGCTTTCTCTTTCTTATACACATGGATTGATAATATAATGGCTTTCTCTTTCTTATTCACATGGATTGTTAAAGAATGAAAAACGTGGAGAAAATATGTTTTTCTCAATATTTTAAATCAGTTAATTTAATAGAATTATATAGGATACATCCATAATAAACGACTTGAGTAAAATGCAACAGAATCAATTAAATATAATTACATAGAAGATATAACAATAAATGACTTTATAAAACTCAACAGAAATTTAACTAACCGAAATTGAGTATGACTTTTGGAATAACAGTTATGAAAACTAGCAGGTGGTTGGAATCAGATTCTCCAACACTCCCCCTTTATTACAACCACAAAAACTTAAACTAAGAAATTTGTTGTTCTAAGTCTCAACTAGGATTACAATTTTAAAAATCTGACATAGGTAGATTTACTTTTATTTTTCTTTTCTTCCATATCCTATATCCTCTGAATTGCTTCAGATTTTTCTCTTCGCTATAGGTTTAAAACTTTAGTTTCTTCATTTGCATCTCTTTCAATTTTTCTGGTTGTCCATGCATATAATCTTGGTAAAGTCTTAGTTAGGCTTACAATTTTAAAAATTTGACATAGCTGGATTTCCTTTTCTTTTTCTTTTCTTCCATATCCTATATCCTATATTTTCTTTTGTTATGTATAATCCCTTAATGTATACATAGTCAAAAGTGTTTGTAATATAACTATTTCTAAGGATACAAAAAAATGGAATAAATGGATAAAGATTTTGAAAATTCAATGTATAAATCATAGTTAATTAGTTTGAGTGGATGTTCCAAATATTTCTATTGGAACATTTTTTTTTGTATGTTTGGCAGGACTACATGCTCATCATATCCAATATATCACCACAATCAAGGCTGGGAAATGAACTAGTGACTTCACATCAAGGATTGTATTAACAGAGCACCCAATCACTGTCTATCCAAGACCTTGTGGACTATTGAAATATGTTTTTTAAATAAATTAAAAAATATATATTTTATATAATAAAATTCCTTATGAAAAAATCGTTGTCTTCTCATGGTACATTTTTTCTTTCTCAGCTGTCGAATTTTTTAGATACTTTGACAACACATGGGCCACCTCTCTAGGCCCCTTTATCAACCTTTTTCTGATATTTCATCCCATATACAATTTTTCTTCATGTCCATTGTTGTGTAGCGAAGTCCTTGACTCTTTCTCTTTCCATTTCATAAATGCACAGTGCCACCATCCACATCCTCGAGATGCACTCAAACTCTAACTCCTTGTGTAATTCAAACTCCCTCCCCTCTCTAAAAATATTCTTGTGTGTTCGCTCATTCAAAAAATACATCATTGAACAGATGAAGAATTCAAAATTCACTAGAATTCTACTTCAAGTATGCTATAATCTTGCTTTGTAATCCTTGTAAGGTCATATCACTTATTTGCATCGCATTTCCTCTTGGATACTTACTTTTCCAACATAGAAGTTTCTATGAGAAATTCATTTTATATCCATTTGAGAAGGTTCAAGGTTGAAGTACATCATTCTCCCTTATAGATTCAATGTGTGAGTTTTTATTTGATTGGGTTTTGTATTTAATTTGCATTAACATGGGATCAATTGCCTCATTAATGCATTAGGGGAATTTTGAGGTCTAAAATGGGCCTCCTAAGGAGATTATAAAATAATAGTGGAAATAATGAAATAAGATTTTATTACATCATCAAATTGTAGAGGGAAAAAGGAAAAAACTTCTTTTTCAACTCATATTTTCAACTTATCTACCAATTATTTTACTCAATTTTCGAGTGAGAGTACTCATTGCATAAAAATTAATTTTTCATCCAAGGAGTACCCATGTTGCATAGTTTTTATGGAATCTTCTACATGAAAAATGAGAAATACATGAAAAACGTGATTGTAATGATATTTTTTCATGTATTTCTCATTTTTTGCATAGCAGGGTCTATCTAAAGTATGCAACATGGGTACTCCTTGGATGAAGAATTAAATTTATCATCCAACATGTACTCCTGCTTGAAATTTGAGTAAAATATTTGTGAGATAAGTTGAAAATACGAGTTGAAAAAATTATTTTATTATTTTATTATTTTTTAATATTTTTACTCTTTTTCTTAAAAAATGGTAAATCATCATCCATGGTTGAAATCTTCATCCTGAATCCTATTGGATCTTATAAAGTTTATTTTGGTTGTACATTTTTCTTAGGAGGCCAATTTTAGATCTCAAACTTCCCCTAGTGGAGCACAATTAAGGAACCAACAACACCAATTTCATTAGCATTAACTAGATGATCCAGATCTTGGGTGGAGACCCCCAAGATCTGCAAAATTGGAATGCTAGAGAAAAAGAGAGAACACAAAGTAAATAAAAGCACAAAGAAACTTGTTTTATTAAAATAGGGAATAA
This sequence comes from Pinus albicaulis, assembly GCA_034641835.2. Classification (NCBI taxonomy): domain Eukaryota; kingdom Viridiplantae; phylum Streptophyta; class Pinopsida; order Pinales; family Pinaceae; genus Pinus; species Pinus albicaulis. The sequence continues at coordinate 144,864 of JAXQQM020092664.1, forward strand.
GTGTAGAAGAGACATTGTGGTGGACAATATGTCCTTTTACAAAGTGAGGCTTGTTATTTATAGCCTGGGTAGATACCATAGGTGGATACCATGGGTCAATACCATGGGTAGATACACTTACAATACCATGGGTAAATTCCATGTGTGGATGAATACCATGGGTGGATACATACCATGAGTGAATGAATATCATGGATAGATGTCACTTACAATACCATAGGCAAATAAATACCATGGATTGATGCCATTTAGAATACCATGGGTAAATTCCATGGGTGGATTGACAACATGGGTATATGAACACCATGGGTGGATGCCATTTTCCATTCAGATCATTCCTCCCTCCTTAAGAAGCAATGGTCCCCATTGCGTGAAGTTCCCTCCTGAGAAGCCTTTGTTGAATATGAAAAGCCACCGAAGAGAAGGGTTTTGAGTAGTTAACTCATAACCATGATGAATGAAGATTCGATGATAGAGATACCCTATAATGCTTGTGACCAACTGTGATATTAACAGTGTGCGGTCTAGCAAATGGACTTCGATGAAGTGTGGGTTTGTGGATGACCCAGGACCATAGAAAACAAAGATCCGAGGATAGAGATACCATGTAATTCTTGTGACCAACTGTGATACTAATAGTGTGCGGCCTAACTAATGGACTTCGATGAGGCGGATTTTCTGCGGTTGACCCATAACCGTGATGATGATTGTTGATGAAGAAGTAGGTGCCTACATAGCTTGGGGTGGGAGGGTATGTCTCCAAATAACCCAAGCTGAATGTTTCTATGCTGAAACTGATGAATGTGAAGTAGGTGCCTACTAAAGCGGGGTGGGAGGGCACGTCTCCAAAGGTAACCCGCTCCGAATGCTGCTCCAGATGTAAAATGAGCATAGCTCGAAATATTTATTATAACCTGTTTTTAGAAATGGAATGATCATTCTGCATCTTCCCATGTATTTGAAATCGCTATCTGGAGAATCTAGACTCTCATATTCACGTAGGAACTATCCCGTCGTGACAAATTTTTTGAAAAAATAGTTGATTTTAAATCAGCGATAACTCTCTAGTCCAAACTCCAATTAGACCAATTGTTTTTTGAAACTGGGTGATTTTTCAAGGGGATCTCAGATATGAAACCATTTATTTGAAATGTCGCACTTAAAATTGCAATAAATGACAGGATATCCACCATCCATGAATTTTTGTCAGAAAATTGCTGCAACATTGTTGATTTTGAATGAGCGATATCTCCTTCAACCGAACTCCAATTCGGCTGATTGTTTTTTTTAATTTGGGTATTTTTTCGCAAGGAATATAGATCTGGTATTTTTTATTTTTTGTAAAATTTTCACCAAAAGTTTTAGATCTGATCTGCAAACTCGCTGCCCAAAAAGTTCATGGAGTTTGCTGAAGATTACTGTAAAAGATTGAAATTGAAATATGCTTCAACCCCTCATTCCCATGGATTCATAGCATGAATCTGATCTGACTGATCCGGTTCTTGGGGGGAGGCCCCCAAGATATAAAAAATTTAAATTGATCTCACAGGATCTGCAAAATTAGAATGCTAGAAAAAAAGAGAGAACACAAAGTAAATAAAGGCACAATGAAACTTGTTTTATTAAAACATGGAATAAATGTAGAAGCTACATTGTGGTGGACAATCCGTCCTTTTACAAAGTGAGGCTTCTTATTTATAGCCTTTTTTTGAGTTACAATACCATGGGTAGATACCATAGGTGGATACCATGGGTCAATACCATGGGTAGATACACTTACAATACCATGGGTAAATTCCATGTGTGGATGAATACCATGGGTGGATACATACCATGAGTGAATGAATATCATGGATAAATGTCACTTACAATACCATAGGTGAATAAATACCATGGGTCAATGCCATTTAGAATACCATGAGTAAATTCCATGGGTGGATGGATAACATGGGTGGATGCCATTTTCCATTCGGATCATTCATCCCTCCCTAAGAAGAAATGGTCCCCATTCCGTGAAGCTCCCTCCTGAGAAGCCTTTATTGAATATGAATAGACATTGAAGAGAAGGGTTTTGAGTAGTTAACTCATAACCATGATGAACGAAGATCTGAGGATAGAGATACCCTATAATTCTTGTGACCAACTATGATATTGACAGTGTGCGGTCTAGAAAATGGACTTCAATGAAGCGTGGGTTTGTGGATGACCTAGGACCATAGAAAACAAAGATCCAAGGATAGGGATACCCTCTAATGCTTGTGGCCAACTGTCATACTAATAGTGTGCAACCTAACAAATGGAATTCGATGAGATGGATTTTTTGCGATTGACCCATAACCGTGATGATGATTCTTGATGAAGTAGTAGGGGCCTACATAGCTTGGGGTGGGAGGGCATGTCTCCAAATAACCCAAGATGAATTTTTATATGCTGAAACTGATGGGAGGGCACGTCTCCAAAGGGAACCTGCTTCGAATTCTGCTCCAGATGTAAAATGAGCATAACTCAAAATATTTATTATAACCTATTTTTATAAATCGAATGATCATTCTACATCTTCCCATGTGTTTGAAATCACTACCTGGAGAGTCTAGACTCTCAGATTCACACAAGAACTGTCCTGTCGTGACAAAATTTCTGAAAAAAAAAAGGTTGATTTTAAATCAATGATAACGCTCTAGTCTAGACTCTGATTAGACCAATTTTTTTTGAAATCGGGTGATTTTTCAAGGGGAGCTCAGATATGAAACCATTTATTTGAAAATTTTCACTTAAAACTTCAATAAATGACGGGAGAGCCACCATCCATGAATTGTCATCAGAAAAATTGCTGCAACATTGTTGATTTTGAATGAGCAATATCTCCTTCACCCGAACTCCAATTCGGCTGATTGTTTTTTTGAATTTGTGTATTTTTTTGCAAGGAACACAGATTTGGTATTTTTTTTGTAAATTTTTCACCAAAATTTTCAGATCTGATCTGCAAACTCGCCGCCCAAAAAATTCATGGAGTTTGCTGAAGATTGTTGTAAAACATTGAAACTGAAATATGCTTCAACCCCTCATTCCCATGGATTCATAACCTGAATATGATCTGAATAATCCGGATCTTTGGGGGAGGCCCCCAAGATGTAAAAAAATTGAAATTGATCTCACAAGATCTGCAAAATTAGAATGCTAGGAAAAAAGAGAGAACACAAGGTAAATAAAAGCACAAAGAAACTTGTTTTATTAAAACATGGAATAAATGTAGAAGCTACATTGTGGTGGACAATTTTTCCTTTTACAAAGTGAGGCTTGTTATTTATAGGCTTTTTTTTAGTTACAATCCCATGGTTAGATACCATAGGTGGATACCATGGGTCAATACCATGGGTAGATACCACTTACAATACCATGGGTAAATTCCATGTGTGGATGAATACCATGGGCGGATACATACCATGGGTGAATGAATATCATGGATAGATGTCACTTATAATACTATAGGCGGATAAATAGCATGGGTCGATGCCATTTACAATACCATGGGTAAATTTCATGGGTGGATGGATAACATGGGTGGATGAACACCATGAGTGGATGAGCACCATGGGTGGATGCCATTTTCCACTCAAATCACTAGATATACTATATTATTTATTATCACCATTTTCCAAAACCTTTGATGTAGAAATATATGTGTTGCAGATTTATCTTTCAGTATTTTGTCAGTAATGAACCAGTGAAATTCTATGATAAGGTGAAGTATATAAGTATTTCTTATGGTTCATAAGCTCTACAATTGGCCAAAGTCCTCTTATGATTTCTCATAGAGTGAAGACCCCAAACTCACTACAAGGAAAAGACCCTCTAGCAGAGGTTATAAAGGAGATTTTAGTGTTACACAATTGGCTAAAATTTTCAAAAAAACATTTGCTACAACATATATTTTCAGTAAAATAGGTTTTGGCGGAGCTTCTAATGGAATTTAAACACAACTAATTAAAATTAGGTGGCCATAGGTTGCTGCAAATGTATTTCTCATCGGTGCGCGCATCAGGTGTCAACGCACCGGTGCGTTTTACCATGTACGCACCAGTTATTGAAAGTCAACAAGAAATTGCAGGACACATAGTAGTGTGGGACCACAGATCCTAGTGATACATTAGTGTGAAATAAAATTTAATTAGTTAAATTGGCGCAATGTCTAATTTAATTATCCCTTAATTAAATTCGACAATAAAATGTAATCTTATCTCAAAATCACTTGTAATAGTGAACTGAGTGTGATAAAATCAGTTAGCTCATGAATTTCGAGTTTAGTGTGGTTGGTGAGGGATGCAGAGTGATTCTATTAATTATGGATATTGAGTGGTATTTAGTGCATTAGTTTAATGCATGAATAATCAGTTAACTTAGTTAATTGAGTTAAAGTGAGTTGAACTAGTTGTAACTGTTTGTTGCACTAGTGAGAGATCAAGTGAATTAAATCTTGTTTAATTCACAATCAGTGATATGCTATGAAACTGATGATTTACTATTAATATTTTCATGCATTTCAGTTCTAGTGGAGACCCAGTTGAGACAAAGGTTAAAGGGAGGTTAACTATTAGTTGTATCATTAGTAGTTTTCTCGCATGAATTAGACAACCATTGGATTGCCCATGATGCTTGTGCAGTTTTGGAAGGCAAAAATTCCTGAAAAATAGGGATTGCATTCATCAGGAATTTCCGAAGCAAGGCAGGCTGATTAGAGGGTGAGAATTTCCTATGTGTTGGTTGATTTTGTCCAGGTCAGTGTGAGACAGTTGTGAGAGTGCAGGAGACTCTTGTGAGAAGAGTGCATTGTAATTATTTCATGATTCCATGGTGAATATACAATAGAAGATAAATAGGTTTTGAGCAGAAAGCTTTCACCAGGGAAATATATGCGTTGTGGTTTGATTTGTTTCTTTCTTTACTTGTAATTGGAAATCGTGTTTATTTTCCAAAATTGAATTGTAGAAGCATTCAGTATCTTGCTTTAGTACATTGCTTGATCAAATTGAATCCATTGATATACATATGTTTGTATAATTTCTACATAGCATCATAGCATAGGAAATCACTATTGTGGAGGAGAAGCTGAGTTTGTGACTGAATAGAATTCGAATTTACAAAAGTATTCTTAGTGCGACAGGAAGATCAAGATCGAAATGGATTTCAATGGCTTGAGAGTGGAGTATGCACTCGAGGCCAGCTCCAATTATATTGCGTGGAAATAAAGGATGGAGGCAGTAATCGAGGATAATGGGTTGAAATAATTCATTTATAATGACATTCCCAAACCCATTGCAGCAGATGCCACAAATCTTGATGCTTGGCAAAAGAAGGTTGCAAAGGCAAGGAGGATCTTACTGGAGGGAGTACGAGACCATGTTGTCTCAAGTCTACATGGAAAAGTGACACCATATGCAATGTGGAAAGCTTTGACATATTTTTTTAAGAGCAGTAGTGATCATAGAAAATTGGCACTGAAGGACAAGCTCAGGAAAAATAAAATGGATAAAGGCGACACCATTCCGAAATTTTTTAAAAATTTCATCCAATGCCGAGATGATCTTGGGAGCATCAGAATTACTATCACGGATGATGACTTGGTGAGACTAGATCTTCTAGGACTTCCCAATAGTTGGCATAGTTATCAGGACTCTGTCAATGGGAGGGAGAAGCTACTAGATTAGGAACGACTTTGGTCAGATTCAGTGTAAGAAGAATTTAGGTTGAATATCAGGGATGGATCTTCATCTAAGAATGATGAAGAAGAAAATTGTGCTTTGGATTCCAAGGTGAAGAAGGGGAAGGGAAACAAATCCTATTCGAAATTTAAGTCTGGTAAATATGGAAAGAAGCGCAACATGTCCAAAGTGAAGTTTTTTTACTGTCACGAGCATGGACATTATGTCACTAATTATCCACAGAAGAAGAAGAACAATAAGGCTTCAATATCTACAGGTGGTGAGGCTTTAGCCTCGCAATTTGAGCATGAATTCTCGCTCATTTCATGCATGGTGTCAAGTGTAATGGGATCGGTGTGGTACTTGGATAGTGGTGCATCTTTCCACATAACAGGAGACAAATAACTTTTCAGTAGCTTGGAGGAGAAGGTCCTCCAGATGCATATCGAAATGGGTGATGAAGGGCAGTACAGTGCTACCGAGATTGGTATAGTTACCTTCTAGAGACAGTCAGTTAAACCCTTCTTATTAAATATGTAATGCATGTACCAGGCTTGAAGAAAAAATTAGTTTCAGTCGCAATGTCGAAGGATAGAGGCTATGATGTGGTTTTTCAGTGAAAGGAAATATTTCCTTTGACACAAAGCCACGAGAGCTAATAATATTTGGATTCATGTGAAGAATCTCTATAAAATTGATATATATGGTAGCACAACATTGATGGGTAAGGCAGACAAAGTGGTGAGCCAGGATGCGAGTGAGTTATGGCACAAGATATTGGACCATCTACACCACGGAGCCTTAAAGGTTATGCAACAGATTTCTACGGGTCTTCCCAAGGGTGCTCTTGTGCAGTTAGACACATGCAAGGGATGTACTATGGGGAAGTGTGAAAAGACCACTTTTCATGATAAGGAGAACCAAGCTTCGAAAATTCTTGAGAGAGTTCACTCAAATGTGTGTGGACCATTCTCTACTGCTTTGACAACAAAGCACAAGTAATATATGATCTTTGTTGATGATTTCTCTATAAAGTGTTGGATCTAATTCATGCAGAAGAAAGATCATATGTTCTCAAATTTTATTCCGTTCAAAGCATTGGTGGAGAAAGATACGAGGAAGCATGTGAAGGCTCTTATGAGCGAAAATTGTCGTGAGTACATGTCAAATGAAGTCAATAAATTATGCAGCGAAGAAGGAATTCGAGGAGAGCTGATTGCACGTCATAACCCTCAACAGAATGGGGTCATAGAAAGAAACAATAGAACAATTGTGGGTGCAGCATGAGCGATGTTGCATGATCAGGGCCTATCATTGCATCTGTGGGCAGAGGCATGCAACCTAGTAGTATTTGTGCAAAACCGTTGTCCTCATCGGATACTTGGCATGAGTACACCAGAGGAGGATTTTCCTGGTAAGAAACCTAATGTTTCATATTTTAAAATTTTAGTCTCAACTGTATATGTGCATGTGACCAAATATTCCAGAAAGAATCTCAAACCAACAACTAATATTAAGATATTTGTGGGGTACTATAAGGTCCCACCTTACCCACCATCAATAATATAGAGAAGTAGAGGTCACATTAATAACTAATACTCAATTTCTTTTTTTAAGATTACTAACTAATTTATCACGTAATCATTTTCCTTCATCTATTTCAATATAAGAATATGACATAAGAAGTGAGAGACAACTTTCCCTTAAAACCAATTCCAAAACACATTTCCTCTCGAGTTTAAAATATGATAGCATATGCTCTTCTCATGCTTCTAGATGAGCTCTAAGTAATATTGGAAATAAGTTCCACCGTAATTCCATGTGTGAACATTAAGCTAGGTCAACCTATTTGATTTCGTATATTTGGCTAAATAAGCTCCACTTGTTAACCCTTTATATCATAACCACAAAAGTATAATTCTTCTATTATAAATATCACATAAAAGTGTATGGGTATTAACCTACCTAGAGCAAGGTAACTGGGGGAAGAATATTCCTATCTTCATCAGTAAATCTAATAAATATGATATGGTTATGAAATGGAATCACAAAATATATTGACCAACAAAATTTCCAAATTCATCAGTTAAAATTCTCAATCCCAATTATTAATCCAATGCTTGAGTCATGAGAATTACATAATGAATGTTGCAACAAGAGAAACTAATCTTGCCAATTCAGAAGAATATTATTGTTCAAAAAAGTGCCAAGTAAAACAATGCACTTGTGTAAATTGGGAACAAGTAGTTCTTTTCTATAGCCACTGAAGCACAATAATACACCCATGCATACATGCAGCTCAGATGAAACTTATTATGCTCATTTCCACAAAATCCTATAGAATTATTCACTGTAAATTGTTTCCAACAACAAGCCCTTCTTTTTTATGAAAGCCTTAGATAATGCGAGAAACAACTGTCTTATTCTCTATTCGCACTTCAAAAAATTATTAAATTCATTTTCACATTCATACAAAAATATTGTAGACATAAGAAGCCAAACCCATTAAATATTCTATTTATAAAAACTACAAAAAATAAGACTTTTACACTAACAATTTATCTTAACAAAAGCTACAATGATTTAGGACTTTTGACAAACACTTTTCAAACATGCAATCTACAGTCATTGACCCCTTATGACAAACAATTTTCAAGCATGCAATCAAAAGCCATTGAGACATTTTGTCAAACACTTGGCAACAATGAATTTAATATTATTCTCCAACGTATTTATCTCATAAAATTCAGAAATTGAAACTAATGCTGGCATCTTAAAATGGGGACTAAATAATCTTACTCTTTCATAAAAAACTCAAGAACATGTGCACATAACTAACAACAACAATTTGTAAAATCACCCATATTTACGATATGAGTTTTGAAAAGAATTTTTTTGGAATCAAATCAGGGGTTATAGGTCCATTAAGCACAGATACCCACTGAAGTTGTCTTGAATCAATACAAAACCATGCCTAGATGGTTTTTTTTATTTTAACTAGAAAATATGTTGACTCCCATAATTTCATTTACAAATTTTGTCAAACAGATGACCTACAAGCTTGAATCTACAACTATATAAAATAAATAACAACATTGAATTAAATTATAATTACTTATGTATAATTTAATTTTTTCCCAAAATCATTTCATCCACTGTAAGTGAATTCAATGGATTTGAGATTAATCCAAAATTATTTTCATTCAATTGTTCTTCCAAACACATGGCAAGCATCCTGAACTATTGCAATACATATTGACTGAAAATTACCTCAATGATTCTCTTTGAAACTCTTTGTTGTCGTATTTTTTTCTACATTTTTACCTTAACAGTTGATCGAGTGAATCCTCCAAGTATATTACGGTTATGCATCCAAAATTCCTACTATGGTAGGCTGCAAGTTAACACTTATCCATGCAGAATCATTAGAAATACTAATATAATTTCCAATTCAGGGATCATTTTGTCAAACACTTTACAAAATATCTTGAAACCCTTTGCAAAACGTGCCTCTAATTATGTGAAACAAAACCATAACTCATGAAACTCTTACCCAATTCCTTTAGAAATTCTTAATTACTTTCATCAAGCTTTCCTTTCTCAAATGCTACAATACCAAGGTTAGTATAATAAAGTACACAAATAGTAATTCCATAACATCTTAAGATCTAAACATCTATGCATATAGGCCATTCTTAGTCTTAATTTTAAACTAGCCAATAAGATTCCAGATAACATAAGCTTAAACCAAAATTTGATGCTTACAATGATTTAAATTTCTGCTTTTCGTTTATGCTAAAGCTATAATACAATTTTAGGACAATGAAAATTATACTTGAAGATATATTCAACTCCAATCGCTGAGAATATGATCCATCTTTGATCCATTAACCAACTCATTTGAACCATCAGGTTTTCCACCCAACCTTATCTAAGGAGAAATTATCCCCTTGGAACCCCTAAGTTGTAAGAGATCACAAGCAGTAACAAAATATAGCAGTAGAGAGATATACAAGGCGATTTGAGGAAGACAAGTTTCACTTCCTAATCATATTTGGATTAGGACCTAAGTGATATCTCAAATTTAAAAGCGTTCAAAAGAGTGTTGAACCCAAGTGACCGAATAGATCTCGTCTTCTTGATGTCAGTGCCATGAACGGTTCGAAAAACTGACATTGTATGAAGAAGTTATCGCGTTTTGAATAGTCCAATAAAGTGCAAATTTTGATAGTTGACCAGGGTTGACCGAGAAATTGAATAGTCAACAAAAAAGAATATTCTAGAAAATATTCCTAGAATATTCCCTAGAATATTCCCTCCAGGCCAATCAATTGTTGGCAATTGTCGAGTTTCGATTGGGCGTATGGAATTGTTGGGCCAATCAAAGAGCGCCACGTGGCAAGCCTAGACGCCACCACATGGGCCCAACAGTTGGTAGAAAATTTTTATATGGGAGACAGAGCTCGAACCCCCGACCTCCCCCTAGCTAGTGCGTCCGCATTCCAACATGCCACACAAGTAGTTCTTAACATCTTATGGTGGCGGGTTCTACTTAAGGTTTAATGAATTTGTATTTAGGGGTTGGAGGGGGCCAGCCCCCTCCCCATATGGCCTTAGTCCAGGACCACGTGCCCGATACAAATCCAAAAGATTTATTTTAATGACAATCAATTATCATTAAAATGTGGTTAACCCACAATAAGCCAATATTAACGCTAAGAAGCGCTTATCCATTTTAAAATGTGCTTATCTGACCACTAATTTTAGATTAACACTAAGATAAGCTCCAGTTTATGTTGGCAGGAATCTTGGAGGTGCACCAAATTTTGCACACAAGCCTAATTCAGTTGGAAAAACTCACAGTTTTCCCACATTTAGTGGAGGAAATTGGGGGACATTAGGCAAAAAAATTCAATGAGACATAACTGGAGCATTACTCAACCATTTTTCATGTGTGAATAGTAAATTTAGACTTTCTTGGACATTCCAGAGCCATTGGTGAGGTTTTTAGATCCAGATGAGGACTTCTGAGCATGATTTTACTTCAGATAATTTCCAATAGCCACTAGGTCCACGAGGAGCCAACAGGAGAATGAGGCCTAGCCAGTGCAGCTAAAGGTTATTCTCAGTAAGACAATAGTCAATTTTTGCTATATTAAGCATTATAGAGCCATTGGTGAGGTTTTCAGAGCCAGTTGAGGACGTTTGAGCGTGAATTTTCTTCATATAAGGTCCAAGGGCCACCAAGAGCTACCAAGAGAATGAGGCCTAGCCAGGGAAACCAAAGACCATTCTTAGAAAACCAATAGTCTATTCTGACTATATTGAACCTTGTGAATCCAATGGAATGATTTGAAGAAGAATTTGGAGACTTCTGAAGGATGATATAGTTCAGGGAACTTTTCAGTGAGCTTAGAGCCACAGGGTGCCACCAGGTGTTGGGGCCCTAACCAGAGCAGCCAGAGGCCAATTTCAGCAAGCGAATAGTCTATTCTAACTATTGTGGAAATAATGAATCCAATGGAAGGATTTTTAGAATAATTTGGAGACTTCTAGAGCTGAAGAATCCACGAGGAAGTTTCAGGTAGGCTAGGGCCACGAGTGGATGGAGGCCTAGATTGGGGAGACAGAGCTCAATTTGAGCAAATGAACAGCCTATTTTAGATGTGTGATATGTGTTGGAGATAGTTGAAAGGTTATAAGGGAAAAAAATGATTTATAAGAGATTTTGTGACACAGATAAGCTCAAAGAATATTTAGGACACCGATAGAAGAGGTCAATCCTAAGGGAGCCTAGGTCCATATCTAGAGAGTTAGCAGTCATTCCAGGGGCATGATGGTATTATAAACCTATTGGTACATCATAAAAAACCATTGGAGTTGAGTAGTAACTTGTAAAATAATTTTTCCATCTTAATCCCAAAGAGCTAAGTCAATTGACAAAGGCTCAAGGAGACGTAGCCCATGACATACGGGTGAACTCCTTTATTAAATTTGTTGTTATGTGTTGATGATTAATTTGCTGCAATTTATACTTGTTATATATGATTTTAATCAGCAGAAAAAATGTTTAATTCCCCAAAAAGAAATCCTTAAAACAGTTAAAATACATACACCTAAATCAAGAATTCATTTTCGGACAGTCAAGTATAAGCAAGACCTTAATTTGTTTTAATTGAGTGGGAGGTGCTTGCATAGCATAACAAGTCAGCCACCCATTTTAGATCAGATGGTATCAGAACACTAGGTTTCTTGATTGACAGAGCACTAGGTTGCTTGCTTGATAGATCACAAGGTTTCTTGCTTGCTTGTTTGACTTGAAAGGTGTTTAACAATGCAAATAATTTTATTGTTTGCAAATTGACTGATGCTTACAAGATTAATTTTTCTTGAGGTGAAGGGGAGCTACTTCTAGCTATGTATAGAAGAGGACAAGAAGGAAGAAGGTTGAAGTAATTCTCCTTACCCAAGGACCTCAAGGAAACCCTTGAAGCACAAGAGGGATTGTTTGCAAAAGAGGATGCTTGAAGAAGAGATATAAGTTGTAGAGAAGAGCTTGAATCTATAGCCAATTTTTTTTTGAAACTTTGTCAATTTTTTTTTTGAAGCTTTTTCAATTGTTGTTGAAGTTTTTTAATTCATTTATAGAATGATGACAACTTCATCAAGTGATGTTTCTAAAGCCTCCTCCTTTGCAAGACTCTTTGATAAAGAGATGAAGCAGGAATCCTACATCCTGAAGGATATGGTGCAAAGTTCGTATGAAGATGGAAGGGAAAGCACTATAATTCATGAGAAATTGGTTGCTATGAAGCAAGAGAAAGAAGGACTTCTTCAAAGAATGCATGATATGGAGATGTAGCTCCATTATGCCCAAGAGGATTTAACCAAACACATGCTTGAAGCAGAGGTAAATCACTCAAATTTTTCTTCAATTTCCTCTTCAGATAGATGTGTAGGCTAATTTGAAAAAAAATATAGAGCTATAGGGTCTAAGTTGATGTTAAAAATGGTCTATGAAGGCAAGGGTCAAGGCAAACATGCACAAGGCATGATTGAGCTTATTGTGGTTGACGAAAGGCCTAAGAAGTTTGGTATAGGCTATGTTCAACCTTATGGAGAAAACTCCAAAGCCATGAAGGCACTTGAGACAGTTCCAAGAAGAAATTTGGTTATAGGTTCAAACCTACAAACATGTCAAGTTTTTATTCAAGATGATTGCCATTGTTTGAAACCCATGTTGCAGCAAAATGTTTGTAGACATCCATCTTATGGTGAGCAAGAGAGTTCTGACAGTTATCAAGACATGAACATTGATTTTGGTCTTCAAAAGAGATCTGGAACCTCTTCAAGTTCATCTCCTCAAGAAGATAAAAAATATGGACATGCAAAGCAACATTTGAGGTATAATTCTTCCCATAGTGAAGTTGTTTATGATTATGTTAAGCATGAAAAATCTGCATGCATAAATAGAAGAAAGAGTTTTTCTTCCTATTGTGGTTTTTGTAACCATGAAGTTTCAAAATGTTGGAAGAGGATGAAGGCATGCAGGAAACAGTCAAAGCGAAGGTGACTTGCATAGAAGATGCAAAATACTTGCACACATTGCCAGAAAAAAGGACATCTTATTGCCCAATGTTGGACACTGCATCAAACCAATCATCCCAAGAATTTGAAGCAAGAGGATAAAAATACTGGTGAGAATGGAACCAAATATTGCATCATCGATGTGAGTCCATATGATTCACAAGAAGAAGATTTTAAACAGGAAAAAATGCCATGGAAGTCACTTGATAAGAATTTGTTTAATTTCTTGACCCAGTAAGATATACATTCCTTTGTACATATGAATGTATTTCTATTGAAAACTTACATTTGTATGATCCATATTTGATTTATGATCAAGGAAGTAATGTTCAACTACCTTCTATTGAAAATTTCTCGTCAGATTTTTTTGATGAGCTTAAGGAAGATACAATTATTGACAAGAGGAAAAAAGCATCCAAGAGGGGAAGTGTTGACTACCTTCAAGATGGGCTCAAAGGCACGAAGAACGCAAGGCAAAGTGGATGGATGCTGGAAATGTGAGGGAGTTGTACTCTATCTACTGAACAGGTAATCAATTCTTTTGGGATCCAAGAGATTCCCAATGGGGAGGAGTGATCAGATTTGGATTAGGACCTAAGTGACAGCTCAAATTTCAATGTGTTAAAAGGTGTGTTGAACCTGAGTGACCATATATATCTCGTCTTCCTAATTCTGACGCTATGAGCGGTTCAAAAAAAAGACATTGTATTAAGAAGTTATCGCATTTTAAAAAGTGCAGTAAACTGTAGTTAGGTCCCCATATTACTAGTGTAGTCCCTTATTGTTATTATTGTAGCCCCCCTATTATTATTTTTGTACCCTTATAACCCCATTTTTATTATTTTTTACTTACATTATTATTGTTAGGTCGGCTAGGATTATATCGTGACCCCATGGACCCCTAAAATAGAAGGAGGTTTTTTCATTTGTATCATCCAAGAATTATTCATTTATGTAATGTATTGGAGGTTTTCCCCTCGAAGTGGCTGATTTATAAGGCGTTGATCTCTCTTTTCTTCTATTTTTGGAGCTCGTTTCATAACATTTGGTATCAGAGCTTTGGATTCTACGATTTCGCTGCTCCAAACAAGTCATTGTGGAATTTTTTATATAACGTTTTTTCTACAAAGGTTCAGATGCTAAAATGTTTACAGCGTGAAGCCGAAATCCTAAGGAATGTCATGGAAAAATTGTAGATCCTGGTTCACAACATTTTCAGAGATATGATCTGTGGAAGTTAGGGATTTTTGCAGGGTCCTAAATTTAACCTAAACAGGTTATCGTGGAATTTTCACTATAAATTTCTTTATACGAGGATTCAGAAGCTGAAATTTTTACAACGTGAAGCCGAGATCTGGAGGAATGTCGTGGAAAAATTTTAGAGCTTGATTCACAATTTTTTAAGAGATAGGGTCTGTGGAAGTTACTAATTGTTCAGGCTCTTGAATTTCATATGAAATAGGTGACGGTGGGAAAATCATCATAACTCTCTCTCTAAGCATTGGATTGGAATTCTGTAAAAAGTGGCTATAAGTACACAAATTTTAGTTTCCTGTGTATCAATTTCAGAGTTGAAAAATTAAACATTGACACCTGGCATGTTGTACAAGTTCTATTTACTGAACTAGTCCATAATTAGGTCATTGTGGAAGATTGGGCATAACGTTTCCTTGAAGTATCCAAATCAGGTCAGACCTCTATCATTTGAAAGAAGATTTGAAGAGCTACTGCAACGTAAAATTTCAGATATTGATGATCCAAAATCACATAGATAATTCAGTTTCAATATCGAGCTCCTCAAAATCAAGAAAAATGTGTGTATTTTTTTTTCAAATTGCATAAGTCTTGTTTGAAAAATCAGTTTTAAGTGATTCCAAAGGCATATTGAGCATAGATATAAATACTGGGTTCTAAAATTCCTCATAAAAATAATTAAAAACCCATTAAGCCCTCAAATTAATCAACTATGACTCATGAAGATGAAGAATTGCAACATGATCTATCAAAATTACAAGGGCAAGTGCACAAAATATCGCTCTTGCAAAGAGTAACAAAAAATGAAATGGAAGTTTTGAAGAAAGGTGTGGAAGCGAAGATGGATGGTTTGAAGAATAATATGGATGGTTTGAACAAAGGCGTGGAAGCTAAGATGGATGGCATGGAAGCTAAGATGGATGACATTGAAGAAAAAATGAAAGACAACATGGAAAACATAAATAATGATCTAAAAGCAAACATGGAAGGTTTGAAAAATTTGATACAAGAAATGTTTCCTAATGGTGAAAAGATAGTAGAGGAAACTCATGATGAGAACAAAATAAATGTTAATCGTGATTTCATAAACTCTAATGTTGGATGGAAGAACCACCATATTCCAAAGATGGATATGAGGAAGGTTGATGGCAAGGATCCCGTAACATGGATACTACAGATGGAGCAATATTTTGATCTGAATAATGTGCACAACACAAAAAATGTACGCATTGAAAATTTGCATTTAGAATAAAATACATTTGTATGGTATCGATGGCTTCTCTCCCGTAAAAAAATTGTCACTTGGTAAATTTTTACAAAGGAAATGATAGCACATTATGAGGATACAAAGAGCAATACCTTCTTTAGCCTATTCATAAATCTCAAAAAAAAGGGTTCAGTGGGGGAGCACATTGAGGACTTCCAAACATTCAATATAAGGGTAACTGATATTCCAGAGGAACACAGGATTAATGTCTTCATAGGTACTTTAAAGGATAACATCCAACATGAAGTTCGCATTTGGGAACCTGATTCATTGGAGAAGGCATTCAGGTTGGCAAGAAAAATTGAATGTAAAATTATGGTGACAAGGAATCCTACCACTCACATCTAGAAAGATGGAAGTGTTGCTACTCCTAGACTTCCAAAACCTACAAGGTTGACACCACAACAATTGGGATAAAAAATAGAAAAAGGGCTTTGCTACAGTTGCGATAGAAAGTACACTAAAGGTCATAAGTGTGCTAAGAAGAAATTATTTTACATAGATTGTGAAGAGGAGGAAGAAAATGAAAAAGAAACTTCAAAAGAAGAGGATGTACACCAGAAACCAACCATAGAAGAGGAATAAATGAGTCCGATCATATTGTGTAATGCATTGGCAAGAATTACCACTACTCAAAATCTCATGATAGAAGGACATATCAAGAAGAAAAAGGTAATAGTGTTGATTGATTCAGGTAGTACCCATAATTTTATTCATTGTAAGGTAGCCAAGGAATTGAATTGTTTCCTATACCTAGCACCAGAATTTCAAGTAATGGTTGCAAATGGAGGAACTATAATTTTCTCTAGAAAATGTCATAATATCAAGCTAGCCATGGGGGAATATGTATTGAATAGTCCAATGCTTTCCATTCCAATGGGAGGTGTTGTTGTTCTACTAGGAGTATAATGGTTACAATCTTTGGAGATGGTAGCTTTTGATTTTCAAGAACTTTTCTTGAATTTTTTTTCGAAATGAAAGGAAATCGAATTACGGGGTATTGCAGGGAAGCTAGGAAAGATAATAAGCTCTAATGTCATGAAAAAACTTCTGAAGAAAGAACAACGAGGCATAATTGCACAATTATGCTCACTAGAAGTTCCAACATCAAAATCATCTATTTCTCCAGATTTCCAAGAAGTCTTGGACAATCATTCCAAGGTGTTTGAAACTCCTAAAGGACTCCCACCTCTTCGTGATCATGATCATGCTATTCATTTGATTCTATGAAGTGTTCCTCCAAACATCAGGCCTTACAGATATCCTTATTTCCAATAGAGAGAAATTGAACATATAATTGCAGACATGTTAGAGGCTGGTATAATTCAACCTAGTCAAATTTCTTTCTTTGATCTAGTAGTATTGGTGCACAAGAAGGATGGATCATGGTGCATGTGTCCAAATTATAAGGAGCTCAATAAGCTCACTATTAAAGATAAATTTCCCATACCTTTGATTAATGAATTATTGGATGAATTACATGGCGCAATTTATTTTAGCAATTTGGATCTTCGTTTAGGATATCATTGAATTAGAATGAAGACTGAAGATATTTTGAAAAAAACATTTCAAACTCATGAGGGTCATTATGAATTTTTGGTCATGCATTTTGGCATTATCAATGAACCTTCTACATTTCAAGGGTTGATCAATTCCATTTTCAAACCCCTCCTTAGAAAATTTGTGCTTGTATTTTTTGATGACATACGAATCTACAATAGATCTTGGAACGATCATGTTCAACATGTTGACAGGGTGCTCAAACTATTGGAGGAGAAACAATTATATGGAAAAATATCCAAATGTGTCTTTGGATCATATTGTATCTCACGAGGGTGTTAAGGTAGACCCTACCAAAATTAAAGCCATTAAGGAATGGAAAGTCACCACAACCATTGAGCAGTTGCGATAATTTCTCGGGTTAGCAGGGTATTATCACAAGTTTGTTAAGAATTGTGGGAGAATAGCAGCACCTCTAACAAAATTATTAAAGAAAGATGCATTTTCATGGACTTCTGAAGAATCTAAGGCCTCTGAACATCTCAAAGAGGCAATGTGCCTAGCACCGGTCTTAGCTACGCCAGACCTCACAAAAACCTTTATTGTGGAATGTGATACCTCAAGAAATGTAATTGGTGTTGTTTTAATGCAAGAAGCAAGACCCATTTCTTTTGAAAGTCATCCAATCAAAGTAAATTATTTATAGAAAGATATTTATGAGAATGAAATGTTGGAAATACTACAAGCACTAAAGAAATGGCGACCTTACCTAATGGGAAAGCACTTCAAGGTAAAAACTGATCATGATAGTCTTAAACACTTTTTGGAACAAAGACTATCTTCAAAAGAGCAGCAAAAATAGGTCGCAAAGATGTTGGGTTATGACTTTGAAATCATCTACAAAAAAAGGGAAGCTAAATTTTGTTGCAGATGCACTCTCAAGAAAGGATGAAGAGGTGGAAGCATTTCTTTGTGAAATTTCTATTATCCAACCAGATTGGATAACTGAGGCAAGGGATGAATGGAGGAAGGATGAAGATTTGTGGACACCCATTCCAAATTTGAAGCAATATCCTAGTACATCTGATACATTTTGTTGGAAAAATTATTCCTTATGGTACGAATATCGCTTATATCTTTGTAAGAATTCCCAACTAAAACAAAAGATTATTTTGGAATTTCACACTTCTCCTTTAGGAGGACACATGATTTTTAAAAACTTATTAGAGGGTGAAGAAATAATTTTTTTGGGATGGACTTAAATCTGATATTCAAAATTTTGTGGTAGAATGTTTGGTTTGCCAGCAAAATAAAGTTGAGACAATTAAGGGGACTTCTACAACCTTTATCCATTCCAAGTCAACATTGGGAGGATATTTCAATGGATTTTATCACAGGTTTACCTAAGTCTAAAGCAAAGAATGTCATCATGGTGGTAGTTGATAGACTTACCAAGTATGCACACTTTTTTGCATTATCTCATCCATTTAGAGCAAGTACAATTGCTACTGCATTTATGGAAACAATTCAAAAGCTACATGGAAACCCAAAGATTATGGTAAGCGACAGAGGTCCCATTTTTACTGGAAATTTTTGGGTGGAATTATTTTCTTTCTTGGGTACTCAACTAGCTCGTAGCTCATCTTATCATCCTCTATTTGATGGCCAAACTGAGATAGTGAAAAAATGTTTGGAAGGATATCTTCGTTGTTTTGTATTTGATAAAAAAACACAATGGGTCGAGTAGTTACCTCTGGCTAAATGGTGGTAAAACACTTCCTTCCATACTGCAACAAAAATGACCCCATTTATGGCACTTTATGGATATCATCCACTGTCCATCACATCATCTTTAAGAGAAAATTATAAGGTGCAAGTAATGGAAGATCACATCGAGCATTAACAATAAGTTCTCCAACTCTTAAAGGATAACCTAAATTTGGCACAAAATCGAATGAAACAATAGGAAGATAAACATCACAATGAGAGAAGTTTTGATGTAGGAGACTGGGTATTTTTACAGCTACAACCATACAAACAAACATCCCTCAAGAAATTTAAGAAGGATAATAAATTATTGCCAAAATACTATGGTCCTTACAAGGTGTTGCAAAATATTGGTACTATGGCATACAAAATGGAGCTTCTTGCTTCTTCGCGAGTGCATCAAATTTTCCATGTTTCATGATTAAAGAAGGTTATAGGTGAAAAAATTCCAGTCCAACCAATATTTTCAGAACTTGATGAGGATGGAAAATCATATTGGAACCTGAAACAGTCACGGAAACAAGAACTCGATAGCTACGAGATCAATCATTTTCAAAGTATCGCATCAACTGGAATAACTTACCCACTGAAGATTCTATATGGGAGGATCAGAATTTTATGCAGAAGCATCCAGAGCTACTCAGGCATGTTTGGTCCCCATATTACTAGTGTAATCCCTTATTTTTATTAGTGTAGCCCACTTAATGTTATTGTTGTACCCCTATAACCCCCATATTGTTATTATTGTTTACTTACATTATTATTATTAGGTTGGCTAGGATTATATTGTGACCCCATGGACCCCTATATATAGAAGGAGGTTTTTTCATTTGTATCATCCAAGAATTGTTCATTTATGTAATGTATTGGAGGTTGCCCCCTCGAAGTGATGATTTATAAGGCGTTGATCTCTCTTTTCTTCTATTTTTGGAGTTGGTTTCATAACAACTGTAAATTTTGATAGTTAACCAGGGTTGACTCAGAAATTGAATAGTCAGCAAAAAAAAATATTCCAGGGAATATTCCCTACAAGGAAATCAATGGTTGACAATTGTCGAGTTTCGATTGGGGGTATGGATTTATTGAGCCAATTAAAGAGTGCCATGTGGCAAGCCTAGAGGCCACCACGTGGGATCAACAGTTGGTAGAAAATTTTTATCTGGGAGGTAGGGCTTGAACCCCTGACCTCCCCCCTGCTAGTGCACCCATGTGCCAACATGCCAGACAAGTAGTTCTTAACATCTTATGATGGTGACTTCTACTTAAGGATTGATGAATTCGTAATTGGGGGTTGGAGGGGGCCAACCCCCTCCCTATATGGCCTTATTCTAGGACCAGGCACCCGATACAAATCTGACGGAGTTATTTTAATGACTATTAATTAGCATTAAAACTTGTTTAACCCACGATAAGACGAGATTAATGCTAAGAAGCACTTATCCATTTTAAAGCACATTTATCCGACCACTAATTTTGTATTAAAACTGAGATAAGCTCCAGTTTATGTTGGTAGGAATCCTGGAGGCACGCGAAATTTGGTGCCCAGGATGAATTTAGTTGGACTAATTCACAGTTGCCCCACATTTACTGGAGGAAATTGGGGGACATTGGGCAAAAAAATTCAATGAGCCATGACTGGGGAATTACTCAACCATTGTTTGTGTGTGAATAGTCAATTTCCACTTTATTGGACATTCCAGAGCCATTGGTCAGGTTTGTAGAGCCAGATGAGGACTTTTGAGCATGATTTTTCTTCATAGAAGTTCCAAGAGCCACTAGGGCCACTAGGAGCCAACAGGAGAATGAGGCCTAGCCAGGGTAGCCTCAGGCTATTCTCAGTAGCCAATAGTCAATTTTGACTATATTGAGAATTCTAGAGCCATTTGTGAGGTTTTAAGAGCCATATAAGGGCTTATAAGCATGATTTTTCTTCTGAGAAGTTCCAAAGGCCACCAGGGCCACCAGGAGAATGACACCTAGCCAGGGCAACCAGAGACCATTATCAACAAACCAATAGTCTATTATGACTATATTTAACCTTTTGAATCCAATGGAAGGATTTTCAGAAGCATTTGGAGACTTATGAAGGCCGAGATAGTTCAGAGAAGTTTTCAATGAGCCTAGATCCACAAGGTGCCACTAGGTGTTAGGGGCCTAACCAGAGCAACCAGAGGCCAATTTTAGAAAGTGAATAGTATATTCTGACTATTTTGGACATTATGAATTCAATGGAAGGATTTTTAGAAGCATTTGGAGACTTCCAAAGCCAAAGATGCCACAATTAAGTTTAAAGCAACCTAGGGCCACCAGTGGATGGAGGCCTAGATTGGGGAGCCAGAGCTCAATTTGAGAAAATATAATATGCTCACTAATTTGCATGGATTATCATCTAATATTCTTTTAAACTCCATGCTTCAGGTTAAGATATTGATTGTAAGCTCATACCCATTTGATGGTTCGTTATTAATGTCTTCTTCGAAGATGTGCACACATCACAATCTGATAGATCAAAGAAATAAAATTAATTTCATAATTAGCGTATTCACATTTTACCAAAGATTGTGCATGATTTCCACAGTAATTTTGGCTTTGGAGAAATGACTTCCGCAGTCATTTATAGCTTGAGCATCCTTGTTGGCAATGACCAAATCCCCTGCCACATCAAGCTTAGTACAAGATTACACACATATATTTGAGTAATTTAAATTTATTTCATGCATAATTTCAACCCAAAATACACAAAATCATCACAAATAAATAAGAGGAATTCCATTCTTACTCGTTAAGAATGTATTTCCAAATCAAATTTTAACACATGTAATTAATGCACATACATTACTCTTGAATCTACATTCATAGTTAAAAGTGGCATCCTTCATGTTATCTTTTTCTTAATTTTCCATTAGTGTATGTACGAAAAGAGTCAAAATTAACATGATGAACTCAATCATCACGTTAATTGAACCTAAAATTTACACTTTTTACTCATTACCAAAGCATACACACCAAGGTCATCTTACTATAGTCCAGATTAATTGAATATTTTTCTTGGTAGATATGATTTCAACAAGCAAAGATGGCTACCAAGCCCATATCACATTGAAAATGATGCATTAAACATATATGAAACCATGCATGCACTCCACCTATCTCACTCATCGATTGGCAATCAAGTCATCCACATACTTGAGTTTAACCCCAACTTTCTCAAGCACATCATTTCCCAGCATTTTTTTAAGCATTTTAAAATGTTGCTAATAATATGTCTTAAAAAATATATAAAGGAGTATAAGAAAGAAACATTTTTTTTTTGCGTGAGTTTCTAAATGATATAATAATAATAATATCCTCTATGTAACGAGTACGATTCCAAATAAAGATATACAACAACTCAACATGCATGCAAAATCAACATTCATACATCATCAACCTACAAGTAAGCATGTTGGCCCATTAAGCCCTAGTGTTGTAACTTGGCTCTGATACCATATGTAAGGTCCCACCCTACCCACAATCAATAATATAGAGAAGTAGAGGTCACATTAATCATTAATACCCAATTTTTTTTTGTAACATTACTAACTAAGTTATCATTTAATCATGTTCCTTCATCTATTTCAATATAAAAATATCACATAAGAGGTAAACATTGAAACTTTAAATGTTGACATCTTAAAACAGGGACTAAATAATCTTAGTCTTTCATCAAAAACTCAACAACGGGCGCACATAACTAACAACAACAATCTACAAAATCACCCAGATTTACGATTTGGGTTCTAAAAAGCATGTTTTTAAATCAAATCAGGGGTTATAGGTCAGTTAGGCATGGATACCCCCTAATGTTGTCCCGAATCAATACGAAACCATGCCTAGATTCTTTTTTTTTTAAACTAGCAAATATGTTGACTCTGAAGAATTTCATTTACAAATTCTATCAAAAATATGACCGACAAGCTTTAATGTACAACGATATAAAACAAATAGCAACATTGAATTAAATTATAATTACTTATGTATAATCTAAATGTTTTCCAAAATCATTTTGTGCATTGTAAGTGAATTTAAGGGCTTTGAGATTAATCTAACATTATTTTCATTCAATCATTCTTCCAAACACATGGCAAGCATCCTGAACTATTCAAATACATATTGACTGAAAATTACCTCAATCATTCTCTTTGAAACTCTTGGCTATCATATTTTTTCTGCATTTTTACTTTAAGAGATGATCGAGTGAATCCTCCAAGTATATTTCAATTATGCATCCAATTCCTACTATGGTAGGCTGCAAGTTAACACTTATCCATGCAAAATGATTAAAAATAATAATAGCATTTCCAATTCAGGTATTTTTTCAAACACTTTACAAAATATCGTGAAATCCTTTCTAAAACATGCCTCTAATTATGTGAAACAAAACCATAACTCATGGAACTCTTATCTAATTCCTTTGGAATCTCTGAATTAATTTCATCAATATTTGGATATCCTTTCTCAAATGCTACAATACCAAGGTTAGTATAATAAAGAACACAAATAGTAATTCCATAACATCTTGAGATCTAAACATCTATGCATATAGGCCACTCTTAGTCTTCATTTTCAACTAGCCAATAAGATTCCATATAACATAAGCTTATACCAAAATTAGGTGCTTACAATAATTTAAATTTCTTCTTCTTTTCGTTTTATGCTAAAGCTATACTTCTCCCCTTGGAACCCCCGAGTTGTAAGAGCTCACAAGCAGTACCAAAATATAGTAGTAGAGAGGTAGGCGTAAACATTTAAATGTCAGTTCAATATATAGTAAAATTTTTATAGTGTTGGAAAAATTAAACAATTGTATAACTATGTTGACCAAGAAAAATGCACCACTTGTTTTCTTAAAGGGACCTCTCCAATATAAATGCCTAATTAGACCTCACTTTGTTTGGAATGAGAGCCCCATTTAGAATTTTGTCCCAACTACCATTTTATGTTTTATGAAAAATAGATTTTTGGACAACTGAAATGAGAAAGGGAAACTGAAATGTAACCCTTGATGAGATGCAAGTCATATCATCTTTAATGAAACTACATTTAGTAAATTTATACAAGAGATATTATAGTAGATATGTGCATGAACATGAACCTCAAAGAAAGAATGATAGTAGTATGTAATTAAGATACATGAAGAGTAAACAATACTAGCTAATAATTGTAAAATAGTTTTCAACTAATAGCTACCATAAACACATATAAAATCAGTTAGGATATTCTGGAAAGATGGAAGTTATCATTTAATAAAATAGTTCACTAACCTTCGACAAGTGATAAAATTCATACAATACCAAAAAAACAATCAAGAATAGTCTTACAACATTTGATAATATATGAGAATAAATTCTTACCATGGCCGAGAAGGCTTCTGAGTATTAATGTTGAAATATCCAATGAAAATTCACAAAGTATTCTGAGGAGACCCAGTAGTGGGAGTGCATAAAGTTGGAACTTAATTTTCAAGATAATTACAGGATTATCCCATTCAGAAGCTGTAAGAGAGAAAAAGATAAAAATCCTTTCTATTTGCATGAGGGTTGTATTTATAAAAAACTAGGTGACTCTTCACTTACCCTCATGAATAATTTATAATTTAATTTAATTTCTAATACTATTTTATTTAAATAATTACATTGAAATTGAAAATTAAAAAGAAAAAAAAACATCTATTATGATGTTAATTCCAAAGTGGAGAATGCGTGGGCTTGAAATTTTAGCCCTGGGGTCATGAACTTGCGAAGCCTTGTAGTCAGTTTTGATCGACAAATTTTTACTTTATATAAACCCCTCATTGATGATTCCATATTCAAAAGTATTGGGCACTATTGTCTTCATATTGATTCAGTGGAATAGTGAGTGAGTATTGTGTGTAACTTAGCCAATTCCACCAAGTTCTATTCAAGTCCTTCTTTCTTGAGCTTCTTGTCCTTCTATGATATAGTTAGGGTTCATGCATGTATCATCTCATGTTTTTCATGCTCAATCTTTTGTTTTGGACTCACTTCTCCCCATGCTCCAACGAGAACTATTTTTTTTAGCTTTGACTAGTATTTATATCGTGTTATCATGTTTTTGAAAAGTGTTCAAAATTCTCATTACATCCTTCTTAAGCTTCTCTTGGGCTCGGACGGCCAGTCTAATCTCTGCTCTATCTCATTCTTTCCTCATCTCATCTCTTCTCATAAAATTTCCTGGTGAATCCAGATGGTCTATAATCCACCTGTACATTATGTCGATGGATTTCAAGGCTTCCTTATGTTATATAACTTGTGTATTGATTACATATTGAATTGATATAATTTTGGAAACCATCTTTCCCAGTGTGACAAATTCCCTATGCAATTTCTTTGTAATACCTTCCAATAATTTATTTGCTTCGAGTGTTTTCATTTGGTAGATTTTGTCATTAAAGCCTAAGCCCAATAGAGTTCAATTTTCCTTGAAAATCCTTTCATTTTCAAATTGTGTCTTCTTTATGCTCTCGTCTAGCTTCTTTACCTTTTCCATCAGATGTTCAATGCTCCTCTACGTGGCTCAAGGAAACATTGTTATAACTGAGGCCATTTCCAATGAGATATCTAGAGTGTTTAAAACTATGTTCCACTCTGAAGTTACCAAGATGGGATTTACTAGTTCTCGGGCTAGATTTCTCATTCCCACTTGAAAAATCCCATTGGTGTTTCTATCAAACTAGAGTCTTTCCAGGTTCATCACTTCGTTTTCATAATTAATGCTAATGCCCATTTCTATGATTAGTAGATGGCCTCCCATAAATGGAAATGAATCTGAGGTTGATGGATCAACAACCATATTGGTAAACATGTTGTGGCCTACATATTGAGATTATTTTTCTTGTTTCTCCTTTTCTCATTCCCTCTTATTCATAATTTTTTTATTTTTTATTTTTCCCCGATCTCTCCTTTGCTAGCCACTTTTCTTCCTATTTCATTTTATCTTCTTCTTCCCTCTATGTTCTCTCTATTTCTTCCTTTTCTTTCTACACTACTTATGCATTTTCTTTTTTCTCCCTCTCCCTTTTCTACTCAACTAGAGCAATAATTGATATCCTATCAAGAACTTTTCAAATTTGCAACAACAATAGTTGTAGCAATGGGAGTTACAAAATGAGAAAAATATGGGAATCGAAGCAATGAAAATGAAGTCGAAGATATGTAGACATTTCAATATGGTCTATCATGTTGCATCATAATCATGATTGTGAATGGAAGTGCCAGAGTTGAAGAATATGAGTTAAATTTGTACCATTTACACTAGGCTCAGTTATAGGAGTTATGGCACCATTGTGGGGAGTTGCAATGCATGTTTTGGTGGCTACAACACTAGTGAGGAGTTTCAAATGAAGTTGCAACACCAACGTCGAGTTTCAACCATCATTTTTTGTCTTGTTAAATAGTGCTAGCATAAAGGAGAACAATTTCACTTCAAAATGCATAAGAATAACTTTAAAAGTGGCATAAAGGGGAACATTCATGCCTAATCCAAAAATATGGAAAAATGGGTGGAAACTATGTTAGGAAATGATGAAAAGCGGAAGAATGGTAAAGAAAAAAGTGTTAAACGTGTGCCAAAAGTATGCAATTTGTGGAACATCGTAGCCACACAACTAAGACTTACGAAAGATAAGGCCAAGTGTAAGGAGGGTTGAATTTTTCTTTCTCACCATTGTAATAGATTTAGAGGACATTGTCACCTAGGCCATAAAGAGAAACAAAATTTAGTTGAATAGAGCGATGGAGAAATTATTGTTGAAACTGCTATGTACGGGAGAGTTCCATGTTCTACAAGGGATGTTGGAGTGGGAACTATATAGGAAGGAAATTTATAAGATGAATTTACATTGGTGAAATTCCTCAAAATAATTGCTTAACAAAAGGGGGAAAGATGAAAATGAGTTTAGAGTAGTGGTGGAGGTGATTAGGCAAGTCAATCTCAAAGAATCTTTTTTTTGTTTGGTTAATCATTGTGCTAAGGGTGGAGGAAGGATATCGATGGATGATTTCATTGGAAACATCGACCTAGAAAGGTGGATAGATGGAGTTGTATGTCCTATAGATTCATGGTAGATCATTTGACAACATTCATCTTGAGTGTTCCCAAATGAAAACCTATAGATGAAACTCAAGAAAAAATTTAGAATTATACCTTTCCCATTACTCATGTGAAAGTGGGAAAATAATATTTAACTTCCTACTGGCCTCATTTTCCACACCATGTTTCAATAACATGGGGAAATACCGTGGGTTGATTCCATGGGATACAGTGATGGTTTTAAACCATGTATTGATTAAAATTTCGGTATAAAGAAAATATAAATATATGGTCAAGTAAATTGGGTAGTGGGACTGTAAGTGTGAGTGTGTTAGAAAGTTAGTGCGAGAGAAGAAAAAATGCGTATGTTGAGAAATTGTAAATGTAAGTGATGAGGATATGGGAGTTGGTGACTCTATATTCTTTTGGAAATTTAATATAGAGAATTTGTGAAGTGCATTGCTAAAGTTCACTCATGTATTCTTTTTTGAAAGTTTTGGAAAAATTCATTTATGTATGTATATGTGAGATTCATTACTACTTTTTTTAAACTAATCTAAATTTTTTTTTGTGATTTATTACTTGTTATTTCAACTCAAATACTTTCTATCTTTAGCACTTATTGGTTGGAGCATTGACTATTTTGTGTTCTAAATTTTATAACTGAAGTGAATACTATCTAGAAGACCCAATAAATTAGATGGGTAAATAGCAATCTAGAAGACCCAACTAAATTGATAAATAACATTGTAGAAGACCCATTTAAATTAATTTGGTAGTTAATTTTTGTTTAGAATATATGGATAAATTGATAACTAACATTTTAGAAGACCCATTTAAATTAAATTGGTAAATAATATATTTTTAGAATATATGGATTTGAGGATTAACCAACCAAAGCATTTAATGACGTGTCATTGGGTGAAAGAGGTATACGATTCCAAATAGATGAGAGTTAAAAGTTCTTTCATACGCTGAGGGTTCCCTCATTATATAAATACAGGTGGAGATATTCAGAGTATGTGTCTCCGTTTATACTAGAGATCGAAATTGATTGATGAGAACCTTTAATAAGGTGAAGCAAGCGACATAGCAGAGTGTGGAGAAGTACAAGGCCAGATTTGTGGCACATGGATTCTGACAAGTTAATGGGATTGACTGTGAGGAGAATTCCACAGCAGTCGTGACGTACAATTCCATTAGATGTATCCTTGCACTCTCAAAGTAGATGGGGTGGCATAATCATCAGATGGATGTGAAAACTTTGTTTCTCAATAGAGTTATTGAGGAAGAAGTGTACATAGAGCAGCTAGAAGGTTTTGAGATTTTTGACAGTGAATCGCATGTGTGACAACTAAAGAGAGCACTATATGGGCTGAAGCAAGCACCTCGTGCTTGGTACACTCAGATTGACAGCTATTTCACCGGGTTGAGCTTCACCAAAAGTGAAGCGGATGTGAACCTGTACCAGATTTTGGTTGATGGTAAGATATTGATTATCATACTTTATGTTGATGATATAATTTTGACAGGTGATGATCAATTGAAACATTCTTTCAAGCAGGATCTTGCAAGAGAGTTCGAAATGAAGGACATGGGACTCCTTCACTATTTCCTTGGTTTGGAAATATGGCAACGGGATGGTGAACTATTTGTTTCTCAAGGAAAGTATGCCAAAGAGATTATGGGTAAGTTTCACATGGAGAGATGTAAACCCATGGAGACTCCACTTCGAGGAAATTGGAGGAAGAGGTTGACACTTCAGGAGAAGTAGTGGACGATACTGTCTATAGGTAGCTAGTGGGTTCACTGATGTACTTGGTGAACACTAGACCAGAAATTTTCTACGCAGTTAACCAGCTGAGCCAAGCTATGGTTAATCTGACCAAAATCTTTTGGAAGGCGGGGAAGAAATTCTTGAGATATCCCAGGGGCACTATAGAGTATGGATTATGGTATATATGGAAAAAGGGAGTGAAGCTACAAGGCTACACATATGCAGATTGGGCAGAAATTCCACTAGACGAAAAGAGCACATCAAGAGGAATCTTTAGCATAGGATTGACAATAGTTTCTTGGTACAACAGGAAGAAACAATCTGTGGCACTCAGTTCAAGCGCGACAGAGTACATGGCAGCAAGTCAGGCTGCATGTGAGGCCATATGGATGAGAAATATCCTGATTGGTTTGTTTGGTTCTCAGATGTATCCGATAGTGATACATTGTGATAACCAAAGTTGCATTAAACTCTCGGTTAATGTGTTATTCCATGATAGGTCCAATCACATAGTCATGTGGTAACAGCATCTCATAGATTGTGCTCAGAGGCACATTATCTTGCTTCAGTACATTCCCATGGAGGATCAAGATGTAGATATTCTAATGAAGGCACTCCCCAAGAGAAAATTCTATTACCATAGAGGCAAGATTGATGTGGGAGATAATCCCTTTTTTTTTTAGAGGAAGTTTTGAAAGTCAACAATAAATTGCGGCACACACACTAGTGTGGGACCATAGGTCGTAGCAATACATTACTGTGAAAGCCAATTTAATTAATTAAATTGGTGTAGTGTCTAATTTAGTTACCCCTTAATTAATTTAGACAATAAAATGTAATCTTATATGATAATCACTTGTAATAGTTAACTGAGTGTGATAAACTCATTAGCTCACGAGTTTCAATTTGAGGGTGGTTGGTGAGGCATGCAGAGTGATTCTATTAGTTACGGAGTTCGATTTTTAGTTAGTGCATTAATTTAATGCATCAGTAATCAATTAACTCAATTTAGTGAGTTAAAGTCAGTTGAACTAGTTGTAATTGTTTATTGAATTAGTGAGAGATCAAGTGAAAAATTTCTTATTTAATTCACAATCATTGATATGCCATGGAACTCATGATTTATTATTAATATCTGCATGCATGTCAGTTCCAGTGGAGACTCAGTTCAGACAAAGGTTAAAGGGAGGTCAACTATCAGTTGTATCATTAGTAGGTTGCCCGCATGAAACCAGACATCCATTGGATTTCCCATGATTCTTGTGCAGTTTTCGAAGGCCAAAATTCCTAAAGAATAGAGATTGCATTCATCAGGAATTGTGCAAGCAAGGTAGGTTGATTAGAGGCTAAGAATTGGCTATGTGTTGGTCAGTTTTCTCCGAGTCAGTGTGAGGCAGTTGTGAAAGTGCAGGAGACTCTTGTGAGAGGAGCACTTTGTTCGATTTCAAATATGGTGGGCATCCTCATTGTTGTATTTAATTCTCCTCTCGGCTCTCTTTAGGACCCCAATACCCGCAACATCCCAACCTTACCTACATATTGTTGCTCCAAAGAATCCACTTTTTGCTTTATTGGGAAATATCTTGGAAAGTAATCCTCTCCGTAGGCCCAACAAGACACCGACTTCTTCTCTCTAGATACACATGTTGGTCAGAGAAAGACCTCCAAACCATATCTGCATTAGAAAATTTTGATCACATTGTTAATAACAACTACTTTAGAAATTGGGAACTTCAATTATTGGTTGTGAAAAAACAACTAGTTATTACTACAAAATTCTCAACATTTTCAACAATGAGTTCAATAGTAAATGACCTGAAACCCTAAGAATATGAATGAATTTAAATGGAACTATTGCTTACTTGCAATTGCTTCTACAACATATTTCTTAGGCATTTAGGCTTTACAAAAATATATTTTTCTTTAGATATTTGAAGAAAAGTATGGTGATTTCAAGAAAAATGAGCGTGTTAATATAAATGCTTGTATTGTGGAGTTTCGTCTTAGCATTTTTCTTCAAATATTGCAAAGTTGTCCTTGTTGTTATGGAGATAATTTGTCCAATTAACTGGTCACCCATGATATCAATATATTCATAGTTAAGTAGTCCAATTATGTGTATGGACATTAAGAGGTTTAAAATTGGAATTAATGAAAACATGTTTCATATGTGCAAATCATACTTTTTATATAATGGAAATTGCTCTAGAAAAACTAAATAAATTGATAAATAACACTCTAAAAGACCCAAATAAATTAAATAGAAATTGGTGTAGAAAACCTAAATAATAAATAAATTGATAAATAACACACTAGAAGACCGAAATAAAAATAATTAAAAAGGTAAATAACCGTCTCAATAAGGCCAATTTAAATTAAATAGGTAAATAACACTCTTGAAGGTCTTCTAATATGAATATATGGATTTGAGGATTAACCACCCAAAGCATTTAATAGCATACTGTACCTCAAACGCTTTCAGATAGACTAGAGTTAAAGTTCCGTCATACGCGGAACATTCACCTATTAGATAAATACAGGTGGAGATAGTGAGAGTACGCGGAACATTCACCCATTATATAAATACAGGTGGAGATAGTGAGAGTACGCGGAATATTCACCCATTATATAAATACAGGTGGAGATAGTGAGAGTATGTGTCTCCGTTTATACCAGAAATCGAAATTGATTGATGAGAAGCTTTAATACATGTCTCCGTCTATACTGGAAACCGCAATTGATTGATGAGAACATAGATCATATGCGCGCCAAGGGTACCTTTAATACGTTATGGTAGACATTGTCCACATTGAGAATTCAAATCTCTCTCATCTCTCTCTCTATAAATGGTGCACAGCAAAGCTAAGAGTCCCCACAACTGTCAAATATACTCCAAGGAAGGAAGTAAGTAAACATGGGTTTGTTCAAAACAGACCCAAATAAATTGGTTTGTTCAAAACAGACCCAAATAAATTAAATAGAAATTGTTGTAGAAAACCTAAATAATAAATAAATTGATAAATAACGCAGTAGAAGACCGAAATAAAAATAAATTAAAAAGGTAAATAACCGTCTCAATAAGGCCAATTTAAATTAAATAGGTAAATAACACTCTTGAAGGTCTTCTAATATGAATATATGGATTTGAGGATTAACCACCCAAAGCATTTAATGGCATACTGTACCTCAAACGCTTCCAGATAGACTAGAGTTAAAGTTCCGTCATACGCGGAACATTCACCCATTAGATAAATACAGGTGGAGATAGTGAGAGTACGCGGAACATTCACCCATTATATAAATACAGGTGGAGATAGTGAGAGTATGTGTCTCCGTTTATACCAGAAATCGAAATTGATTGATGAGAAGCTTTAATACGTGTCTCCGTCTATACTGGAAACCGCAATTGATTGATTGATGAGAAGCTTTAATACGTGTCTCCCGCAATTGATTGATGAGAACATAGATCATATGCGCGCCAAGGGTACCTTTAATGCGATGGTTCCGTAATCATCAATGTGGTGGTTCCTAGGTTCCGTAATCATCAATGCGGTGGCACAAGCACCAGCTCCAACACCAACGTCAAGAGTTTCAAGCGGCGGCAATACTAACGCCAGTAATGGCGACCCTCTGAGCACCGTTTTGCTGCAGGTAAGAGATTCGCTTTGTTTGTTAGGTGGGACTGAAACAGAAATAGAAATAGAGGTTGGTTAATTTGTTAGGACGTAGCAGTGAAATAGAAATAGAGGTTGGTTAATTTGTTAGGACGTAGCAGTGAAATAGAAATAGAAATGATTGGAAATGGGTGCTCCACCAGGGCTTCAATTGGGAGTCCTCCAAGACTTCTTCGTGGTACAACGTGTTGAAGGGGATTGTAGACGATGCAGCGGAGGCGGGCATAACGGACGTCTGGTTTCCGCCGCCCTCACAATCCGTGTCTCCTCAGGGTATTTATTCATTTATCGTTTATCTTAGTGTGGGGCACAGGTTGTGTGAGGTGCTACTCTCAAGTGCCACTCGTTTATCTTGTCTTCTTCTACAAAAATCCCAAAACTTATGAGATCAAAATTTAATCTTTGATATTTTCTTTGAAGATCTCAAGGAGGATATAAAGTTATTCACTAAATTTTAAATTATTGTAATGAGTGGATGAAAA
The DNA here is from genome assembly GCA_034641835.2 of Pinus albicaulis. Lineage (NCBI taxonomy): Eukaryota > Viridiplantae > Streptophyta > Pinopsida > Pinales > Pinaceae > Pinus > Pinus albicaulis. The sequence continues at coordinate 177,962 of JAXQQM020092664.1, forward strand.
AAACATTAGAAATCACATCAAGTGAGAAAGAAAAAGGTGAAATTGAGTTTGAATAAAATTTTAAAACTATCAACAACTTCTCACCTCAACTTCTTCTATGCATTACAATTTTCTTTTATTTTTTTATATTATCACTCAAACTTCCATATTTCCATATTAAAACTTTAAAATTGGAAATTGAACAATAATTTAAAAATTGTGAATGAAAATAATTTAATCATGCTCGATAGCATTTAAATGTATATTAAATCAATTGAACATATCTTCCAAGCATAACATTAACTTGCAAATAAGAATAATGGAAAACTATTTATTATATATATATTGATTTTCTTCACTATGGAAATTTTGGAAATTTTGATTAGGAAAACATCTAATTTACATTTTTAAATCAATTGAACGTATCTTCCAAGCATAACATTAACTTGCAAATAAGAATAATGGAAAACTATTTATTTTATATATATTGATTTTCTTCACTATGGAAATTTTGGAAATTTTGATTAGGAAAACATCTAATTTACATTCATGGTTATTATGGTTTTAAAACGGTAAGAGAAGTTTCTGTCAAAGTTGGGCACTAGGCTAGGTTTAAGTGTCCCACAAATTCAGTGTTAACCAGCAAGGAACCCAACTCCCAAAAATGGGCGAAATTGTGGCCTGGTTAATTTTCCCAGTGACCCTTATTTTTGTTAAAATTAAAAATGACGATTTGTTTTAAAATAACGAAAAATGTATTAAAAAATAGAGTGGTAGGCCATGACCCCCGCCAACTAACTAAAAATAATTTAGTTAGTTGTATTGGCTTTATAACTCATAAAGTTTATAACTTTGGAAATTAATATTTCCATTTGAAAAAATAAAAGAAAGTGATGAGAGCAAAGTTTGGTCTCTAATATTTTCTTTGACGATCTCAAGGAAAAAATAAGGTTACTTAGGAAATTATAAATTGTTGTAATGAGTGAGTGAAAAACACATTAGAGATCACATCCACTAAAAGAGAAAAAAATGAATTTGAGTTTGAATAAAATATTAAAATTATCAACAACCGACTTACTATTTTCTTGGCTTTTTTATATTATCACTGAAGCTTCCATATTTCCATATTCAAACTTTAAAATTGAAAATTAAACAATAATTTAAAAATTGTGAATGCAAATAATCTAATCATGCTCGATATCATTTAAATATATATTAAATAAAATAAGGGTATAGTCCAAGTATAGCATTAACCTGCAAATAAGAGTAATGAGAAAGCTATCATCTTTAGGATTGTTTTGGAATGACAACTCATTTTTAACTATTTATTCTATATATTGATTTTCTTCAAAATTGAAATTTTGGAAATTTTGAGTGGGAAACCATCTAATTTACATTCATGATTATTATGGTTTTAAAATGGTAAGAGAAGTTAATAAGATTATGGTTTTAAAGCTAAAAAAATTAATAATATTATTGTTTTAAATACACAAAAAGTTAATAAAAAGAGAAGTTAATAAGATTATGGTTTTTAAAAATTAAGGAAAATTAATAATATTATGGTTTTAAAGTACAAAAAGTTAATAAAATTATAATGTAATAAACTTTCGAGATTATTAATTATAATTTACGCAGTTAACATTTTGAAGTGAAAAATAAACTCTCTAGATTATTAATTATAATCTACGCAGTTAACATTTTAAAGTGAAAAAATAAACTTTCGAGATTATTAATTATAATTTACGCAGTTAACATTTTGAAGTGAAAAAATAAACTTTCGAGATTATTAATTATAATCTACGCAGTTAACCTTTTTGAAGTGAAAAAATAAACTTTCTAGATTATTAATTATAATTTATGCAGTTAACATTTTGAAGTGAAAAAATAAACTTTCAAGATTATTAATTGTAATCTACGCAGTTAACATTTTGAGGTGAAAAAATAAACTTTCTAGATATATATTTTGTCTTATTGTTTGTTATATATGTTATTAATTTTAAATAATTGAATAGTTTATGTTTAATGGTTGTTTTTATGCTTGAAGTATCCAATGGATCACAAGGTTGCAAATTAATTTCTTGTGTTGTTTGTCATGTTTAAAATTACATGATAGTTATCCATTACCTATACATGTTATAAATCTTACGTTGTCTGTTTATTAAATCTAATGGTCCGGAACATACTATTCTAAAATAGAAACAACATCATATATGTTAAAGTTAAATCAAACATAAAAAAGTAGAATGTAAGTAAAACTAAATATTTTTAATTGATCCAACAATACACTTTAAACTTAACCAGCATAGATCCATCTAACTCCGGATCTATCATGCGCCGAGAGGGATCAAATCTCTCGAGGTGCAAACCTATTTTTGAGTGCAAAACTTGAGGAAAGGTTTGCACCTCGAGAGATTTGATCCCTCTCGGCGCATGATAGATCCGGAGTTAGATGGATCTATGCTGGTTGCAGTCGGTGGCATCAACGTCACATTTTTCAGATTATTAAATTTTCTGTATATTTTTGAGATGTACATCATACTTTGAAATTTTTAAGATTAGAAATACAAATTCTAACAAATGTTATTAATATAAATATGTTTGGTGATCTTAAAAATAAACTAATTAATATATTAAATAACAAATACACCTATCATATCATTGAAATATCAAATACACCTATATTAAGCCGACATTTATTTTTCAGATTATTAAATTTTTTGTATATTTTTGAGATGTACATCATACTTCGAAATTTTTAAGATTAGAAATACAAATTCTAACAAATGTTATTAATATAAATATGTTTGGTGATCTTAAAAATGAACTAATTAATATATTAAATAACAAATACAACTATCATATCGTTGAAATGTGATATGAAGAATATATTGAAAAATACATGAAAAATACATAATTTATTTAGTATTTAACCTTAACCTGACTTCTTCTTCTTTTCTCTTAGAAACATCAGCACATTTTGCCATCTTTTCATATCGATCATATGGAAATGGTGGTTGAAATCGAAGACCATCCAAAGATTTAACTCGAGATATTGCAGTAAAAGTGAGACCTTGTCGCTCTGTCCTTCCAATATCAATAGTTGCCTTCTCTAGTGTCAATCCCTGGGACTTATGAATTGTTAATCCCCAAGAAAGTCGTAATGGAATTTGTTTATTATTGCCTCTTTCAATAGGTATAATAGGAATAGTATGAGGGAATAATTCATCCCACGCAACTCCGACATATTTATCAAATGTTACTAAAACATATGTAGGAGGATTAGGAGGTGATGTTCCAGGATTATACACAATATCTTCAACTACTCCAAGAGCACCATTGACAAGTCCTGCATCAGTCCATAAATTTGAAGTTAGCATAACCCTAGCTCCAACAGCAAGAAGGACCTCATTATCCAAATTTTCCTCCTCTGCTTCCATGTTGTTGTTGTTATTTGATCTTGTAGCAACACTACGTGCAACAGGGTGATTTAGGGATACCAAGCAACGCTTATTGTGATTGTGCACATCATCATTTGTTGCAAACAAATGTGTAGCCTTATTAAATGACTCTTTTGTTGAAGCATCCAATTTGGAATCTGTTCGTGTCATTAGTACTTTCCAATCTTCTATTGTTGGAATTGCATCTCTAACGTTCATTAATAAATGACGAAATAATCTTTGATCATTGCTCTGTCCATCTTGCCTGTATACTGTATCAAGAGTTACAACAGTTGTGAATAAATTCCTCCTCCTCTCCCTCCTCCTCTCCCTCCCTCTCTCTCTCTTGCCCTTCCCTCCCTCTCCCCTGCTTATATCTCTTTTCCCTCCTAATATCCTCTCTCCCTCTCTCTCCATACTCCTTATCTCTCTCTCTCTCCAGCTTTCACACTCTCTATATTCATTCTTACCTCCCTCTCTCTCCCCCTCCATCTCCATCATTATTTCCCTACCTCTCTCCACTCTCTCTCTTCCTTTCTCTCCCACCTCTCTCTCTCTCTATCTTCACCTTCCAAATTTGTTAATATATGCCTCTCTCTCTCTCCTTCTCTCCTCCCTTGTCTCCATCTCTCCTTTTTTATCTCTTTATCTCACACAAAACATACACACTCTTTCTCCATCTCTCCATTATCACTCCCTCTCTCTCTCTCCTCTTGTCACTATCTATGCATTTCATCTTCCCTCCCTCTCTCATCCTATCTCCCTCCCTCTCTCTTCCTCTCTCTCAAGTCCCCTCTCGTTTCCTTCCTCTCTCTCCCTGTCTCTCCTACCTCCCTCTCTCTTCTCACATAACTCACTCTCTCTTTCTCTCTCGTTCCCATACAATCCTCTCACTCCCCCCTCATTCTTTTTTTCTCTCAACTCCTCTCTCTCGGCGTTCATATCTCTTCCTCTGTCTCTCTCTCTCTCTCTCTCAAATCCTCTCTCTTCCTCCATCACTCTATCGCTCTCTCCAAATATATTACTATATCCCTCCCTTTCTTCTTCTCTCTCCTTCTCTCCCCCCTTGTCTCAATCAATCTTCCTATGTCTCTTTATCCCACCCTAAACATACATAGTCTCTCTCCATATCTCCATTGTCACTCCCTCTCCCTCCACTTCTCACTCTCTATGTCTTTCTTCTTCTATCCCTCTCTCTCTCTCCCCCCTCCGCTCTCTCTCTCTCTCTCTCTCTCTACCCTCCAATCCTCTCTCTTTATCTCTCTCTCCCACCTCCATATTTATGTCTCCCTCTCCCTCTCTTACCCTTCTCTACCTCTCTCACTCCTCTCCCTCTCTCTCTCTTCATTCCTCCTCTCCCCTCTCCTTCATTTATCTCCATATCTCCTTTGTCACTCCAACTATTTCTCCACCTCTATCATATGTCTTCGTTCTTCCCTCTCATATATATATATATATATATATATATATATATATATAACAAATTTAATATTGTTTTAATATAAGTTATTCAATTTAATAATATTAATATGAATATTAGATTTAATAATAATAATAATATTAATATTAATATTTTAATGTTAATGTTGGGATTAATAATGTTTTTTTTGTGTGCTATTATTATTAATTTGGTCCATAGGATTCATTTATTATTAGATGTTTATTTGTACTCCTATTTGATATTTTTTTATTTATTTACTTTACCTTTTTATACTTCTTTTATAAATATAGTATTGGGCCCATGGTATTTGGCCTATGGTATTAATAATAATTTGTCCCATGGTATTTGGCCCATAAGATTACCCTAAATAAAACCTCTTTTTTGAGTTTTTGTAAATACAAAGAGATTTATAGAGTAAATATAAAAGGAAGTTTATTTATTTACCATACCTCCGGAGTAAGTAGAAAAAGAGGTTTTATTTATTTACCATACCTCTAGTTTATTTATATTTATATTTATTTATATTTACCTTTTTTATAAATATGGTATTTGGCCCATAGGCCTTTAGTTTATTTACCATACCTCTAATTTATTTATATTTTTATTTATTTACCATATTTTTTTAGTGTTTGTAAACCTCTTCATATTTTGATAAATTTATTTTTTAATGAATTTTTAATTGCTTATTTATATGATTTTCTAAATTATTGTTTAAGCCAACATTATTGAGATTTTATTTTTAAAACTTTCTCTAGTTTTTGTTATTTTGGCTTCAGACACACATCGCAGTCATACTGGATTGTAAAATGCGCCTCTCGGCTCAATAAGAACCATTGAGCAAATCAATCAATACTGATAGAGGTGACTAAAAAGACCCTGAAACTCAATTACTTCCCCCAAAAAATTTCCTTTATAAACCTTTTTTATTTTTTAAACCTTTCATTAAATCCATATAAAAATCTCTCTTTTATTAGAAATTTTCAACAAATATTAGTCACTATTTAAAGAAATATTATTTAATATACTTTCATTAAATCGATATAAAAATATCACTTTTATTAGAAATTTTCAACAAATATTAATCAATACATAAAAAATATTATTTAATATGCCAAAATTTTATAAAGAGTTTGATCAAATCCTTTAAATAGAATTACTTAGTTAAAAGTTATGGATAAATTTACCATATCAATAACTTTTCAAACATTCAAACCTGGACGAATACGATGACAACTGTAGGGTTTTCAATTCACCCATGTTCCACCAACGCGGCAACAGCTCAAGGTGAACGTGCGTGTGGACTGGTCCCTCTGATTGTCCCAGTAGAGACTCTCCTAGGTGGAAGCTCAGTAAATACTGAGCAGTTCTGCACTTTAGTTACACAGAAAAAAAACTTAGTTCTTCTCAATTATAATAAGATTGTCAACTTTATAACAAAATGAGAATAAGGTTGTCATTTTTCAAAACACTATTACCTTTTTACATTTATATTAACCAACTCAGTTAACAAAATGATAATAAGGTTGTCATTTTTACATTGATATTAACCTTTTAAATTACAGTAATGTTGAAACACTTTGGTTAATATCAATTATAATAAGATTGTAATTTTTACATTGCTTTTAATTAACAAAATTATAGCAGAATATGTTTTTAGTTTTGAATAAAATATCAAAAAACCTCTACTCAAAATCCAATAAACCATATTAATTTCAGTGAATATCATATATATATATATATATATATATATATATATATATATATATATTCTTTCAAAAATGCGCGTAATTTTTATCCCAAAACATAGTTACAGCTGCTGTCATAAGACATAATGAAAGGGTAAAACAATTCCAGCTACAGGAGAAAACATCCAAATTAAAACAGCATACGGTCATATTAAAATAGAAAGCAAGCGACCAAGTTTTTAGTAGGAATGTTTGATAGTACCTTTCCTCTCCTTGGAACGAAAACAGAATAGGTGAGTGAGGTATTGCAAGAAGAAGAGCTGGCTAGAGCATATTATCCGAAGAAAAATGGTATGGCTTGCTTTAGGTAAGACGACAACGTTATGAGCTGCAGTTTATTTCCACTACGAGACCAAACAATTTAACAATTCAGCTCAACCATTTTGTTTTAAATTAACCCCCTCTGTACAGTGTATTTGGTATTCAGGTAATTACTTCCAGAAATTAATGGATACTGGAGGGCTTGACGTTTCAGATTATTTCCAATCTGGGTCCAATCAATTTAACAATTTCAGTTGTAAAATCATCCGCATGGTACATGAAATTTTCTTCTAATCAAGTATTTCCAACTATTGTTGGAGGGCATGAATTCTCTCGCAATTTTCTCTTCCTCGCTTTTGGCATGAAGTCTCTGCTCTACCATTTCCTTAGATTATCCTCCTTGTTTGGGATTTCCTATCAGCAATTATTGGAGGGCATGTAGTCTCTGGCAATTCTCTCTACCATCTTTTGGCATGAAGTCTCTCGAAATTTTTTGGTTTATTTATATAATTATTAAAACTTATTTGTTAAGCCGACATTTATTTTTTATTTTTATTATTTTAATTTAAAATTTGAGCCGACATTAAGGACGTGACAAACCTGACATCGGGGTCATACTGGGCTGTAGATGCGCCTCTCGGCGCAATTAAGAAAATGTCACACTTTATTACATGAAATAAATCATAATATTATTTTTCATTAAACTTATAATATTTTTTAACAAAACATAAATATAAATACAAAAATTTCAATGGAATCAATATCACCTTTATTATCACCTTTATTAGAGTTTATATGAAGAATCCATATCTTCCATAAGATGACTTATCTTGTTAATCATCATGGCATTTAGTGGATGTCACATTAGCTTATATTACTGAGAATGTAGAGATATTTATGTGTGGGCTTACTTTCTCTAGAGGCTGCATATGATAAACCATAAGTAGATGTACCTGCAATGTATCTTAACACCCTTTTTTCAACCTTCCAATGACAGTTTTTAGGAGAATCCATAAATCTAGAAATATTACTAGCTGCAAATGACATATGAGGTCTAGTAGCAGTTAGATACATAATACTATCAACAAGTTTCTTATACAAATTCTAATTAACAACAGTACCCACGTCATCTTTACTTAACTTTGTACCAATTTCAATAGGAGTATCCATCGATTTACACCTGTCCATCTTATAAAATTTCAAAATGCCAGTAGCATACTTTTTTTGACCCATAAAGATACCGTCATGTGTTTGTTTCACTTAAATACCTAAGAAGTATCTCATTAATCCAAGATCTATCATTTCAAATTCATTTTTCATTGCAAATTTAAATTCATCTAACTGCATGTTACTTGTATAAATAATGTCATCAACATAAAGACACAATATCATCATATTACTTTGATGATCATTCTTGATATATAAAGTGGGTTCGTGGTCTCTCCGTCTAAAACCATTATCAACAAGTAATGGTCTATTTGGCTGTACCAAGCTCTTGGAGCTTGCTTCAAGCCATACAATTCTTTCTTAAACCTGTACACCTTATGTTTTTTTTTTTTTTTTTTTTAAATTTCAAAACAAGGTGGCTAATCAACATACACTTCTTCATTCAAAATACCATTTAAAAAAGTAGACTTTACATTCATTTGGTAAAGTGGTCACCTGTTTTATGTTGCAATAACTAATACAAATCGAACAATATCAATTATTGCTACAGGTGCAAATGTTTCACCATAATATATGCCATGTTCTTGTGAAAAACCTTTGGAAATGAATCTTTCTTTGTATTTATCAACTTCACCTCTCTCATTTAAATCAGTGTTAAAAAACCATTTGACACCTATAGAATTTCTATCATCAAGTAGATCAACCAAATCCTAAGTTTGATTTCTTTCAATAGCATCGATTTCATTATTCATTGCATCTACCCATTCTTTGTCCTTTATAGCCTCTTCAAAACAAGTAGGTTGAAATTAAAGAAATGATAAATTTACAATATCATCAGCATCGTCTTGTGCATAAATATCACTTAAGATTCTCATTTTTAGATTATCAAAATGAGACTCACTTAAAGATGATGAACTGTTACTGCTAGATGTACTACTACTAATTTTGTCTTGAACCTATAATCTAGGAGTGCTCGTAGTTGGTGTTTGATGTTGATGTTCGTCTAACATAATAAAAGGACTAGGACAAGTATTGTTCTCCATTTCATAAAAGATCTGTCTTCCAAAAATTTCACATCTCGACTTATGGAAAAAATTTAACCAGTCTGTATGCTTTAGATTCGTCACTATACCCTATAAAGATATACTTTTTTCTTATATCATCAAGCTTCTTTCTTAATTTTTCTGGAACATGAGCAAAAGAAATACAACCAAGTACTCAAAAGTGTGAAACAATTACCTTTTGTCCACTCCATGCTTCTTCAGGTACAATACTTTGAACACTGGAAGTTGGCAATCTATTCAAAATATATACAGAACATGCAACTACTTAGGCCCTTAAATATTTAGACAAATTTCATGTTTTGAGCAAACTTCACGCCATATTCATAATTATTTGATTATTTATTTCCGCTACTCAGTTCTGTTGTGGAGTATAACTCATTTTTGTCTATTTTTTAATACCATGTTGTTTACAAAAATCAATGAATTCGTTAGATTCATACTCACCTCCTTTATCAGACCCGAGAAATTTAATAAACTTTCCACTTTGTTTTTCAGCCTCAGATTTGAACTCCTTGAACTTGGAAAATGTTTCAGATTTGTATTTGATGAAATACACCCAAATTTTCTTGCTAAATTAATCAATAAAAGTAAGAAAATAGAGACTTCCATCAACTCATTTTTCTTGCATTGGACCGCAAAAATTTGTATGCACTAACTCTAGTTTTTCTTTGGCTCTATAAGAGGCTGATGCTAAACTATCTTGCTTATGTTTACCAATTATACAACTTGTACAGGAAGAGATATGGTTAGATAAAGTAGGCAAACCTTTCATCGTAGATTGTCTTTGCAACAAATTCATACCTTTGATAGGTAAATGACCATATCGCAAATGCCACAAGTCAGAGTCATTAAGCGTTGAAACATTATGTGCATACAACTTCTCACTTTTCATTTGTAGTTGATACAACTTGTTCTTTGTCATAGGAATCTTTGCAAAAAGAGACTTATGTTCATCAGAAATCATGCAAGTAGTGTTGTGAAAGCTAACATCGTAACCATGTGCATCTAACTGTCCAAAAATTAACAAATTATGCTTGAAATTGGGTACATAAGGAACATCATAGATATTCTTCACAACATTTTGTTTGGTTAAGACATGTACAACACCCTTTCCTAAAGCTTTAACCTAACGATCATCACCCAAACCAATAGAGGAACTGAAATATGTATCAAGATGTGAAAACAAATCACAAAGACCAGTCATATGATTACTACATCCGTTGTCTACCAAAAAAACATATTTACTAGGTACTTGCACGGTCACTTGGCATGCCAGAAATAAAGCATCTGATATTTCACATTCATTGTTTGTGACATGGGCTCTTTTTTTACTTGAAACATACTATAATTTTAGATTGTCCTCTTCCTTTTCCTCTCTTGCCACGAAACCATATGCCTCTACTTATATCCATAGAAGCTTTAGATTTGAAGGCATGCTCTAAAGTATTGACATATAAATTAATTCTTGCTTCATGAGCCAATAAATAACTAGTTAATTCTTCCACAGACAATCTTTTTTATTATCTCGACTCAAAAACAGTAACTATCATGTCCAATTTTTTGGTCAAACATCTAAGAACCTTCTCAACGCTTCTTTTAACTTCTAGTTCTTCACCATTAATATGAAGCTTATTAACAACACCCATAACTTTAGTCATCAACTATTTCTAATTCAGTCATTTTAAGTGTTTCAAGTTGTGTTCTTAGAGTTTGTAATTTCAATATCTCTACTTTCTCATTACCTTGATAAGCAACCTTAAGTATATACCATATTGATTTAGTTGTCTTAAAAATAGTGGTCAAACATCTAAGAACCTTCTCAACGCTTCTTTTAACTTATAGTTCTTCACCATTCATATGAAGCTTATTAACAACACCCATAACTTTAGTCATGAACAGATCAACTATTTCTAATTCAGTCATTTTAAGTGTTTCAAATTGTGTTCTTAGAGTTTGTAGTTTTAATATATCTACTTTCTCATTACCTTGATAAGCAACCTTAAGTATATACCATATTGATTTAGTTGTCTTAACAACAGTGATTTTAGGAAGAAAGGAGTCATCTAATGAATTTAAAATGTAGGACTTAGCTCTACCTTATTTTTGTTTAAGTTCATCAAATTTGTTTCTTTGAGCATCACTCATTGCATCAATTACATTTTCATAAGGTTTTGGGAACCCCAATTCTACATTTTTCCAGCAACCTAAACCTTATAAGCAGGCTTGCATTTAAATCTCCAAAAATCATAGTGCTTTCTACTAAATAATGGTGTAGGGATTGAAAACTAACTTGTTGAAACCTTGTTGAAAGAAATAAAAAATATGAAAACAACTCATTTTAAACACTTCAAAAATAAATAGGATAAAAGGAATTTCAAGTAGTATACTGATTAAAGGGTCTCTGTCGGCTAAGAAAGAAATTCAAATACAGAGAATTGCAGATATATGGATGCCTTTATATATCTTGCTTAACACTAGTCAAAGAGTACAAAAACATGAGATTATGAGCTCCTTTGCCAAAAGTTAGTGTGACGAAACAAACTATGAGATTTTTTTTTTTTTAAACATCACATTAATTAAACACACGCAAAGAGTTTCTTACTTCTTGCTCGAGGCTCCTTTCGCTGCAAAAAAACTACAGGCATAACTCTTTCTCTTGAGCGTAAAGTTCTTCCCCTTTGAATGCAGTAGCGGTTATCTCGAACGTAGCAGGAAGGACTCTTAGTCCCCCTCTCTGATCATAAAAATGGATCAGATCAAAAGCCCCTTCGGTGTTGATCTTGGTAGAAATGAAATATTTGCACGAAATAGTAGAAACGAAATGGTGGATTTTGACAAATATTTCTTTAGCTGCTCAGAATTTGGTGGTCTCTGCCCACTTTAATGCAGATGAACTCCTTGAAGAAAGCATTGTGAAGGTGAAATCCTTTGGCAAGAACTCCTTAAAATCCTTTGGCTGCAGGCAGTGGAAAGGTCAAAGTGGCTCAACTAAGGCAAACAATCATTGCTAGCAACAAAAAACAGGAACTAGGGCAGTGGCTCTAACCCTCAAAATTCAACAGTTCACCCAAATAGAACCAAATCTATGATACCATGACAGAACTAAGAAGACAACAGAAAAAATTACTGAGAGCACACCACTAGTTTTATTATGGAGAAATATATACATATGAAAATGGATAGTTACAACAAAAACAATTTAACCGATTAATAATTAACTCTATTGAAACTAATTCTAAATTAATGATTATTTTTTTAATAGACATCAATTCATATTGAAAAGTTAAAATAAATTTTTAATAATTTCTTGCAATATACACCAAAATTCCAAATCTAAATAAAAGAAGCGAGACAGTTTCGAGTTGGACATTGGGTTGAGTTGTAAAACAACATGATTAACGAGTTTAACATTGGTTTGAGTTGCAAAATACCATGGTTAACCCTGAATATATAGAAATGGCATTGAAATTTGAATATCAAACTCTCCTATTTCATTAAATATGACAAATAACCAAGTTAAGCTAACTATAATAAGTAGAGATGTGAGTTATACTACACCAATTGAGAAACTAGAGTAATAAGCCTAGAGAAGATAAACCTGGAGTTACTATGTGGCATGGCTTGGCTTGTGTAACAGATGTTGGAGTTGGAGTTAAAGTACCAGAACTTGAATGAGTCATTCATTCAAGGGAAGTCTCGATTAGAACATAATCGAACCCCCATTGAAAAGCTAAATAAATTAACATAAATGAATGAGATTACTGGAATAATAGAATTATGACTACTCAGGATTTTTATAGCAGAGAACTGGTCTCAGAGGAAATAATAACAATTGGGAGGAAGCCTAGCTTAAAACAAAACCCAATTATCATTCAAAAGCTGATAAAATGAACAGAATTGAAAGGACAAGGGCTTTTGAGAGAGAAAATGTAATCCACAAGAAATGACAACAATATAGTTTGGTTGTACATAACTCCAAGTTCACAATAGAACCCAACCCTCATTTCCACGCTCAAGAAATTAATGAATATGAATGCACACATAAAATGAAAGATATAGCAAATCTAAGGTTTATGAGATCCAGAATAAGATGGAATATTAACAAAATGTATCAGGAATTTCAGCCCTACGATGACTGCAAGAGAGAGTTTATCTCTGTTCCTTCCTCCATCCAGCTGAAGTTCAACTTCATCTGTTCCTATTTGAAATATCGTGTTAATCACCTTGGTATCTAATAGACGTCACATTAGCTTCTATTACTGATAAGGTTGAGATATTCATGTGTGAAATTTCAAAATGGTTCATGAGGATTGAAATCCTTGACATTGATTGGAATCACATGGAAAAACCATAACCCTAACCTTAGATGTCTATTAGCATATGTTAAAAACTTGGTTTCTAATGAAATAAGGGGTCCCATTCTTCTTTTATCACATATTTGTTCCATAGGAAAGAAAATATTTCAGAGTTGGATATTGAAGAAAAAAATGTATAAGATCTGATAGTGATCATATTCGCCAAGATGTTCATGGCATCTCTTAAAATTTTGGCTCAAATAGGTATCTATGCATAGGCCTTGTGTCCATGCATGAAAAATATATCTTAAAAATTTACTTATTTTGGCATTTTTTAATTCTTCTTAAGTCCAAACTTAAGAAAAGTATGATAAATAATTCAGTTAGTTGTATTGCCTTTATAACTCATGTTTCTAAAGTTTATAACATTGGAAATTAATATTTCCATTTTAAAAAATAAAATAAAGTGATGAGATCAAATTTTTCTCTTTGATATTTTCTTTGAGGATCTTGAGGAAATATGGTTATTCAAGAAATTATAAATTTTTGTAATGAGTGGGTGAAGGACATATTAGAGATCACATCCAGAGAGAGAGAAAAGGGCAGATTTGAATTTGAATATTTCCCACCACAGCTTCTTCTATGCATTACAATTTTCTCCGCTTTTTTATATTATTACTGAAGCTTCCATATTTCCATATTCAAACTTTAAAATTGTCAACTCCTTCCCACCATTTCTCAAATGGAAATTGAACAATAATTTAAAAATTGTGAATGAAAATAATTTAATCATGCTCGATAACATTTAAATATATATTAAATAAACTAAAAGTATTTTCCAAGTATATCATTAACTTGAAAATTAATTGTTTGTGTTGTTTGTCAAGTTTGAAATTGCATGATAGTTATCAATTACCTATACATGCTATAAATATTATGTTGTAGGTTTATTAGATCTAATGGCCCAAAATTAATTTGGACGGGAACATACTACTCTAAAATAGCAACAACCTGCTACATATTAAAGTTAAATCAAACATAAAAAAATAGAATGTAAGTAAAAGTAAGTATTTGTAATTGACCCAACAATATATTTTAAACTTAATTAAGAAAATGTCACACTTTCTTACATCAAATAAATAATAATATTTTTTTCATTAAATGTATAATAATTTTAAACAAAATGTAAATATAAATACAAAAATTCCAATGGAATCAATATCACCTCAATTAGAGTTTATATGGAGAATCTATATCTTCAATAAGCTGACTTATCTTGTTAATCACCATGGTATCTAGTGGATGTCACATTAGCTTCTATTACTGACAATATCATTCTATGTATGTATGGACTTTCAAAAGGATTGAGGAGGATCAAAATCCTTAACATTTCCTGGAATCACATTGCAAAAACCATAAACCTAACCCTAAATGTCTATTAGGCTATGTTAAACACTAGGTTGTTAATAAACAAAAAACATTTCATTCTTATTCTATCAAGTATTGGTTCCATAGGAAAGAAAAAAATGAGTTGAATATTGAAGGAAAATAAAGTATAAGATCTCATAGTGATCATATTGGCCACAATGTTCATGAAATCTCTATGGTGAGTAACCATTATTATTATTTGATTTTGGGATAGAGAAGAAAAGAGAAAATTATAGGCCTTGGCATTTTCTTATATTGGGATTTCCTAGCATAGATCTTGTTTATTTGTTTGTTTGGATAAAAAAAAATTTCTTATTTCTTTCATTCAATTCCAACTGATATCAATCAATTCCTTATTAAACCAATAATATTATAGGCCTACAATCTTATATAAAATAATACACTATAAAAAGTACAATGTTATAATATTTGTTGTGATGATTTGTTCTAGTGGAATGGATACAATAGTTACAAATCATGTTAATATCAAAACAAGTTTCTTTAGGGTTTTGTGGGAATTTGCAAGATCTAATCATTGGTGTAAATCTTGCGAACACTAGCCATATTGAATGAATATACTAACAATATTAATTATCAGTTCAAAGAAATATTTTCAAAGATGAAAGAACAATTTTCCAAATGACACACAACATCAAGATTAATGTGCTGGCTCTAGACAACAAGTTTATATTTTTCAAGGAATTTGGTGGATCTAACTTAGGAAATGGCTCAAATGATAAATATATAATAAGAGCCAAGAAAAAACAAAAAAGGAGTTGGAAAAGGGTTATATGTAAAGAGATAAAGTTGGATTTCCATCACTTCTTCTCAAAATTTATTTAAAGTGGAACAAAAATGGACATGAAACCTTGTCAAGGTGGGATTGATATTATTAACTTGATTCAATGGTTGCAAAAATTAGAGGTTTATCTCAACGTTAATTAAATCACAAAAGAGAGATATATTTCATTTTCCCAATTCAAGATATAAGACCATGAAAAAGTTGGTTAGAAAGTCACATGTATATTTTTATGCTAGAGGATAATCCCCCAACAACTAACTGAGCGGTATTTAAAATTATCATCGAGTCCCAACTGTCGCCTATTAAGTATGAAGAGGACCAATAGGTCCACTAGCATTATTTTTTTGTAGGAAAAATGATGGAGTGTGTAAAAGTACACCAGCAAGTTAAGAAAAATGAAAACATTATAATTATATATTTAAAATAATACAATAAATATATTTGATAATATATATTTATATTTTGATACAAAATAAATAACAATTTTATTAATGAAATTAAAAATATGCATAATGTTCAACTACACATGTTTGTATGAACTTTGACAATCTATATCTATAACCCTCATCTTTTCATTTCCATCCAAAACTATATTACCATACTATGGAACAATCCTTTCATCTTTTTCCTTTTTCTTTAAGGTAGATCAGTATTTGTATTATATTCAAGTTTTCACCTAGTTTGTAGAAAATACACCATACATTATGCATATAAAAAGGTAACTACAAATACCTTAATTTGTTTTTGTATTTTTAGTTGTAAAATGACCCTTATAAGGAAAAAATTACTGACATCTAATAACATTTCAATGTATAATATTTTAATAGCCAAATTCAATTAAATCCAGCTTTCTAACGTATGTTATGAATATAAAAAGGTAAGTAAAAATACCTTAAAATATGAATTTTCACTTCTAAGATGACCTTGTAAGGAAAATTTGTAAACATCCAATAAATTTCAATGTCTAATCCCTCAATGTATACAAGGTCAAAAGTTTTTGGTATTGTAACTAATTCCGAGGATACAAAACAATGGAAGAAATGGATAAATATTTTGAAAATTCAATTTATGAATCATAGTTAATTAGTTTGAGTGGATGTTCCTAGTATTTATATTGGAACACATTTTTTTTTTGTAAGCTTGGCAAGACTACATCTTCATCATGTCCAATATATCACCCCAATCGGGGCGAGGAATTGAACCGGTGACTTCACATCAAGGAGTGCCTTAACTGAGCACCCAATCACCATCTATCCAAGACCTCGTGAACTATTGAAACATGTTTTTTAAATAAATTAAAACAAATAGTATTTTCAATAAGAGAATTTCTTATGAAAAAATTGTAGTCTTCTCATGCTACACTTTGGATTTCTTTATTGCCGATTTTTTTATATTATTCAACAACACGTGGACCACCTCCCTGGGCCCCTCTATCATCCTTTGTCTTAGATCTCATTCCATCTCCATATTTGTTTCATGTACATTGTTGTGTACCGAAGTCCTAGATTATTTGTCTCTCAATTTCAAAATGCACACTATCAACATCCACATGCTCCAGATGCACTCAAAATCTGTCTACTTGTGTAATTCAAACTCCCTCCCCTATCTCAAAATATTATTGTGTGTTCTCTCATTCAACAGAGACAACATCCAGTGGAGAAACATTCGAAATTCAGTAGGATTCTACTTCAGGTATGCCATCATCTTGCTTTGTAATCCTTGTAAGGACATATCACTTGTTTGCATTGCATTTCCTCTTGGATACTTAGCTTTTCCGACATAGAAGTTTCTGTGAGAATTTCTTTTTATATCGATTTGACGAGATTCAGGGTTAAATTACATGCTTCTCCCTTGCAGATTCAATGTGTGATTTTTTAATTGATTGGGGTTTATATTTAATTTGCATTAGCATGGGATCAATTGCCTCTTTCATGAGCATAGTTAAGGAACCATCAACACCAAGCTCATCAACATTAATTGGATATCCTAATCTATTATTTAATATCACCATTTTCCTAAATATTTGTTGTAGAAATATATATGTTGTAGAGTTATCTCTCGGTATTTTTTCAACAATGAATCAATGAAATGATGTGATAAGATGAATTATCTTACTAGTTCTTGTCGTGCATAAGCTCTAGCATTTCCTGATACACTTTATCAAAAAGTGAATACCCCACACTCAAGACTCTTCTAGGCACTTTAAACTAGTTGGGGTCACAACCCAGCCTCTTAGACAAAAACAAAACCAAATCACCAATCAATTTTTTTCAACAGGTGATATCTTCTCATGAGATTGGTCTTCAATATATGTGATTCACCGAAGAATTAATGGTTGGTATATATTGAGGGTATGGGTATATCCCTTATGTTAGCAAGAAGGCGAGGTCCACTATCAAAGTTCTAATTTAAAATTCATCTTGATTGGTCAACAATATAGGATAAATGTTTTGCGAGGGATTACATGTGTGATGTTCGAAGGGGGGCTGGGTGGTGTCCGCACTCATACGTCCACCTCACCCTTGGGCATAATTATGTTCCTCTCCTTTGTTAGCTATTAGGTTAGATCATGTGATGAAATATCAATGTTGGGGGTGGTAAAAAATATTAAAAAATGCAGAGGTTCATACAATATCAATCAACCTCGATCTAGAGTTTGGCTAGACCTTAGATGATTTCCTTTGACTTTCGTTCATCCGAGAATTGTTTGATCTCAACTTTATCACTAATTCTTGGCTCAATACAATGCCACATTTATCCCTTAGGTGATTGATGGGATTTTGTTGAAAATCATAATAAGTAGGGCTCCCTTTGTTCAATTTCCTCATTTGTAAATCCTAAACAAAGCCTCCTTATGTTGAGGACTAAATAAAAAATCCTTGGCCTATATTCAAATCGATGCCTTTTCATTCACATAGAAATATTTTGCAGTTGGATCGAACTTTGTGTATATGTTGTCACTCTAATACATTACAGATCAATCATTACAACATATACTTGTGGATCCATATGTAATGTAAATATTTTTCCATCTCTCTGGAGTTTATCGATGGGCTCATGTTGATGGATAACTCTCTCTTCTCAAGAACACGATAAAAATCCAATAATCACTCAATCTTATCTTAGCACTATTTTGAAACATATGTTGAAGGGACTCAACACACATAAGCTTCCATTTACACTGGTCAGTTTGATAGAGCATTTATGAAATATGAGGGGAAGTAACCAATATAATCTCGTCAAGTCTAGGATGTCTATTCTATTGAATTATCCATGCACAAGCAGATTAAGTTTGATATATAACCACTCACGAACCTAAAAAATTGGCCATGGAAACAAGATATGACTAATGTTTTTCTATTTATTCCTCCTTGGAATGAGGAATGCAATGCAATGAGAAAATGAATCAAGAACATTTCTAAAAAATAAGGCCATCAATACAAAAAATATAGCATACAAAATTATAACTCCCCCATGTTATAGATGTAAATTTTTTGTTTTAAGTGATTGGAAACAAGTTTTCAATACTTGAATAAATGAAGCATATTAAAAATAAAAAAAATTTGTAATCTGCAATAATGTATTACTATTGCGAATTTTCAATCAATTTCTTCACGCAAATACTTTTCTTATATGAGTGGACAAGAGAAGTAAAGAAAGGTGACCTTTTGGCCCTAGTGGGAACAAAGTTCTTGAGATAGGGCACCAATTGTGATGGATTTCCCTTCCCTTGAAGAAGTGAGAGTAATTCTTCCAACCACCACATAATGTCCATTTGTGGAATGTTATATCCCCTCTTCCAAATTCAAAAGAACCTACAAATCCAATACAATAAGATACAATAGAATCAATTTCAACTCCACAAGTGCATAATAGGTTATGGATCTATATATAGAATGAGATTAATGACATCTCTCTATGAGAAGGAAAGTGAGAGTGAGAGTATACATCAACCCATTTAGACAGTTGATGATGATGAGATGAGATGGGGGTGTTTCAAGGAGGAAATGAAAGCAACAAAAAGGAGTTGAAAATAAAGAAAATGATCAAAACGTGTCCTTGTATTTTCCATAAAACTTATAATGGTGGGGTTGAAGGCCAAGCTCATGTGAAATGGTCAATATGTGATAGGGTTATGTAGATCTAGTGATTTCAATATCAACAAGCATAGGGATTTCCACCTAAATATTTCTAGTATTAGGAGGAGGTTTCTGTTGTCTTCTTCTACTCCTTATCATATGTCAATCTTCTTTCCACACCTTCAAAAAAATGAACTTTCGACTTCTTTCTCTTCTGCTCATCCAAATAGGTAAACTAAATCTTCACATTTCTCAGACAACTGAGTGTAGAGGCTTCTAAAAATATTCTTCAAGCTTTGAAAACTTGCTTCCAATCAGTGAGAACAAAAATTTGTATTTTTCTATATATTCTTCCTAGACTATCTAGTTAATACTAACATAAGTAAATAAGTATCAGAAATGGATCATTGTATGATTTTTCATCCATTTTGGTACCTTTTGACTGGTATTACAACTATTGGCTTGTCCAGATCATTTTATGAGTATGACCATTTTTTTGATTTGGGGTATTGAAACCTCCGAAATTCAATTTTGGATTTCAATGGTTTGTTTTGAGGTTGGTGGGGAAACATTTTGAATAAATACCTTTGTTGGTGTTCTACAAGTCAATGAATTTCAAATGGTACAAAGATTAACTCAATCAATATTTTTATGAATAATTCATGTCAAGAGAGTTGAACTTCCTCACTCTTGTGCTCCCCCATACAACTCTCTTCCTCACTCTTGTGCTCCCCCATAGATCATATAGTTGGCCCCCATCAACCCTAATCACATGAACTCAATCTATAGCTCCCTATGAAATTGAAACTCACTCCCTTATCCTAATACATTCTAGTATGGTTTCTCATTCAACAAAGAAAACATTCAACAGAGAAGCATTCAAACTTCATTGGAATTTCACTTTGGGTATGCCATTATATTTCTCTATAATCATTTTAAGTCCATACCATTTTTTTTCATTGCATTAACTCTCGGATACTTATCTTTTCCAACATAGAAGTTCCCGTGAGAAGTTATTTTCACATTGATTTCACAAGGTTTAGGGTTCAAGTACATGCTTCCCCCTTGCAGATTTAGTGCGTGATTTTTTATTTGAATGGTGTTTATATTTAATTTGTGTTAGCACGGGATAAATAACCTATTTTATGAGCACAATTAAGGAACCACCAACACCAAGATCATCAGCACAAACTAGATCTCCTGCTCTACTATTTACTATCACCATTTTACCAAACCTTTATGTAGCACTATACGTGTTACAAATTTATCTCTTGGTATTTTTCCAGCACTAAACCAATGTAATGCTATGATAAGGAAAAGTATATGACTACTTCTTGTGGTGCCTAAGCTCTGGTGCTAGTCATAGTTCTCATACATTTTCTCATTGATTGAAGACCCCAAACTCAAGAATATTCTCAGAACTTTGAATTAGCTGGTACCAAAACCAAATGAATGATCAATGAACAAGAACTATATTCTCCTTGTCTTGATATTCAACAATTATGATTCACCAACAAGAATAAATCGTTGGTATCGATTAAGGGGAGCGGTATATCCCTTACGTTAGCAAGAAGGGGGGTCTACTATAAAAGATTTAATTCAAAATTGAACTCGATTGGTGAACAATAGAAGAACAATAGTTTGCGAGAGGGGTACCCCTATGATGTAGGAAAGGGGGTGTGGGGGGGGGGGGGGTCCACACTCATACTTACACCTCACCCTTGGGCATAATTATGGTCCTCTCCTTCGTTACTTTTTATTCTATATATTGTGATTAAGCATGAATGTGGGGATTGGCCAACCATATCCAACAATGTAGAGATTCATAAAATATCAGTCAACCTCGAGCTAGAGTTTGGCTATGCCTTAGATAATTTCCTTCACCTTTCATTGATATGAGATCCCTTTGATCTTAACTTCATCAACAATGCATGACTTAATATGATGCCTCGAGTGATTGATGATCTTGGGTTGAAAATTACAATAAGTAGGGCTCCCTTTGTTAAATTTTCTCATATTTAAATCATGAATAGAAAATCCTTATGTCGAGGGATAAACAAAGAAAAATTGGACTAGATTCAAATCGATGCCTTTGCATTCACATAGAAGAACTATGTAGTTGCGTCAAAATTTGAGTAAAAATTATTACACCAATACATTAGATATTGATCATTACAATGCATACTTGTGAAGCCATACATAATGGAAATATATATCCATCTCTCTTGGAGTTGACCAATGGGGTCATGATGATGGCTAACTATATGTTCCTAACAACACTGGATCGAAAGCCACAAATCACTTAACCCTCTCTTATCACTATGTTGAAACGTATGTTGAAGTGACTTACGGTGCATACACTTCCATTCACATTAGCCAATTTTATAGAGCATTTATACAATATCAGGCAAAATACCCAACTTGGTCTCATTAATTATAGAATTTCTATTCTAATTAATTATACATGCAAAATAAATTGAATTTTGATATATAACCACTAACGAAACTACAAAATTGGCCATGGAAAGAAGAGTCCTAGTCATTCCTCCTTGGAATGAGGAATTCAATGCAATGATCAAATGCATCAAGAACATCTCTCAAAAGCAAGGTCATCAATACAACAACTAGAACTTACAAAAGTATAAATCCTTGCTGCTATGGATGTCAATTTTTTGTTATCAATGATTGGAAAGAAGTTTTTAATACTTGAAGTAATGAAACATATTAAAAATAAAAAATTCGTAATCTTCAATAACGTATTACTATTGTGAATTTTCTATTGATATTCTTCCAAACATTTAATTTTTGACTGAAAATATAAACTGTTGAATTTGATACCCTTTAGATTCCTCCTTTCAATTTACTATACTATTATGGGTTTTCATTTCAATAAAATAAATAAACCCACTCAGTAATGTGGGGTGTTCACAAATCAACCAACAAAAAGCATGTCTTTTGATCAATTTTTTCAGGTAAAGACTTGCTTGTATGAGATGAAGAGGGAACTTAAGAAAGGTGACATTTTAGCGTAAATGGGAAAAAATTAACATAGGGCGAAATTCATGGTGGATTTCCTTTCCTTTAAAGGAGAGGTATTAATTCTTCCAACTACAACATAGTATCCATGTCGGGAATGTTATAGTTTCTCTACCACAGTCAAAATAAATAATGAATCTAATGTAAGAAGATACAATATAATCATATTCAACTCCACAAGTACATAATAGGTTACGGATCTACATCTAGAATGAGAGTAAATGAAATCTCTTTGGGAGATGGAAAGTGAGGGTGAGAGTGGACATCATTCCATTTAGATTGTTGATGATGATAAGATGATCTGGGGGTGTTTCTAGGAGGAAATGAAAGCAACAAAAAGGAGTTGAAAATTAAACATGCGATCAAACCTTGGCCTTGTATATTTCATACAACTCGTAATGGTGGATTTTAAGGCCAAGCTCATGTGTAATGGTCAATATGTGATGGGGTTCTGCAAAGATAGTGATGCCAATATTTGCAGGCATGGGACTCACCACCCAAATATTTCTAGTAGTTCCACTACTAAAGGAGGAGGTTTCCATGGTCATGTTCTACTCCTTATCATATGGAAATCTTCTTTCCCCAACTTCCAAAAAATGAAATTTGGGCTTATTTCTCGTCTACTCATCGAACTAGGTGTACCCAATCCTTTTCTACACATCCAAATGGGTGAACAAAATCTTCACGTTTCTCACACAAGTGAGTGTATAGGATTACCAAAAATTACTTCATGTATTGAAAACTTGCATCCAATCACTAAGAACAACAAATTTGAAATTTTCTATATATATTTCCTAAAGTATCTAGTTAAGGATAACATAGGTAACTATGTATCTGAAATGGGTCATTGTATGGTTTGTCATCTATTTTGGTAATTTTTGACTAGAAAGATAGGAAATATTGACTTGTATGGCTCATTTTAAGTGCAAGCCCATTTTTTTTTTCGGGTCTTGAAACTTCCATAGTTCATTTTGGGCTTTCAACGGTTTGCTTCATGGGGGGGGGGGGGGGGAGGGGGAACTTTGTGAATAAGTCCCTCTTTTTCTATTATACATGTCAAGCCCTTTGAAATGGTACAAATATTAGCTAAATCAATATATTTATGAACGATTTATGTTAGGAGAGTTGAACTTCCTCATTCTTATGCTCCCCCAAGGATCATATAGTTGGTCCCCCTCAACCCCAATCACTCCCCAAAGGAATGCTTGTTGTAAAGGAAAATAAATTTCTACAATGCTAGGATGTTATGTTAACTCTGTGTTGTTCAACTCATATTTATGATGTATATAGGTATATAAAAAGATACACAAGGAAAGATGAAAGTTCTCATTTTAAATACAAATACAAAATGCCACAACATTTTCTATGGTTGTAAATTATGGTGCATCTTCAACTGGAAAAATATATGTATATTACTATACATTCCCAATAGTTTCTACTAATCCCAATACATATTTTTGGCCAAAGTAACCATGAGGTGAGAATATTACCACAATGAAGGGTATTTTCCTTATTTTTTTCCCAAAATAGTTGGGTAAAGTACCTCCATAATTCATGAGAGTGAGCGTATCAAATCCTTAATAAGGGAATCAGTAGATCTACCACTTGTCATCGAGAAGACCTAGAATCAATTTAGTGTGTTTTCCAATATACCCTTGAGCTTATCACAACTGCCAACAAACCTTGTTAGATAAGTAAACTAGGTTTAAAACATGGGTGGGGC
The DNA here is from genome assembly GCA_034641835.2 of Pinus albicaulis. Classification (NCBI taxonomy): domain Eukaryota; kingdom Viridiplantae; phylum Streptophyta; class Pinopsida; order Pinales; family Pinaceae; genus Pinus; species Pinus albicaulis. The sequence goes on from JAXQQM020092664.1 coordinate 202,419, forward strand.
CCCTACATTGGTTGGAAAATACCTTCTAGTGTTGGACATCCATAGTTCAAGGGTCTATGTATGAAGCTAGGTTACACTTTTTAGCAAGAGAGGCACGTTTTTGGTGCAAAAAAATACCTTGATCGAGCCATTTTAAGCATGCGATCGAGCAATATTTGAGCCAAGCTTGATTGATTTGTTTGAGGTCTTAAAGAAAGTGTGATTGATGGTTAAAAAAAACCCTCATTCGAGCTCCTATGTAACCCGAGGTTATCTAGGAGCTCGATCGAGCCATGTTTTTGAAATTTCCCCCCTAATACAGCTTAGGCATGGGATTAAAATATTGGCTCGATTGATCCTTAAAGATCAATCGAGTCTTAAATATATATTGAGCCTCAAGAACTAGATCAATCTATAGGCTAGATTTTGTCTTAAATCTAGATCGTGCCTCTATTTAACCATGTTAAGAGCTCGACCGAGGGTTTCTTAAACCCTTGATTGAGTTATTTGAAATTTTATCTCAAACGCTTGATCGAGCATTTTAAGCACTTGATTGAGTTGTTGAGGGCATAAAAAATAAATTTTTAGATCCCCTTTTGCAAATTTCTCTACAACACCATTTTTCACCCTAGCAGATTTAGGGAAAAATTTGTCCTTAAGTGGTGGAGTTGATCATGTTGGATTCATGAAAGAATCCTATATTCAATGGCATATGAGTTTAACACTTTTGAATTCATATAATATTTTTCATCTAATTTCTTTTGTACTCATATGAATAAAACTAATGTAAAGCTCAGATTTTCTATTCACATGTAGGCCTTCCCGACTAGCAATTTTTTTAGAATTTTTTTTAATAAATTACCTTTATATTGAATATATCTACCTTTTTTTAACAACACTCTAAATAACTTCTTATAAGTACTACAATTTTTTGGTCCACCATTTTACATTATTACTAAACTTCCATGTTGTTGTTTCTTTTACATTATTACTAAACTTCCATGTTCTTTATTTTACATTATTAGTCAAGATTCCACCTTTTTATTCAATGAATAATCGTAGTTTATTACTCTTGAAAAAATAGCTTCCATGTTTCCATATTCGAATTTTAAAACTGTCAACCCGCTTACCACCATTTACCAACTGGAAATTCAACAATTATTTTAAAATTGTGAATGAAAATAATTAAATCGTGCTCAATATCATTTAAATATATATAAAATAAACTAATCATATCATCCAAATATAGCATTAACATATAAATAAGAATATTGGAAAACTATCATCTTAAGGAATTTTTTGCAATGGTTCCATCTATGACAACTCGTTTTAACTATCTATTTTATATATATTTATTTTATACATTTATTTTTCTCACTCGAAATTTTGATTGACAAAACATTATGACTAAAAGTGAATGATGGATACTTAAAATTTATTTTTAGAGTTTATATTTCATTAAAATTCAATTTTATGAGTTTTTGTATGTCCTTTCAAAAAAGAGAAGTATTTATTTTCTAAAAAAGTGAATGGCTTTACAATAAGTGCATGATATAATTTCATAATATAATGGCTTGCTTTTTCTTATTCACATGAATTGTTAAAGAATGAAAAATGTGGAGAAAATATGTTCTTCAAAACATTTAAAATGAGTTAATTTAATAAAATTATATCGGATGTATCAACAATAAATGACTCAAGTAAAATTCAATAGAATTGATTAAATAGAATTAAATAGAAGACATCAACAATAGATGACTCAATAAAAAGAAACAAAAACTTAACTAACTGAAATTGAGTATGACATTTGGACTAATAGCTATGACACCTAGCAAGTCGTTGGAATTAGATTCTCCAACACTCCCCCTTATTACATCCACACAAATTTAAGCTAAGATGTTTGTTGGTATAAGTCTCAACTAGGATTACAATTTTTAAAATTTGACATAGGTAGATTTACTTTTCTTTTTCTTTTCTTCGATATCTTGTATCCTCTGAATTGCTTCGGCTTTGTCTTTTCATTGCAGGTTTAAAACTTTAGTTTCTTCATTTGCATCTCTTTCGTTGTTTCTGATTGTCCATGCATATAATCTTGGTAAATTCTCAGCTAGGATTACAATTTTAAAAAATTGGCATAGCTAGATTTCCTTTTATTTTTCTTTTCTTCCATATCCTATGTCCTATATTTTCTTTTCTTATGTATAATCCCTTAATTTATACACAATCAAAAGTGTTTGGTATTATAACTAATTGTGAGGATACAAAAAAATGGAATAAATGGACAAAGATTTTGAAAATTAAATGTATAAATCATAGTCAATTAGTTTGAGTGGATGTTCCAAATATTTCTATTGGAACATTTTTTTTTGGTACGTTTGGCAGGACTACATCTTCATCATGTCCAATATATCACCATGATCAGGACTAGGAATTGAACAAGTGACTTCGCATCAAGGGGTGTACTAACAGAGCATCCAATCATTGTCTATCCAAGACCCCAAGGGCTATTGGAACATATTTTTTAAATAAATTAAAACAAATATATTTTATATAATAAAATTCCTTATAAAAAAAATGTTGTCTTCTCATGCTACATTTTGGCTTTCTCAGCTTCCGAATTTTTCAGATTCTTTGACAACATGTGGACCACCTCTTTGGGCCCCTCTATCGACCTATGTATGAGATTTTATCCCATATCCAACTTTGTTTCATGTCCATTGTTGTGTAGTGAATTCCTCAACTCTTTGTCTCTCCATTTCATAAATTCACACTACCACCATCCACATTCTCTAGCTGCACTCAAACTCTACATCCTTGTGTAATTCAAATTCCCTCCCCTCTCTAAAAAAATTCTTTTGTGTTCGCTCATTCAACGGAGACATCATTCAGTGGAGAAGCATTCAAACTTCACTAGAATTATACTTCATGTATGCCATCATCTTGCTCTGTAATCCTTGTAAGGTCATATCACTTTTTTGCATCGCATTGCCTCTTTGATACTTAGTTTTTCCAAGATAGAAGTTTCTGTGAGAAATTCATTTTATATTGATTTTACAATGTTCAAGTACATTCTTCTCCCTTACATATTCAATGTGTGAGTTTTTATTTGATTGGGGTTTGTATTTAATTTTCATTAGCATGGGATCAATTGCCTCATTAAAGAGTAGAATTAAGGAACCAATAACACCAATTTCGTTAACATTAACTAGATATACTACCCTATTATTTTTTATCACCATTTTTCCAAACCTTCGATGTAGCATCATATTTGTTGTAGATTTATCTCTCGGTATTTTTTCAGTAATGAACCAATGGAATGCTATGATAAGGTGAATTATATGATTATTTCTTATGGTTCCTAAGCTCTGGAATTGGCCAAAGTCCTCAAACACTTTCTCAAAGAGTGAAGACCCTACACTCAAGACACTTTTTGTTAGAAAATTAAATATTACAGAGCAATGAAACACATAAAATATGCGGAAAATACAAGCACACAAAACACATAAAACCAGAGAGACACAGATATACGTGGTTCACCCAGTTTGGGCTACGTCCACCCCGAACAGCCAGTCCTTCCTTTATATTGTCCAACAAAAATGAAGAGACAAAACCTACAGCAGATCCGCTGTAATATCCTCTGTTCTCTCTCACAGTCTCCTCCTCTATTTCTCATAGAATACACTCATAATACCCAGCCGTAATACAATGCCCTCATATATACAAAGGGGTTTCCTTCTAGGGCGAAAAACCCTAATCTAAACATAACTTCTACCATCAGATCATTTGCCTAATGAACGGCCCAGATTGACTAGAAATTACTATACTTTTACAAGGCAATTTTACATCTGTTTTTAGCTTCGGGGGCGCTGCCCCCGAACCCCCGCCAGGGGGGGGCTCCGAAAAGCGCTACCGCCCCCCCTGGACCCCCCACGGCAGCAATTAAATTTTGGGCGGCGTTGCCGCCCCTTTTAAGGTACAGGGGTCCAATGCTGTGATACAAAGTAAACAAGATAATCAGGCTCCACACCCAACAATCTCCCACTTGGAGACTGATTGTAGCAACTCCATCGCTGCTTCATTTGCTGGACAAAAATGCGATGATTGTGGAGATTTGACTAAATTTCAAAACAAATATCGTATTGATATAAATGATCAATCATTGTCCAACATGAAAGTGAAATGGAAGAGATATGAATATATCAATACATCGATTCAAGGTGCAAATAGTGTTAAAAGAATTGAATTACTAGAAAACGAAATTTTTCTGATAGACTTTTTGAGAAAGTTTGAGGCAGAAATTTACAAATACACCAAGCATTCCCATAGAGCTCGATGGCAAGACTTGCAATTCAAAAAATCTCGTGAATTTTTTCCACCAAGACCATTTTGTCAGTGATTGATTTTGCAGAAAACTACACATTTGTTCCACAAAAAGAAATTCGGAGTGAATACTATCATTCTGACCAAGTCTCCATGCTCGTCCATATTCTATATAGACATGCTGAACAAAATGTTGATCATATAGAAAGCACGAGTGAAAATCAACATATCATTAAAGAATATCACTTTTATATCAGTGACGATCGTACACATGATACATGTTTTGTACAACATTGTTTTGGAAGAATTTATGATTCATTGAAAAATCATGGAATAACATTCAATGAACATTGGATATGGTCAGACGGATGCGCAGGTCAATTGGAATCTGTACGATCATTCTTTTGGTTGTGTTGTCTTCATAAGAAAACCTGCATTAAACATTGTTGGAATTTCTTCGAGACTGGCCATGGAAAAGGAGAACATGACGGTGCGGGAGCATGCATAAAATGAGTACTTCAAAGATATCAAATGAACCACTCTGCACGCCGATTTGTGAACGCTGAAGAAGTTGTTCAATGGTGCATCACTGCTCTAAGCCATGAGAAAAACCCATCAAGAGAAGTGTGAAGGTACATTCAATTTAATTTATATTGGAAATCTAATTTTAAACATTGTACATTTATCATGCAATGATTATTTTTAATTGTATTTTGATATCATATTTACAAATTCTTTTTCTAATTTTCCATATAAAGGTTTTTCTGGCATATTGGAATCGAAGACGTAGATATATCAATTGGAAATGATGTTGAAACAATAAAAGGGACTCGAAAATTGCATTCAATTCAAACAAAGTCGTCAAGAAATGTGTTTGCATTGGATAGAAGAAAATATTCTTGTTTTTGTGATGTTTGCATAAACAACACAAAATCCAATGACGTTTGTGAAAACAAAATGTATGTGAATGATTGGAAACATACAGAGCTAAATACAAAGGGAAAAATGTCTATTGCAATGTTTGAAGAAATGCAATCAGAGGAAACTACAATATCATCTGATGGTGATAGAGTTTCTGATCTTGTTAGAGAAGGTAACATTTGAATTACTTTCTAATGATTTAAAAATCTAGAAATAAATTTAAATATGTATAATTTTGTTAATTTTATTTTATTGTGCAGGAGATGTTTTTGTTGTAATTGCACCTATTGACAATGATGAAAATGTGAAGTATTATTTGATGCGTTGCACTGAACGAAAAATGAAATTATTACAAAACTATAATGATCATGGATTTCAATATGACAGAGGGTCTATTATACTGAAAGGTTATTTTTTCAGACAAACTCATCAAAGTGGAGACTTTGTTTACTTTGAAGACTATGAACTTGATTCCATAAGTTGTCAATATAGTCACTTGGTGTGTGCAGCACGCATAAAGTTGATAGAAGTTCAATCAAAGAAAAAATCAAAAATTAAGAAATGGAAAATGTCAAAATCCGATCATGAACGGATTATTGAAGATGGAATTCCATTAGAATTTTTTTGAGTGAATTTTCCAACAATTTATTCTCTTTGGATTAAATATTTTTTAGAGCTTCCAGTGCTCAACTAAAAATTGAGCTGCTTATGTTATTTGTGCAAGTGTTTGCACATGTACAAATTGTTTTGGTACAAGCACGTGCTCTAGTATCAACTGAAAGTAGCTTTTCTATACATATGCATTGATGAAAAATGTTATTTGGATATATATGTGTGTGTGTGTGTTCTAGAATGAAATTAATTGTTCTAGTTTTACTATGTGCATTGACGAAAAATTATTTACGTACTCAATTTATATGTTCTAGAATGCAATTAACTAGAACTAGTTTTTCTATGTGCATTGATGAAAAACTAGTTCGATTTTCTGGTAAAAAGTATGGACACAATGTAAATAAATCATCTGTAGTATATTTTTGTACGAAAATTCCTTTTAGACAAGAGACTCGAAGCACTTCTCCGACTTTTGGTGGGATTTGACCCACATCTCTAATCCTGATTGAAAATCTAGTACAAAATTTGATTGCCCAATGGTCAGATATGTTCAATGTGCATTAATGAAAAATGTTACTTGTCTTGGATAGATATGTTCTAGAATGCACAATTAATTTTTCCAAGTATTCTTTCTATGTGCATTGATGAAAAACTAGTTGGATTTTCGGGTAAAAAGTTTCCATAATGTAAATAAATCGACAAGGCTACCTATTTAAGTGCATTAACGACATTGACCCAAATTCAACAAACATATATATATGTACTACACTTATATTTCCAATCAAAATTAAAGGGATAATTCGTACATATCTACTTCTTTAAACTATTTTTTCATTTAGAGCTCAATTGATACATGGTTAGTTGCATTGAAAAGCTATGTTCTTCCTATTGGAAATTTTTTCATTCAAACAAAACTACATGGAGAGATCAAAAGCAATCTTAAATTCCAAATGTACTTCAACCATCCAAAAGGGATTTGTGCAACATTACTTGACATGCCATGCCAATTATAGTGAACAACTATCCAATAGAAACATTTAACATTATATAACACATGTGCCAAATGTAGATTGAAACCATCCAAAACTTTAAAATTTTAAAAACTTTTGATAATATATCATGCAACATTAAAACATTAAACATCACATGCGAAATGTAGATTGAAACCATTCAAAACTTGAGTTTAAAAAACTTTTTGATCATATATAGATCGTTACTTCACATGCCATGCCAATTATAGTTCAACTAGATGGACAATAGAAACATTTAACATTATATACCACATGTGCCAAATGTAGATTGAAACCATCCAAAACTTTAAGTTTTAAAAACCTTTTGATTATATATTGTGCAACATTAAAACATTAAAAATTTAAAGTTCATTAAATATCACATGCAAAATGTAGATTGAAACCATCCAAAACTTGAGTTTTAAAAACTTCGCATGCCATGCCAATTATAATTCAACTATCCAACAAAAACATTTAACATTAAATATTCACATGCCAAAAGTACTAAAACCATCCAAAAATTAAATAAAACAAATTATATAATAACAATGTAATAAAATATGTCCAAAAATTGTAAATCTCACAAGTATCAAATTGTATCAAGTTTAACAAATTTTAAAACCATCTAAATTTTGAAATCAAATCTACTGTAAATCATGTCCATCAAATGGAGACGAATCTAGCATCTTCCCTACTAGGGTCTCAGTCCGTGCCCTATCCTGTGAATGGGAAACCTACATACACAATGCACATGTACTTGAACATTAAAATTTGATGTTTTAAAAATGAATGAGAATATATATCTATAACTTCATGTAAAAAACAAAATATAACAAAAAAATCATGCAATACCTCATAAGGTTCCCTCTCCATTTGATGAACAAGTTCTCCCATAGGAACATCTGCAGCGGTAAACTGTACAATATACATGTACAGTTAAATATATATATATATATATATATATATATATATATTAAAAACTTTCAAATGAAAATGCACGTGTACATATATAAACTTATTTTCAATAATATTAAAAAAAGGAACTAAAGACAACTTGTTCAAATGCTGTGGATGTTCCTATCTCCGTCACTAGAGTCCTCGAATTAAAGAAATCTTCTATAGGAACCTAAATTCAAAAAATTTTAAATAACTCAAAATATAGATCTCTCTCTCTCTCTCTCTCTCTCTCTCTCTCTATATATATATATATATATATATATCTCAATTTTTAATGGAACTTTTTGAGGTAGAATATATATATATATATATATATAACTTTTAAACATAAATTTTAAACTTGTGAAAAATTGTCCATACTTGTGGCTCATCTCCCAAGGAAGTAGAAGGTACATCTCCCAAGGAAGAAGAAGGTACTGCCATCCCAAAAACATCAGATGGAATCGGTACTTGTTAAAACATTTTATCAAATTATATATATACATACATGTACATGTGTGGCAACAATTATTTATTTTAGAGTCACTTAAAAAACACTAACATTTGCCAACATATCTTGATGGTCAGACCCATCTGCAATGTTTGAACCAGAGGTCCTGATCGTGATATTAACATTTTCATCACACATCATGCCTGAGAACTGCAAATGGTGTTTTAACATATAATCATACATTTATATTAGATTAATGTACACATACAAATAAATGTATACATGTAAATATACATGTATTTATTACAAATTGTACACATGTATATGTAAAAATATTTTCAAACCCTAAGATCACTAACACATACCGTTCCGATGCCCTCTTCCTCATGAAAAATTAAGTCTTGCAAACCATTGCGACAAGTTTTTGCGTATGTTCAGAGATCTTCAACATTCATGTTGTCAATCTCCTCACTGTACAATAAACAAAATTGGCACGTGCATTTTCACGTGCTCTTTTTCGATTTAAAGAAAAATCGACTCCACCCAATCCACTATGAACATTCTCGATCATAACATCCCTGGCTTCTCGACTTATCTGAGAAGTCGCATCCATCTCTGATCGCAAAGTTTCGACTCGAAACGGTCGACTCACCAATGGCGGCTCAGGGTGAGGCAACTCCACATCTCTCTTAGCGCCCTTACGGTCATATAATCGACCTTTCCCCGGGCCAAAAGATTCTGAAGGAAGATCATTGTAATTGGGTTTCATACCCAAAAAAAATTCTGCATAAAACATTTGAGCAAAATAGACAGGAACCTCATCGTTCCATGGAAGCCTTCCATAGGCCGCAAGGTGCCTATCATACAAATAACGAGCTATGTTTGGGTGCTTGAAATACTGTACCTTCAACATTTTTATTTTTGGCCCTTCCTTGTAATTGAACATTGACTTGGCCACTTCTTTTGTAACTTTCTGTTTTACATCCTCCCATTTATCGGGACCCGTCACTGTTTCTTTTCTCTTTCTCATCATTTCTACAAATGAATCAGTCGTTGGCCCAAGATTTCTGTACACATTTACCATTTCACCCAATGAATGTGTCACTATTTCAAGGCTTTGTCGACTCTCAGCAGGTAGAGACAAAGCCACGAGATCTCTTTGCAATTTTGCATGAAGTCTCTCACACCTTTGTAAGGTGCATTCCGCCATGTTGGTTTCCCATGGTATATCAGTAATCTCGGCCGGATAAGTTGTGCTGGGTTGACAGCCTTCTTCTTGAATGTAGCGGGCTGCCCTGCGTCTATTTTGACCACTAGTTTGAACATTTTCGGCCTCTGCATCAATATATATAAAATTTCGTATATTAGAAAAAACACGTGTAAAAAAAGTTGTACAAATTTAATGAAAAAATATTGAAATTGATGGAAACCTTGATGTTGTTGGTTAACATCTTCTCCAACATGACCCTGCTGAGAACCAGCCCCAGAATGACGCTGCTGAGAACCAGACCCACAGTGACCCTGTTAAGAACCCACAACGATTGATTGGCCTTCGGGGGAATAAATATCACCCCCTTCCCGCAACCTGCTACCACTCATACCTCGACCGGTTGAACCTTGGCCATGCTCCATGGATGGAGTAGAAACCCTTCTCCTCTTACCTCCTAAAAATTAAAATATGAAACTTATTAACAACTAATTTAACTCACAAAGTCAATAAAAAATCAATTCCATATGTACACACATGTATGGAGATTTAATATTATATATTTAAATACCGTGAACATCCCCCGATACCTGAACCTCCATATGGGATTCGGCTGATCTTCGTCGTTCATCCTCCATGATATATATCTATTGGTCGACATTTACACAAAATAGATTTCAAAAAATCAATTTGTAATTTAGTGTACACAAATTATGTAGAACACAACTTTCAAAGAAATAATTGATTGTGTGAAACTAAATTTAATCGAAAAAGAAATTATAAAAATGATACGTTCACCAAATTACGCTTTACATGGTGGGAGCACACTTGGTATAAAATTTACTACTTATACACTTTAGTTTGTGGGAGAAATGACACATGTACATAGTTTACCTTAAATTTGTTGTGTTTTATGAATATTAAAATGAAATACTTCTATTTAGATCCATTCCAGAGATTGAATGTAGGGGCATTTACTAGATATGTCACCTTTCATAAAAGATGAGATCCAGAGGCTACCTAGCCCTTTACAGACTCTACCTATAGAACTTGTAGAAGTAAACACTAGAGGCATTAACAATATCAAAGAATGTTTTCATGCTCAGACATGGGAATGTGTCTCTTTCCCTACGCAAAAAAATAGTTCAAGGTAGTTAATCTTCATAGACACGTCATCAAGCAGGTCAATGTGATCATCCCCAACTTACTTTTCATGAAATTAGGCTTGGAATACTCTACAACCTGGTGGATGGAGTTGAATGGGAACTAGGTCAAGGCCTTTACAAAATACATGCTAGTGAATAACACTTACTAGGTTATGCCAACAAATAAAGCGGGAGAAATGTTTTCTCCTCGAGGTTGTCCAATTGGGTGTGTAATACCAACTTCACCCATTTCCTAACAGGTTTCTCTCTTAGGTTACAAATGTCTTCCACCTTATTAGTTATATATTTTTCAATTTCCCGTGGATTCCTTGAATTTTTCTCCTACCTAACCTCTCTCACTCCCCAAATTATTGTCATCAAACATGCCCCATTAAGGATCTGGAGCAATGTTTGCACCATAATTAGAACTGTCATTGCTGCTAATTGAAATTGGAGTCATGTATACTAGATTGCTTGCTTAAGTGGCTCTTACTTGGACAATATCCTAAGATGAGTTTGACATGATGGTAATATGAGGTTGGAAGCTACTTAGTGTAATTTTCCTTAAATATTCAAAAAAACAGAGCAAAAATGTCATTTTCGATCATTTTTTATTAGCTTCTGCATACAGCAAATGTTATCACAATTGCAACACAATCATGTTCCATGAGCATGAATTATGAATGTCGCAAGCCAAATTGCAAGGAAATTTGCATTCATTTTAGGCAAAAGAAGACTATGACATTAAGGTCCATGCTAGAAAAAATTATGCAAATAAGGTTGCTAAGTCTTGATACTTACCATGTGTTTCAAAGCCATAATGAAGGTTGGCTTTGAGAGTGTCCTCCCAAAGCCTTGTCTTGAGATGAAATTTAATTCAATGTCTCTTAGAGTTGCAAGGTGGAATTGATAGAACTATTTGATTTCTTTACCATATATGGATATCTCCTTTCATCTATACCTTTCTCTACCATATTATTTCCAAGTGAAATGGGAATTTTCACATTTTGAATGCCATTACCATGTAATTTGGTAGTCTGCTAGCTATACCTACCAAACAATAATATTAAATTAGATTTAATTGTTTGTGCAGTTGAATTGATGTGCATAGAAAAACTGGGAATAGATATCTTTGATACATACAACACACAAATGAAAAATCTTAAAAGATAAATCAATCTTGCAAACAGAAGGGTATTTAACTAGACAGAAATGTCCATATAGATTCAGCCAGAAACCCAGACCTAGTCAAAGAAAACATGAACCAATGGTTTATTTCAACTCTACATCAACGTTGAAAAATCGAACTATTATGATGTGTTACAAATCAGCCTACATGGAAAAGTGTTGGTCGGCCTAAAAGGAAGTAATTCTATCTATATTTATATACCTTGTCTATGGCTCTTTTGATAAGGAATAACTTGGCAATCTCTGAAAACAGTTTACAGATTCTTGTAAGATTCAGTACGAATATGTTGATGGGCTTTCAGTGTGAAGTTTAAAGAGTTTGAAAATAGTGTGGATCTATTGTTCGGTCATCTTTGAAGCAGATTGCGGATAGTATAGTATGAAGCAGATTGCGTATAGTGTGAAGCAAATTGCGGATAGTCTAAGGAAGATTACAAATGCCTGAAACAAATCTGTGGATATATGTTGCAGGATGCAGCACCAACTAATGTTGTTGATAAGACTGTTAAAATAGAGACAGAGAACGAACCCAAGGGTTTATCTGATCCTACTGTGTCAAAGGTTAATGTTGTGGATAAGACTGTTAAAATAGAGACAGAGAACAAACCCAAGGGTTTATCTGACCCTGCTGTGTCAAAGGTTGATCAAAATAAGAAGAAAAAACAAGGCATCAAGGAAGCAAACAATGAATATGGCAGTGGAAAAGATAAGTTTTCCGGCTTGATTTTTATGTGTAATTCTCAAACAAAGCAAGAGTGTTTCCGATACAAAGTGTTTGGGTTGCCACCAACCAAAAAGGAGCTTGTAGAAAAGGTGAAGCTCGGAATGAAGCTCTTCTTGTATGATTTTAACCTTAGACAAATGTATGGTATCTACAAGACAGCGTCTGCCGGAGGAATGAATGTGGAACGAAATGATTTCCGAAGTTGTAAAAGGCCACTCCCAACACAAGTAATATTTTTATACATGAAAGGGGTTCATCAAGCTTGCGAAGTTTGTATTCATGTTGAATGGAAAAGTTTGACACCCACTTTGCAAGAAGATGTTAATAATCATGCAACTAATGAGAATGTAAAAGAAGAGGATGTTGAAAGCTCTAGAGTCATTGAATTCATTGCTAGTATTCAGAGGAGAGCCACTACCTCATCAAATTCACCTCCTCAAGAAGGCGACAACGGTGAATGTTCAAGGTATAAATTTTCCTCTAATCAAATTGCTTTTGATTATGATAAATATGGTAAATATTCACATAAGATTTGGAAAAGAACTTGCATGTTCCTTTTGTGGTTTGAATAATCATAATGTTTATAGATGTTGGAAGAAGATATCCATGCATGTATGAAACTTTCTAAATAAATGAGGCAAAAGGTCCAGGGCCCTTTGGACAAGGAAAATGATGTTGAAAATAAGTTGCAATTGTTTATTACTCATTGCCATAAGAAAGGTCACCTTGTAGACAAGTGTTGGACTTTGTATCCAACAAGTCATCCACAACATTTGAAGAAGGTGGAAAGAGATAATGACAAGAATGGAAAAGAGGATTCCATAATCAATGAGGGTCAAGATGATTCACATGATGATGAAGTGCAGCTAAAAGAAGCGCCATTGAAATGGTTTGGTAACGGATGGTTAGATTTATTATCCAATTAAGGCCTTGCATGTATTTGGATGTTTCATGAATTTCTTTGCAAATTCAAAGTTTGGCGCATGTTGCATGAAGCAAGGTGTTGAAGGTAGAGTTATGTTGACACACTTAAATGCAAAAAATATGGAAATTTGTACATGAGCTATTATTTGACTTGAGAGTCAATTGTTTGAAGAGGCATGTTTTGTCGACTTGTGTTTGGTTGATGGTTTTGTACACCAATATGTAAGAGTACATAGAGACATTCACATGATGTGAATTTTTTTTCTTTGAAGGAGAAAAATGATATGTCGGCGAACTATGTTTCTTGCATGATGTGTTTTTCAGTTTGATGGTTTTGTTTGTGACAAGACGTCACAAGATTTTGGGAAGGTCCACTCTTGAGCGAGAGCCTCATGATTACAACCTAATCATGAGAATCAAATGGCATGAACCAAACATATTGTGTATTAAATGAGGAATTTCGCTCTCCCAATCATTTCTAAATCACCCATATCACCAATAAAACACGTTTTAAAAGAACATACTTTAGTAGGGGAAAGACCTTAGGTCCTTTGATTGTGCACATGTGTGAAAAATTGAAATTGGAAATTTGCAAAAAAGTGAAATTATGAATGAAACCATGAAAACAAAAATCCCAAAAGTAGTAAATGATTTAAATAGACCTAATTAATTATTTACCAACATAAATTCTTCAACTTTTAGCAACTAAATGATAAGTAAAAAAATAAATAAATTTGTAATTATGGTTCGAAAGTTGCATAATCTTAAGAATCCAAAAAACAAATTATTTTTCAAAACATATTACTTTCAAAGTATCAAAAAAGAATGTACAAGGGTGTTCAATGAATTAACGCTATTTATTTAAATTCCATGATGTATATCTTACTCATAATTTTAACAAATTATTAAATAATGATCTAGATTGGATAATTATATTATTTGTCATATATTTTAATGCTTATAGAGTGAAAAAACTGAAAGAATCAACTTGTAGGGTCATTTTAATGGTGGGTGGAGAATTGGGGTCTAAAACCTTTTGGATTCATTTTTAGGTATTAAATGACATTTCTGGGGGTCAAACGATTATCCCTTGTGCTGAAATCTTGACCATTATTCTACACTTAAAGACATATCCAATGGTGCAAGAAAAACATCAAATTAAGTTCATTCAAAATTTATGCCTTTAGTAAGTTGACCTATCATGTTGACCACCACGGTACGAGAGAATGTCATTTTAGCCCCATTACTCATGCATAGCAAGCTAGCTACATGTGGAATTTTAACAAGACTCTAAAAGGTCTAAAATCACAAACCTCATTAATGGTTGATGGAGTCAAATCTTACACCTAGTTGGCTATCACGCTATGTTAAATACTTGGCCACTAGGAGGAATAAGAGTTCCATTTTGTGTTATTCTATTTTGTTCCATAGTTGAAAATACAACTAGAAGTGTGAAGTTAGAGAGAAAAATGTATGAAGTTAAGTTTTTATAGCCACCTTACATGCCAAAAGTCTTATAGCTAACTCTAGAGAGATTACCTCTTTCTTTGTACTTGCATATTTTCCATACCAGAAAAGAGAGAGTAGAGCATGTTTACATTTTAGTGTTGTTTTTCTCCCATAAGGATTTCCTAGGGAAAAGGGAGTGTAGAACATCATTACTTTTTAGGGTTGTTTGTCTCCCATAAGGATTTCCTAGGAAAATAATTGTGTTGATTGTCTAGAGATATGTATGTGTGTGTTTCATTATGTTCTCTATTTCTTACGTTGTGTTTCATTATGTTTTATATTTCTTACATTTTTTCCCTCCTATTTTTCTTTCCACTAAAGGTTTATAAAGTAACATGAGAAGCGACGTGAGACTTGGAACAATCATTTTCATTATCTATATGGAAGGCAAAAAGGATAATATCCCCTTAAGCTTAAACTTATGTAGTTTGTATGAAAAGAGAGAGCCTAATATAGTAGGCATAAAAATACTTTCCTACAAAATGATAAAACATGTGAAAGAAAAATTTAAAACATAAATGAAGATATCAAACACAATGATATTATGATGGAGAGAATATTTCAGCAGCCAAAATGAACATGCAAACTATAAACTGTAATAAAAAGATAACAATATCATTTAAAAATTAAAAACATAAATAACGTAACACACAAGGATATCTCAAAACACCTGAATGCATATGTAGAACAAAACCTGTAATAGAATATTTTGCTACATACAACACTGCACATTTTTAAAACATAAACTGACTTCTAGCAGACAATAATATTAAATTAGATTTGAATTAAAAATAGATATAAGTCCGGGAAAAGAGTTGAATTGTTATTCTCCTTAGGATTTCCAAAAAAATAGGTATCTGAGTTGTAATGGTTGATGAAAAATTACAAGAATGACTGGTGAAGTGTACTCTGCCAATTTCTTAGGCTAAAAAAATTAAATCGTTTTGCACTAGATAACGATTATTTATTTTCTAAGCTTAAAGACTGTGTTAATTGTTAGACAGGTGGCAGAGGTTTAAGACCCTAGCTGGAGTAACCAACCTGGCTCTTATGTCCTCTGGTACGATGTCATGAATTATATAGTTATCAGATTAAAAATATAATTTCGAAGAAATCAGATTACTTGACAAAAGTTATCTATATATTTTCAGCAGTATCTAAAGCACAATGTTAAGCATCTGTAAAACAGAAATGAAGGAAAAACTACAACACATTACATCCAACTATGCAACAAATCAAGATAACTTTATTCAAAATATTTAGAGGAAAGAATCAACCATGAGGATTACCATAGGAACATGTAATATTGAATCATGAAAAAAAATAGAAGAACAACTATTCATGAGAATACATTTCCTCATAATAAATCGAACCTGATAAATTTAATAGTGCAAGAACAAGATTACTGCATTCTTTCAAAAAGAGAAACCTTGACACATTCCTCACAAAACCTCTGTCAAAATAACTGATGAAAAGGGACAGGGGTTTGAACAAAATAACTTTAAAAGAAAAAAAGATTAAATGTCAATTTGAAGATAAGCTTAATCAAAGGAAAGCGTAATTGTTCCACAAGATATGTATATATATAAATATCGATTACCAAAACTAGAAAATAGGAGCCGAGTTACACAATGTACAACAAGAAAAATAACGCATACGAAATATGTTCAACAGTCCTGATAAAATTACAGCCAGTCCCACATTAAAAATGCTGGAACATTTACAACCTGATTTCAAAACTGGGATACACCTCATTTGAGGATTTAATCTCATATAAATTTTTTAATAAAACTAGAACTCTAGAGATCCAAGACAAGTACTGATGGGTAGAACCCCCATAATGTGACCAGTAAGTTGAAAACCTATAAACAAAGACGGATAAACACCCTCAACACAACGGTAAATTTTTTTAATCAGTCACTTCGAAATAATTTTATAGCATCCATTTCTAATTCATTGTCGA